>OX451740.1:137076735-137521889 GCA_948472305.1 Vicia faba | reverse complement strand
TATATATATATATATATAAAATATGTACAAAAAAAAATTATATTTTAAATAATATTTTCAGTGTGAATAAAAATAAGAAATAAAAATAAAAGTATCATTTACATATTATTTTTCAAGTTTTAAATAAATCATAAAAGTATTTAAAGGCCTTTAATTGTTAGAAAAATCAAAATAAAATGCCAAATAAATGTAAAAAAAAAATATGAAAATATTTTTAAGCATTTTTTATGTTTGGAAATAAAATAACAAAGTCAGAAAAGAAAACAAAAATTCAAAAATGCAAAAATATAAGAAATTGGGCCAGGGGGTGTGAAACTGAAAAAAAGGGGTGTTAAAAGCAAAATTGGCCAGGCCCAACCCAAGCCAACTTCATCTTCTTCCTCTAGACAGAAACGCGCGCGCGCCTGGTTCAAAATGGATATCCTGCATACGAGCTCTATTGCAAAAACACATAACACAAAACTTGTAGAGAATTTCAATACGATTATAACCATATAAAGCATTAATCTTAACTCCCAAAGACCAGAGAGAATTTCTTTGGCCCTAAAATCTGACCTAGTTTTTTCCAGCATATTCATGGATGAAATTCTCCTAGCACACTTAATATAAATGAAAGCTGAGCATATGTATGGCTTCATGACATTGAATACTACATTTTCATTCACAAACCTAAGGCTAAATGTTCCTAAATAGAGAGATAGAAAGTGATGAAAAACCTATTTCAGTTGGATTCGAGTAGGGAAATGCAGTGCTTCTCAACAAGTTTTGAGGTGTCTGGTAGCTTTCCTGAACTTCACTTGATCTTTTCCAATAGCTAGCTTGCCTAGAATGTCCCTGAATCAGCCTCTAGAACTCCACCTGCATAAGCTTGAAATGAAAATGGTGAACACTGTAAATGGAGTTACAGTTGGCAATGGAGGTTTGGGATAACTTGAGTGAGTTGAATGGAAGGTGTTTGAAGCAAAAAGGAGCAAAACGCACGAGCCAAATGAGATGGAGCACTCAAGTTGCAACACCTGCCCTGTTTTGCCAAAGAAGATTGATTTCTGGTTATGGGAGGTTTTGGGGCTCAAGCATTCGTGTTTATGGCTCAAAGGGTTGTGTGAAATGTGTTTGCAATCTTTTTGTAAGCTAACAATGGCTGGTTTTTAAGTTGGCAAGTGTTTGGACAATTTCTTGTTTTTGAAGCAAAGATGTGTAAGTTGGTATCACAGGCCTGTACAAGCCATATAACATGCTGCATACAATCCTCTTGATACTTGAAATTTGTGGATTTGATTTGGCTTCTGAGATCTTGGCCCTATGCTTAAAAGATCATGTTTTGACATAAAGCATACCTTTTCCAAAATGGAAATGTACCTTTTTCTAATTAAGGATTAGTTTTGTGTGCAATGTCCAAATGGCCAAGATAATGCATTAGCTCAGTGGATTTGCATTTAATTAAGGAGTGTGAATTGGTTTAGAGGCCTGCAAACAAGTACAAAGCATGCTGGTTTGAAAATGCAACTTGTATGAACATGAATTGGCCATGGATACAAAGTGAGTTTTTGCCAACTTCAAGCATTCGATTCTCCCTAACCACAAATGTGTTTGAGGAGTTCTTGGACAATTTGGAAAGCTTGCAATATTGTCTATAATCCATATTTGAAATGCAACTTTAGACTCCAAGTTGAACTATGTGAAAAATGGTCAAGAAGATAGGTCAAAATCCTGCCTAAATTAGGGCAAACTTTCTCTAAGTTAAAAGTTTTAGGGACCCTTGTTCCAAAAATCATAACTTGAGATCCAAGCTTATTTTGAGAAAACTTTGTGAATCAAAGTTGTATACTTTGTGGAGGACTACAACGTTCATGTTGTGAGTTTTATTTGAATCTAATTTCATCTTGGTGAAAATGTGGGACAAAGTTAGGAAAAATTAAGAAAATTTCATAACTTTGAAAAATTCTAAGTTATGAAAATTTTCAATTTCAAACCCTAATTTACAATTTTGGGTTTCTTGATGAACAAGTTTCATAATTTGACACATATTGATGAAAAATGACCCTTGGAACTTGATTTTGACCAAAAAGCCAAAGTTTGACTTTTCAGTGTACAGTCAAATTTTGATCAGTTGACTGAAAAATTCATCTGTCAATCCCATGCATTTGAGATCTTTTGAACTTGTTGAATAGGTCAAGATGATGTAATTGAGTCCTTGAGTCTATGGTTGAGCTTAATTTGCCATTGGCTAGGTCAAACAGTCAAAATTTGCCTTTGTACAGTCAAAACCCTAAAAATGACCATTTTGCCCTTTTGGTGATCTGATCAAATTTCTTGTGGAATTGTGGTGCAAATTTGATCAAATGGTTCATATGAGTTCATAATGTTGATGTGGGTCAAAATTTATGAGGTTTGACTTTAAATTGGCCATAGTTGACTTTTTCCCCAATACAGTTGATTTCTAGGTCAACTGTCCAATTGACTGGGCAAAAATTTGATACAAAGCTTGAAACTTGGTATGGACCAACTTATGAGTCCAACATGAAGTGTGAAAGTCACTTTGGGCATTGTAGGTCAAAATATCCATGTGCAAACTCAAACCCTAACTTAGGTCAACAGTGCAAGGAGGTGTCTTGAGCAGAGCAAACTCTAGCTTGATCTTAAGTTCCAAGAGCCTTATGATGAGAAATGTTGATAAAATGAGAGGGAAAATTTTGGGGTACAACACTACTCACTCCTTTTGATTGTTTATTTGGATTGCAATTTTAAATGTCCAATTTCTCTTTAAATTCAATGGACTTTGGGTGTAGATGATGTTGGATAAATATTAATTAATTCAAATCTACCTAAGAGTGAATTATTTAATTCATTTTTGGTGCTTTGGATTAATGATATGTTTAGTACTTTAATCCATCGAGATGAGTGATTGAATTTAGAGATGAAAGGAATTTAAGATAATGATCCAAATTAGCTTATCATTCCCCTCCCTGTTCATCTTACACCTTTCCTTTTTATTTGTACTACATGTTATGGGATGATGATCTCTATATTATTTATCCAAACATGAAGTACATAGATTGCTATTGACTGGCCTTAAAATAGGTGCGACTTCTACATAAGTCCACTTACAATTGTTTAACATAGCGCTAAATTTTGTCCCGATTTGAGAAAATGATCATTCGTAGCCCAAACCTATTTTTGGAAGCCCAATTATGTTAGTTTGAACCCTTTGATCCAATAACCTTGAGATTCATTGTTAGGAGGCTTTGGTTCTACCAATCCTCCAATGGATCTTCATCAATTTTGGTCAACACGGATCACCTAAACATCATTGATCATTAAATGTTGCCTTGAGGATTCTTAAATGGATGATATACTCGACAAAAAGCAAATGCAACTTGTTTTTGAGAGGCTTTGGTTCTACCAATCCTCTAATGAGTTCGAAATGCAAGTTTCAAGTTGGTTATCCAACTAACCATTAACTTCTAACAATTGACTTTATTTTATGCTTTTATTTTTATGATCTTTACTTTATGTACCATTTATTTTAGCATTTAAATTTCATGTTATTTTTCATCTTTGCTCACTTGAGCATTTACTTTTATGTCATTTTTATTTTGCTCACTTGAGATTTTCTTTTCCTTTTAAAGATACTTAATAATCAACATGAACCATAAAAACTTTAATGTACTTGGACTACTTGGTTACTATCCTTGGCATTATGGAGTATTAGACTTCTTGGACTTAGGATTAGAGACCTTGATCATATGTTGGAGACCTTGCGACCTTAATTGATATTTTGTCTAGAGTTCTTGAGGTTTACCTCAAGACATTTATTTGTTTGTTTGTTTTGTGTGCAGGTTATTGTGATTTCATATTTTGTTTGTAATCTGGAATTCATCTGTATACAGCCGTTACTCTTCCCAATTTTTGTGACATTTGAAGTTTGGTTCTCTCAAGAGGTCTAGTATCTTTGCTTGCTTGGTTTAAATCTAAAGAATGAGAATTCTATCTTGACTCATGATTTCAATTATTGGCTTCTTGTTGGTTAGATGGTTCTTCTCCCTAGCTTTTACCTCATGCTTTAGGATAGTCCATTCTTCTCCTCCTATCTTCTTTAATTTCAAAAATATTCTCCCTCCTTTTGAAAACTCTTCTTGTTTCTAAACTTGAACCACTTTCATAATAAACTTGGATTTAGGTCCATGCATTTTCAAAACATTTTCATAAATAAACTTCAATCAACTTAATAATACCTTGACATTTTTGTGAGAAGACTAAAAGTCAATCAATCTCATTCAAACTATTTTGCCACTTTGGCTCTTTACTTTAAAAATTTTCTCAAAAGATTAGACTTTTGTCAATCCTTGTAGTGATGCAAACAACTATACTTCTACAATATGTAGTGAAGTGAGATATTTTTCCACTTGGGTGTTGAGTGAGGCATTGTTGATTTTAAAATCCAAGCCATATCCTCCACTTTGAGATGATGCAAATTCTCCTTTCTCATGATTGTGGGTAATAAGTATGTTTTCCTCATGGACAATGACGATGATGTCTTATGTCATAAAATTAACTAACACACTTGTGTTTTAAATTTTAAAGAGGAACTACGAGTACCCTGATCACCTATTGCATGTAAGGTGGTACGTAGGCACTAAAGGTTCGCAACTGCGGAGGGTGCAAAAATCATAAAAAAATATTTCTTTTTCTCATCCCCACAATCTATTTTGACACAACATTTTATAGCCAAAATATACAGATTTTACAAAGAGGTTCCTATAGAGTACCGTAGATGTTTAGAGTGCTAATACCTTTCGATTTGCATAACCAACCCCCTTACCTAGAATCTTTCCCCCCTCTTTTGGGTTATTCACTCTTTTCCCATTCCTTTGGAAACAATAAAGCGCGGTGGCAATTTTTATTTTTGATTTGTACAAGTCTAGTCAATCCAATGACTTAGTATTAAACATTTCTATCGCTACAGAAAAAATGGCGACTTCACTGGGGAAAGATTGACTTCTTGCTGGTCCATCCCTAAGTGGGTTAAGCCTATATTTTTTTATATCTGTATATGTGTTATTGTTGTTTATATGTTATATGTTGTATATATGTTTATCTGGATTTTCTTGGTTTTCAGGGTGCTTGGTGATTACTCACGAGTCCTATACCTGGACTTGGGAAAACTTAAGATAGGACGGGTGGTATAGTCATGTTAACTTTGAGGGAGTAATCCCAAAAAAGGAGACATGAGATTCCCCACTTAGTGGAGGCCCCTTTGAGTATAGTGTCATTTACCGAGTAATCAAGATGACGTGCTGCTTTTGACCTGGGAGCCTGCTGAAGCCGAGGACCGTAGATTACCTAACCCATCTTGTCCTTTTAGGTGTAGTGCGGAAGCTCTGATGGAGTAATCTGGAAATAGTTGTCACACGATACTACGCTCGGACAAGTTTTTCTTGAGAATATTACTAATTACCGAGTTAATCGGGAAGTTGGTAATAGCCTAAGGAAAGATGTAGACTATGGGAACCTCTAGAAACTTGTTCGGCAGGTGATAACTCTTAGACCATACCTTATGCGTAGTACCTTTGACCTCATGCTCGTGACGTTGAACCTATGAACCCTATGCTTGTGATATTGTGTGTGATTATTGCATCATGCATCCAAGCACCCATGAGCATTTTTTAACCAAATTTTAAGGAACTTAAGACTTTTGCTTGCAAACATCACAAGTTTTGTAATTATGGATTTTGGAAAGAGTACTAAGAAGTACAATGTCAAGAGTCCTGATTCAGAAGAATTGAGAAAGCCTTAATCCTTGGTATCTAGTCCTTGAGACTTCAAATTCTCCTAGCTATCTTAAAGATGGATTTCTCCATGCTCTTGATCCAGTTCCTAAATCCTTTGTATCCGTGATTTATTTTCTCAATTACCAGCAAAGTAGAAGAGAAGAGTGCAAGAGGATTTATTTTCCTTTAGCATTCCAAATTCAAGCTCAAGAAGATTTTCTAACATAATGTTGGATATTAATTGAATGCAGTTCATTTGGACCTGAGGATTTAGCTTTCTCTTTCTTCTGTTTAGGATCAGTGAAGTCTTGTACTTCCAATGTAATCCTCCCAATATTAATGAAATGAGTTTTCCAGTTATCCCAATTATGTATTTTAATTGATGTTTGAAATTTGTTTATAATGTTCCAAAGTTCTTTGAAAACTTGGTTTTAAAACTTTTAAATAATTATATGCATTGCATATCATGCATAATTCTCACTTATGTCTTGATTTCGAGAGTTTCCCGGAGTCTTATTATCTTCTCTTTGTCTTCAGAAGTCAATTTATCGAGTCAGTGCAACACTCATGCTAAGAGAAGATGGAAAACATTAAGAAAGAGATCTTTGAACTTCGCAAAGAGGTAACTACTCTAAAGGCTGATATGGAGTATCTAACTGCTTTGGTTAAAACTTTGGTTGCTTCCCAAGTCAATCCTTCTAGGAAGGAAGAAGAGATGGCAAAGGTCTTCACAGAAACTCCGAAATTATTCTTTCATGAGAAGGTGATAGTCAATGCGCCCAATGATTTCCATGAAAAAGTGAATGTGGGAGTGTTTCTAGAAGAGGATGTCCGACAGGGGTTTTCATCTAAAGATGGTAGCTCAGCTAGTGGTGTGAAGAAGTTTGATAATAACTTTGCCAAGAAGAGAACCAGAGGAAGAAACAATTATCATCAGAATCAGCATGTTTCTCCTGTCATCCCTATGTTCAACTTATCTCATGTTGCTCCAATTTGTCAACGGACTCAACAAGTTCCTGATCAAAGGAAAACTCTGTTTGACCCAATTCCTATGACGTATGCTGAATTATTTCCTGATTTGTTAAAAAAAAATTGGTTCATACAAGATCACCACCAGCTATCCCAGAAGTAATTCCTTGGTGGTACAAGGCTAATACTTTCTGTGATTTTCACCAAGGCGCCCATGGGCATGACATTGAGAATTGTTTTCCATTGAAGATAGAAGTACAAAAGTTAATAAAGAGTGGTATCTTATCCTTCAAAGATGTTAACCCAATGCTCAAACATGATTAAAGGATACCTTGGAATTTAAAGATGATTAGCCTTCTCTGTTTATTAGCATTTTTACTGCTTTCTCATTTGTATTTTTTCTTGTTTATCATTGCACTGTTTGCATGTAAGAACTTGTTTGCATTTTAATGTTTAATCTTAACACAATGAGTATGTTTGTCTTGAAGAAATTCATTCGTTTCACTCGTATTTGTTTTCAATTTTAAATTAATTTATGATACCAACTTTTTACCCATTCTATCGCCTAGGAAAAGATTGGAGGGAGGATGATGATATTAAAACACAAATTTTCTGGTTGTACGCTTTTGGATAAAACCTTGTTGGCAATGTACATGTATTGTTTCAAATCCTCAAACACCGGAGATAGAAGGGAGTGAAACCTTTATTAACCCCTTTGAGCCTTGGATTAGGAGTTTCTTTTTCTATTCAGAAAAAAAACCTCATTTTAACTCGGGGCAAAGTAGTGTTCAGTTAATCTGATTGAGTATTCAGATCTCATCAAGAGTGCGCATCTAAGGATACAAAAATGGTTATCCCTCGAAAGGTTGAGGAAAGTCAAAACCGAAATGGTTAATTTTCACTTATCAGGAGGGTGCATCAATTGACGATATCTTAATGGCTATCTCTCGCACACCAGGAGATCAACAGATGACGATAAAACAATGGTTATCTTTCATCTACCCAGAAATAGGGCAGTCACAATTCTTCCAACAAGTCACAAATGACTTGAAGTTACGCGACATGTTCAAAAAGAAAAAAAGAAAAAGATCATATGAATAAAAATATAATAAATAAAAAATGATGATGAAAAAATAAAGAGACAAAAAGCCCCGCTAAGTCGGAACTTGAAAAAACAAGTCGCTTAGGCAAAAGTCAGGGCATCCCGCTGCACTTCAGAGTCAAAGTCAAAAGGAAATTGTCCAAAAAGCAAGGAAGAAACGGAAAGCCTGAAATGCGATAAAGGATTACATTGTGAAATCCTCAACAAAGAACAGATTCGCGTGACCAGAAACCCAAAGGAATCAGAAACGAGTGACTTGCATGTCCAAAGAAAACCTTGTTTGATTTCTCAACCATCTCGAAATTTCTTTTGAGGGATGAATGTTCGTGTCAGGTTAACTGAACTTAGGACTGAAGAACATGATGAAGGGGGTGGGCACCAAATATTTTTTAGCCTTAAATATTTTCTTCTAAAACCGTGAACCAGGCCATGTTACAATCCTCAAAAGTCCTAATTGAAAAAAGGTTTATCTCGAAAGCATACTCCAATGAGATGGTGTTTCTTGACTCTCATTAATTTTGCTAAATTATTGTGATTGGTATCATATGATTTTGTTATCCTTCATACAAAAAAATCCATGTCGCATCCTGGCTAGTGATTCGTTCACAAGGTGTTGCTACATCTTTTCAAATAAAATCTTCAAGACTTACATAATTGTTGCATTAGAATTTTCGTTCTTAGAATAAACATTTTTTGCTTGTAAAACAACTGCTTACTATCATGGAAGTTTACATTTGAGTATCAGTAAAAGCCATGTTACCGAGAAGAGTTGCGGAGCAAAGATGATGCAACATTCAGCTAATCTAGGGTAGTTACGTCGAGATTAGACAAATCTCTAGAAGCCATTTGATCAGAAAGGTTATCTTACAATCATGCAGCCAAAGGAATGTTATGAAAGTTACCTTGATCAACACGGTAAGCTTGGGACACCAGATTGGTTTCCAAGGGCATATCCATATTTCGTCAAGATAGCTTCTATGTCTACCCCAAGTCGAGAATCTTCCTCAAGCAGGATTGTTTCTTGTGATCGATTTATAGATGTGTGTCTGGCTTCCTCTAATAGTTGTTGATCAATTAAAGGGTTTCCTACAGGATGTGTTATGGTGTTGGGTTTATGATCCCATTTTTCCAGTCTTGTTGCAGACTTCTCCAGCTGAGTGTGGTTCTTTCCCCAGCCTGGTGGGGATCAAACGGAGGTTAAAAAAGAGCTATGAAGCCTTTGCTCATTTGATGGAGTTATTTCTCCCTTTGTGTATTTAGGATTGATATGGAATCTCTTGTAGAGCATTGCTCCCTCCAGTTACAACATTATTGTTGTTATGTGCTCCCCAAGTAGCTAGACAAGGGCAATATCTTTTCTAAGAAGTGTTGATACAGTTGTCAACTTTTTGGGTTTTCTCTCACCAAGTGTTGAGTTTGATTTAAAATCCCCATAATTTTGACTTCTTACTGTGATGTTAACTTCTTGATTCCCCAGGAAGGTTCTCCCAGGTCACTTTTGTTGATATACGTATGATCTTATTGTGTTTCTCAGATAGTTAGAGATGATACCAATTGATGTATGGTGCGATATCGAATTTGTGATCCTGTTTTCCCCAGTCAGGTCTTGGTTCATTTTAATTTTGGGTTTGCATGGTCTGAAGCCTCTATCCCAGTTTCCCCAGTGAAGGCTTCACTCATATGACGAAAGTTCCTTCCCCCCTTGCATACTGAGATGGAACTATTTGCAAAATGTCGTTGTTTTTACAGTGTTGGCAATACTGTTTGTTGTTTGTTTCCCAAGAAACTAGACCAGGGCAGTATCTTTTCTAAGAAGTGTTGAGACAATTGTCAACTTTTCGGGTTTTCTCTCACCAACTGTTGAGTTTGATTTAAAATCCCTATAATTTTGACTTCTTGCTGTAATGTTAACTTCTTGATTCCTCAGGAAGGCTCTCCCAGGTCACTTTTGCTGGTATACGTATGATCTTACTTTGTTTCTTAGATAGTTGAAGATCATACCAATTGATGTATGGTGCGGTATTGAGCTTGTGACCCCATTGTCCCTAGTCAAGTCTTGGTTCATTTTTTATTTTGCGTTTGCATGGTCTGAAGCCTCTATCCCAGATTCCCCAGTGAGGTCTTCACTCATATGACAAAAATTCCTTCTCCCTTTGTGTTCTGAGATGGAACTATTTGCAAAATGCCGCTCTTTTTACAGTATTCGCATTATTGTTGGTATTTATTTCCCAAGCAACTAGACCAGGGCAATATCTTTTCTAAGAAGTGTTGTGACAATTGTCAACTTTTTAGGTTTTCACCTGCCAAGTGTTGGGTTTGATTTAAAATCCCCATAAGTGTGTTTGACTTCTTAACTCCGCAAGTTGTTATCCCCATGAGGCTTCATATCTTCATAAGACCCGATCTAACGTCTCTAGATCTGCAAGCCCGTGATGAACCTCCTGGGGCTGAACGCACTGGATCTAGTGCTGGAAATTGGGCCTGGACCACAATTGCTATTTAGCACCCCCTAGTTTGCTATAATCAACCCCAATGTTATTTTTTTATATGTTTCACTTTTTCTTTTACTTATTTATTTTTCTATTTAATTAAATTACTAACATATTAGTTTAGGTTAATTAATTAAGTTTAGTTTTCATTACCCTTTTTTTAGTTAATTAATTTTACTAATTAATTTTTCTTAATTAAAATTAATTAGATTCTTAGGTTTTTAAAATTAAATTATTATTTTTATGCTAAAATTAATTATTTTTTTAGGTTTTTTTAATTAATTAATCACAAATCTTTTTTTCATAAAAAATTACCCAAAATATTTCCTTTTTCACATTTTTAGATCGACTGTATCTTCGCAATTGTGATGGCCTAGATTTCTCGCTTTCCTTTTTTCATTATTATGTAATTGTGTTCCGGGATGTAATAGTTAGGGTTTTTTTTCCTTTCCGCACTTTCTATTATGTATCTGCCCCGAAGTGATATGATAGTTTAGGGTTTATTTTCTGCCTTTATTTTCTTCACTTTACCGCTTTCTATTATTTTACTACATTACTCTTAGTAATTAGGGTTTGCATGAAAAGACTAAAACTGAACGATAGAAAACCCTAGTTTCAAGATAAATACCTGAACAAAAATCACTTGCACACTTACACCTCTAGGGTAACCTCCCTTGTTGCCTTCGGAAACAGTCATGTCCCTCGAAAGTGGAGACACTTTAGCAAAGTCCCTCGATTCAAAGATCACATTCCCTCGGTGAATCTTTCGACGTTGCCTTTTAGTAAATGATATAGTCCCTTACGAAAATTGCTAAAGCATTCTTACGAGTTGCCTTCGATGATTGTAGGACGACCCTCACATGTCCCTTCACATCCAACGACAGGGCTTCCTACTAACTAATGGTACGTATAACACTATCTAAAGGGGGAGGAAAAATACAAGAACAACCTTGAGTAGGGTAGAACTCCTAATCTGCTCACAAAAAAAGAAAACATTTCACACAATCACACTTTTCAATAAATATTTTCAAACAAACACTTTGTACGCATTCTAGAGGATCGATACCAGAATCTTTACAAAGTTCGCCTTACATTGGCTCTTTAAAAATATTTTTAAAACACTTACCCAAAAAAGCAAATTTTAAAAGTGAGCTACTGATTAAGAGTCCGTAGATAACTACGGATAAAAAGGGTGCTAACACCTTCCCTTTTCATAACCTACCCCCCGAACTCAAAATCTATCAAGGTCATTCTTGTTCTTTTAAACCTTTCCTTATTGGATGAAAGAAAAGTCGGTGGTGACTCTTGCTATTCGCAACATTTGCGATAAAACGCAAAAATAAGTCAGTTCTTCCACCGTATTACAGAACTGGCGACTCTACTAAGGATACTACTAAAAAGAGGGGTTACCTTAGAGTTAGATCACTTATTCATTTTCTTGTTTGCTTTGTTTGCTTTTACAATTGAGGGTTGTTCGGGTTTTAATTTTTGCAAAGATCCTACACCCGGATCTGGGGACCTTAGGTAAGTAGCTATAGATCATGGAAACTGTACGACGTAGACCGATATGGTTTAAGTGATGGCTACGTTAGTGTGACACTTTGGTTTGTACTTGTGTTCCTTGAATTAGTCGAGGATAACACTGGGCTGCCGTGTTGTGTCATAAGCATTAATTGACTTTTAGAACCTTAATTGACCCAACTTGGCCATTAGAAGGTAGTGAGATGGATGACTTTGGTGCAGACAAGAGTTGGTTGATACTCGATGCTACACTCATTGAGATTTTACTCTCGGGATATTTCAGTGGCAAGTCAGTTACTCTGCTGGAACAAAGCCTGTGAGAAAGATCGGTGATATGATATTCCTAGAACCCAGTTACTATTCTTACAACAAGTTGAGCCAACTGAACTTCAAGAGAGTACTTACGTATGAACCCCATGTAAGACTTAAAACTAAGGCTCTTGTGTGCTTTGTTTGTGTTTGTTATCTGTTCAAACATGACATCATAACATCATGGCATCATACCATAGAATTTTCATTAAACATTTCAATGATCTCAAGGGTCTGTGATGCAGGCTTATCATGAACCAGACTGCTAGCAAGGGGGAAAGAGGATTTATTTTTCTCTAACCAGATATCGTCAAAGACCTAAGTGTCAAGGCTAGGACCTACTTGACATGGTGAGCTTGATTCTCATTGAAGGACATCAAAAACGTAAAGTTCTTCAGTCAACGTTGCAGCCATATTCAACTTCTAACATTTCATTTTTGTTTATCCCGCGAGATCCTTGAAAACATTGCATCTACATATCATGCACATCATCATAGGTATTTCCTAGGACATGTTTTATCATCATCTTGCTGTTTATTTCAGTAAAAGATGGCTCTCGAACAAACTGTAAAATATCTTCAAGCTCAGAACGCTAAATTTCAGCAAATGTTCCTGAACTTAGCCAAAGGGAAAGAAGACTTGAAAGCACTCATCGTCAAAGAGAGAAAGAAGAAGACTAAGAAGCCAGCTGTCTTTCTTAATATGGGTAGAAGGTTCAAGGGTCCGGTCAGAAGGGATATGGATTTTGAGGTCCCATAAAATGAAGATGATAACCAAGAGGAACGTGACAAGAGTGTGAAAGCTGAGGAGAATAACAACCAAGGTTATGATGAAGAAGAAGAAGACTAATCTGACGAAAAATATCCTCCCGCTGATGATAGATACAAACAGCTGGAAGATCGTCTAAATGCCGTGGAAATCCATAGATTTCCTGGGTTAGATTTTGAAGAGTTGGGTCTCATCTCAGGGGTTGTGATCCCTCAAAAATTCAAGGTCCCTACTTTTGCTAAATATGATGGTGTTTCTTGTCCTAAGCTTCACCTGAGGTCTTATCTTAGGAAGATCCAACCCCACATTACTGACAGAAAGTTATGGGTTCACTTCTTTCAAGAGAGCTTATTTGGGACACAACTGAAATGGTTCTATCAGCTGGAAGGAACCAATATACGTACTTGGGAAGACCTGGCTGCTGCTTTTTACAAGCAATATCAATACAATGCTGACCTTGTACCAACTCGTGTGCAATTACAAAGTATGACTATGGGCTCGAACGAAGGCTTCAAATAGTATGCCCAGAAATGAAGAGATTTAGCTGGAAGGGTTCAACCTCCTCGTCTAATAGGGAGCTGGTTGACATGTTCATGGGAACTTTAACAAGACCTTTCTTTAATCATCTGATCAGAAGCTCTTCATCGGGTTTTATCGAGTTAATACTAACAGGAGAACATGTCGAAAGTGGTATAAGAAGTGGAAAGATTCAAGTGGTTGCGTCTTCAAGTACTGTGAAGAAGACGTTCAATAGTAAAAAGGAAACTAATGTTGTGTATGGCCAGAAGGGTCGTGCTAGAAGCAACCACACCCAATCGGTAGGAGCTGTACTAATTTCTAATCCTTCTCCTGTTCAAAAACATCAATAGAAGAATCAGTGTAGGTCAGACACACTGAGAAGACATTTTACCAAGATCAACATGCCATTGTCTGAGGCATTACAACATCTATTGAAGGCAGAATTGATAACGTTAAGAGTTCCTCCTCAAAATGCCAACACTTCCTCCCCCAAGTACAATCCCAATGTAAGATGTGCTTATCATTCCAATAGCCTCGGACATGACACAATAGGTATTCGACCTTGAAGAACAAAATTCAGGACATGATTGACAACAAAGAGATTAAGTTTGATCCTCCCGAGACCCCCAATGTGATTACAACACCCATGCCTAAGCACAACAAAGGCATTAGTTCTATTGACGATCTTTCATATGTTTCTTCTATAAGTGAGTTGACTAATCCCCTTCTGACTATTAAGAAGAATCTGTTGCAAGCCGGTTTATTTTCGGGTTGCATTGAAAGGTGCTTCTATTGCGCAACCTAACCTAATGGCTGCAAACTGCTGAAAGAAGGTATTCAACGTCTAATAGACAACCATATAATTATTGTTGAGAAGATTCCTTTTATTGAGAATTTGTTTCAAGACTTATTTGTAATTTTTGGCACTCCTATCAGGATCACTTCCAAAGGTCCTGTAAAGATTACTGCTAACCCAGAGTTGCTCCTCTAATAATCACTGCACACGAACCTATTCCATATTCCTCGAACAAAGTTGTCCTTTGGAACTATGGAGACGACGTCTACTACCGAGGTGTCAAGCAAGAGCCATTGACTATTGAAAATGAAGGTATTGAAGTTGCAAATCCCAACATTGACAATATTGCTGGGACCAATAAGGTTACTAGAAGCGAAAGGGTTTTCTCTCCAGAAATATCTCTGAAGACTGTCGCCACACCAATTTGTGTTATCAGTACCGAGTCAATTATTTAGACTCGGGGCAAAGAGAAAATGACGGAGCCTGCCCAGATGGAGGCGCTTAAAGAAGTTACCACTGTCGATACTTCTAGAAAAGAGTTGGAGGAGGTATTAAAAATTATCTGAAAAAGTGATTACAAAATTGTTAAACAGTTGGGACAGACTCCCTCCAAGATCTCCATGTTATCCCTGTTATTATGTTCAGAGGCCCATGCTCAGGCTTTAGTGACGTTCTTAAAGACTGCGCATGTACCAATTTGAAAGTTATGTTGCTAGCCTGACGACTGATGATCGGCTAGGTTTTTCTGATGCTGATCTAACTCCTGAAGGAAGAAACCACAACAAGGCCCTGTATGTCTCTATTGAATGCAAGGGCACTACTATAGCTCATGTATTTATTGATACGGGTTCCTCGCTGAATGTTCTACCAAAAGGTACTCTAGACAGACTTGATTGCGAAGGGGTTATGCTGAGACCTAGTGATATTGTGGTGAGAGCCTTTGACGGTTCAAAAATGATGGTACATGGAGAAGTGGATATTCCAATCAAGGTAGGTTCACAGGTCTTAGAATCTACCTTCTATGTAATGGACATTCGACCGACTTATTCTTGTTTACTTGGACCCCCTAGATTCATGGGGAAGGCGGTGTTACCTCAACCCTACACCAAAAGCTGAAGTATCCTGTGAAAGGAAAGGTTGTTATAGTCTATGGTGAAGAAGAGTATATGGTGAGTCACTTTAACTCATTCAGGTATGTTGAGATGGACGAAGAATTCATTGAAAATTCATGCCAGACTTTTAAAGTCATCCCTCCTACCGCTTTTAAATACGTTTCTTCTATTACCAAAGTTACCAGGGTTCCACCCAGAATGGATTCTTTGAAGGATGCTAGAGCTGTAGTAGAAGAAGGTGGATGCACTACTTGGGGTCAGCTTCCTGACATTCTGTACAAATCTGAAAAATTTGGTTTGGGTTTTACTGCAGAGGCTCAGAGGGTTGTTCATTGTGCTTGTGCCAGAAGACCACCATTCCACGTCAGCAACAATGGAGTTAATGCTATAGAAAATGCAGATAATGACTATGACCTAGATAGCTGGATCTTTCCTACCATCAACAACGGGCTCAACAACTGAAAGATTGAAGACCTTATCTCAATCTCCTTTAGTCAGGAGTAAATGCCATTTTCTGTTTCTTTTTGCTTTCAAAATGTTTGGCTACGTAATCTTTAAACAATAAGTTTAAGCCTTGTCTCTTACCCGGGGCACAACAATTCATTTGTTAGGGTTGTCATTTCGTTAACATATTTTCATTCAATAAATCATGGGATGTTTCACATTCAAATTTTTTCTCTTTGTCTTTATTTTATTTTTATCACTTTCAAATAGCTATGTGTTCTTACACACACCCACACAATAAATTGTCGATCCACACCCACTCCAGATCTCGTTGATAACAATTCTGCTATTTCCACTTATGACTTTGAAATTCCGATCTACCAAGCCGAGGACGAAGTTGAGGAAGATTTTGAAATACCTGGAGAACTTGCCTGACTGATAGTATAAGAGGAAAAATCCATACAACTGCATGAAGAGTCAGTCGAGGTTGTAAACTTGGGTACAAAAACAGACAGGAAAGAGGTCAAGATATGGGCCAATCTAGAGGTCAGTGTGAAGAATAAATTAATTTAGATGTTGCATGACTATGTTGAGATCTTTGCTTAGTCGTGCAAAGACATGCCAGGGCTCGATATTGATATTATGGTTCACCGTCTGGCGGTGAAAGAGGGTTGTTCTCCGATAAAGCAGAAGGTTCGTTGCATGCACTCCGAGATGTCGGAGAAGATCAAAGCTGAAGTTATGAAACAATTCAATGCAGGTTTCTTAGCTGTTACATCCTATCCTCAGTGGGTTGAAAATATGGTGCCATTACCTAAAAAGGATGGCAAATTGCGTATGTGTGTAGATTGCATGGATCTGAACAGGGAAAGCCCCAAAGATGACTTTCTGCTACCGCATATTGATGTTCTGGTTGACAACACTGCTCAACATAAAGTATTTTCTTTCATGGATGGTTTCTCAGGTTATAATCAGATCAAGATGGTACCTGAAGACATGGAGAATACTAATTTTGTTACACAGTGGGGCACTTTCCGTTACAAGGTTATGTCTTTCAGTTTGAAGAACACTGATGCAACATACCAGCGTGCTATGGTAGCTTTGTTCCATGACATGATCCATCATGAGATAGAGGTTTACGTTGATGACAAGATAGCCAGGTCTCAGACATAAGAGGAGCATCTCGATCACCTACACAAGTTGTTTGAGAGACTGAAGAAGTATAAGTTGAGGTTGAATCAAAACAAGGGCACTTTTGGGGAGAGATCCGGTAAACTCTTAGGTTTCGTTGTTAGTGGTAAAGGTCTTGAAGTTGATCCCGCCAAGGTAAAAGTTATTCAAGAAATTCCAAATCCCAATAATGAGAAGGAGGTCAGAGGTTTCTTGGGACGACTAAACTATATTGCAAGATTTATTTCCCATCTGGCCGTTACTTATGAGTCAATCTTCAAGTTACTGAAGAAAGATCAAGTAGTGAAGTGAAACGATGACTGTCAGGTAGCTTTTGACAAAATCAAGGAGTACCTCCAAGAACCTCCGATCTTGATACCACCAGTTGAAGTAAGACCTTTAATCATGTACCTAACAGTGTTAGAGAATTCAATAGGGTGTGTACTGGGCCAACATGACGAGGCTGGCCAAAAAACGCATGCAATATACTACCTTAGCAAAAAGTTTACCGACTGTGAAACAAGATACTCACTGCTCAAGAAAACTTGTTGCGCTTTGGCATGGAATGCTCGCCGACTAAGGAAGTATATGTTGACCCATACTACTTTGTTAATCTCTAAAATGGATCCCATAAAGTACATATTCGAGAAGCCCGCTCTCTCCGAAATAATAGCCAGGTGGCAAATGGTCTTGACAGAATATGACATTAAGTACATTACTCAGAAAGCAATCAAAGAGAGTGTATTGTCAAATCATTTAGCTCACCAAGATTTAAGCGACTACCAAACTATGAATTTCGAGTTCCCAAAAGAGAACATTATGCTAGTTACAGACTACCAAGAACCTGGACCATATGAAGGACCTGAGCTAGGATCCCGATGGACTATAGTTTTTGATGAAGCTTCCAACACACTAGGCAATGTAATTGGTGTTGTGATTATCTCTCCCAAGGGTTTCTATACGCCTTTCACCGCCAGATCATGCTTTGACTATACCAACAACATGGCCGAATATGAAGCATACATCATGGGCATCAAGGCTGCTATCGATTTGAGAATCAAGTTATTAGATGTGTACAGAGATTTAACCCTAGTCATCAGTCAGATTAAGGGAGAATGGGATACAAAGCACCCGAATCTCATTCCTTATCGGGAGCATGTATTGACCTTAATCCCGTACTTCGAGGAAATCCCTTTTGAGCATATCCAACGAGAAGAGAATCAGTTGTCACACGCCTTGGAAACCATGTCATCTATGTTCAAAGTCAGATGGGACAATGAAGCTCCTCGAATCACCATTGAAAGACTAGATGAACCAACATATTTCTACGAGGTCGATACAGATGGAGTAGAGGAAAAAACTTGGTATCAAGAAGTGAAAAGATACCTCGAGGCTCAATAGTACACCAAGGGGGCATCCATCAATGACAAGATATTTCTAAGGAGGTTCTCTGTCAAGTTCTTCCTGAGCAACAAAATTTTATACAAGTGCAACCACGATTCGACTAAGCTTTATTGCGTAGACAAGAAGGAAGCTGAGAAGATTATGGAAGATATGCACAAAGGTATCTTTGGTACTCATTCCAGTGGGCATGTGATGGCTAAGAAAATTATAAGAGCAGTTTATTATTGGTCGACCATGGAAACTGATTGTCATCACCACTCAAGAACTTGTCACAAATGCCAGATTTATGCTGACAAGGTACACGTGCCTCCGGTTCCTGTGAATATCTTGACCGCTTCTTGTACATTTGCAATGTGGGGCATTGATATGATTGGAGAGATTAAGCCTACCGCTTCCAACAGACATCATTTCATTCTCGTTGCCATTGATTATTTCATGAAGTGGGTTAAAGCAGCCTTGTTTGCCTCTGTTACAAAGAATGTTATGGCCCGATTTATTAAGCATAATCTTATATGTCCGTATGGAATCCCCGAAAGGATTTTCAAGGACAATGGTACTAATCTCAACAACACTATGATCATAGATATTTTCATGCATTTCAAGATTAAGCACCACAATTCTTCTCCATATCGACCAAAGATGAATGGCGCAGTGGAAGCCTCCAATAAGAACATTAAGAAGATTTTACAGAAGATGAAAATGACGTATAAAGATTGGCATGAGATGTTACCATTTTCTCTTCATGGTTATCACACTTTAGTACGGACGTCAACTAGGGCGACCTCCTTCTCTCTAGTCTACGGTATGGAAGCTGTCCTACCTGTCGAAGTCCAGATTCCTTCTCTAAGGATTATGAAAGACCCGAATTTAGATGAAGATGAGTTGATTCAGACTAGGCTGGACCAGATAAATCTGATTGACGAGAAAAGAGTTGTGGTTGTTTGTCATGGTCAGATATACCAGAAGCGTATGATCAAAGCCTTCAACAAGAAAGTCAAACATCGGGTATATCAGGCTGGCGATTTGGTAATAAAGTGCATTATCTTACCACAAGGTGATCCCAGAGGAAAATGGACTCCCACCTACGAAGGTACATTTTTAATTAAGAAGATATTCTCTGGCGGCGCTATGATACTTACCACCATGGACGTTGAAGATCTTCCGCACCCTGTAAACGTGGACATAGTTAAAAAATACTACGCATGAAAGTGACCCGCAAGGTTGACTGGTCTAGGCAAAAATAAGTGCATCCCGATGAACCAAAAGGGTTTGGGCAAAAATCAGGGATATATATAAATATTGTACACTCAACAAGTCAAAAACTTGAAAAGGAGGTCCAGGATAAAGTTAGGGATTAAAGCGTACGACTATGTCCCATTGAATCATCTGCCTACAACAAGCTTTATCATCAACGTCAAGCTCAAACAGTACATATCAATTCAGTCAACTTCTTCCGACAGCAAGGGATGAGATGCTCTAAGACATAGGGGCAATAACATAGTTGAAATTTGATGGGACCATTTCCACTTAGCTGCTTTTCTTTGTTTCCACTTTCCACTTTGTTTCCTTGTACAAAACTGCATGTTTATAGGCAAAATACCAATACAAATTCAAAGTTCAAAGTCCTTTTATTTTTTCTGTTTTGTTCGCAAAAACCTCCAATGAGTAATTTTAATGAATATATGCATATGAATATGATTCCTGTTAACAAATATGTGCATAAAAATAGGAATAAGAATTTACTAAAGACTTTAGTAGTTGGGATAGTGTTCAAGTCACTCACAAATCCCCACAAAAATCTCCGCAGAAGCCATCTTCACAAGTTCATCCCCGACGGAGATACATTCCCCAACAAGTCTATTACGCGTTCAAATAGAATTGGGGCATCTTCCACCAATTTCACCTCCATGTCCCTGATGGATGGCTTGACCTGACCATCATCCCCAGTAGCAAACAAGGAAGTTTGATCATTTCCCAAACATACGATGAAAACTACCCTAATACAACTATGAAAATACCAATTCCCGTCAGAAATGATTCCTCAACACATTTCATAGGAATTTAATCCTCCAGCGGAGTTTATTTCTCCAACAATATCCTTTGCAAAATTCTCTTCTCCAGTAGGGCTCATTTCCTCAACAGGGTTTATTTCCCCAACAGGGTTTATTTCCTCGACAAAGTCCATTTCTCTGATTACTGCAAAACCCCGACAAGATTTTGCTCTCCAGCAAAGCATAGTCAAGGTTGTTATCCCTAGAGAGTTGCTACAGAACCTGAAACCAGGCCATATATCATTTAACGTTTTCCTCCCTAGAAGAGTTGACATCCATATAAAAAACCTAGACAGACGACACCTCATAAGGTTATCTATCTCTTTTATCCCCAGTCAGGGTATATAAGAACTTAATTCCCCAGTAGAGCGATGGAAGATGTTTCTGAACTCCTCTATCCCCAAACGGAAGTCAAACATTTACAACGAGTATCCTCAAACGAAAAGCGGGAATCCCCAGCTGAAACACTCTAAACAAGATTCATATTTTTCATCCCCAACAACAGTCAAGAATTTATTTTCCCAAAGAAGGATGTTATACAAAGCTACCAATACGCTTCAACAACATCTTACATCCATACATAATTTACAAATACCATGGCATATGCATACAACACACTCTCATTTACTTTGAGAACATCATGATGCAATGCATTACATGCATCATGACATTGCACAAAACTAACTATGTTTCTTTCAGGATAGTTCACTAAAAGACGAATATCATCAACAATTCTCAAACAGGTCGCAGATTAATTCCTAAAACAGGACGAGGCAACTATTTATATGACCAGGCAAAGAATAATTCCCAAAAAAAGACGGGGTATCTATCCATATAACCAGGAAGTATGAATTCCCGAAACAACACGAGTTTGACAACAAAAGCAACTCCTCAAGCGTAGACTCATTCAAATACATTTTTAGCTACAATCGGGCGAAGACTCATTCTGATCCACTTCTGGAACAGTTAGGCATAGAGTCATTCCAATACATTATTCTGATAGAGTTGGGCGAGGACTCATTTTGATAGACTTTTAGATATAGTCGGGCGTAAAAACATTTTTATACACGGTTCAGATACAGTTAGTAAAGACTCCTTCTCATCCATTTCTAGATAGAGTCGGGCATAGACTCATTCTAGTACATTTTTCAGATACAATCGGGAAAAGACTCATTCTGATCCACTTCTGGATACGGTCGGGCGTAGACTCATTCCATTACATTTTTTAGATACAGTCAGATGTAGATTCATTCTGATACTCTTCTGTATACACTCAGGCGTAGACTCATTCCAACACATTGTTCAGATACAGTCGGGAGAAGACTCATTCTGATCCACTTTTAGATACAGTCAGCCTAAGACTCATTCTAATACCTTTTTCATATACAATCGAGTGTAGATTCATTCTGATACTCTTTCAGATACAGTTGGGAAGAGACTCGTTCTTATCCACTTTTAGATACAGTCGGGGTAGACTCATTCTAATACATTTTTCAGATACAATCGGGCGTAGATTCATTCTGATAATGTTTAGGATATAGTCGGGGGTAGACTCATTCCAATACATTTTCAGATACAGTCAGGCGAAGACTCACTCTATTCCACTTCAGGATACAGTCAGGTGTAGAATCATCCCAATACATTGTTCAAATACAGTCGAGCGAAGACTCATTTTGATCCACTTTTAGATACAATCGGGTGTAGACTCATTCTAATACATGTTTCAGATACAATTAGGAGTAGATTCATTTTAATACTCTTTCGGATACAGTCAGGCGTAGACTTATTCCAATACATTTTTCAGATACAGTCTGGCGAAGACTAATTCTGGTCCACTTATGGATATAGTTAGGCATAGACTCATTCTTATACATTGTTCAGATATAGTCGAGCGAAGAATCATTATGATCTACTTTTAGATACAGTTGGACGTAGACTCATTTTAATACATTGTTCAAATACAGTCAGACGAAGACTCATTCTGATCCATTTCTAGATACAGTCGGCCATAGACTCATTCTAATACATTTTTCAGATATACTCGGGAAAAGACTCATTATGATCCACTTCCTGATATAGTCGGGGGTAAACTTATTTCAATTTATTTTTTAGATATAGTCGGGCGAAGACTCATTCTGATCCACTTCTGGATACAGTCGAGCGTAGACTCATTCCAATACATTGTTCATATACAGCTAGGCGAAGACTCATTTTGATCCACTTTAAGATACAGTTGGGCGTAGACGCATTCCAATACATTTTTCAAATACAGTTAGGCGAAAACTCATTCTGATCCACTTTTAGATACAGTTGGGCGAAGACACATTCTAATACAATTTTCAGATACAATTGGGCGTAAAGTCATTCTAATACTCTTCTGGATATAGTCAGGTGTAGACTCATTCCAATACAATGTTCAAATACAGTTAGGCGAACACTCATTCTGATCCACTTTTAGATAAATTTGGGCGTAAACTCATTCTATAACAATTTTTGATATAATCAGGCGTAGATTCATTCTGATACTCTTTCAGATACAATAACGCGTAGACTCATTCCAATACATTTTTCAGATACAGTCGGGCGAAGACTAATTCTGGTCCACTTATGGATATAGTTAGGCATAAACTCATTCTTATACATTGTTCAGATATAGTCGAGCGAAGACTCATTCTGATCTACTTTTAGATGTAGTTGGACGTAGACTCATTTTAATACATTTTTCAAATACAGTCAGACGAAGACTCATTCCGATCCATTTCTAGATACAGTCGGCCATAGACTCATTCTAATACATTTTTCAGATACACTCGGGAAAAGACTCATTATGATCCACTTCCTGATATAGTCGGGGGTAAACTTATTTCAATTCATTTTTTAGATATAGTCGGGCGAAGAATCATTCTGATCCACTTCTGGATACAGTCGAGCGTAGACTCATTCCAATACATTATTCATATACAGCTGGGCAAAGACTCATTTTGATCCACTTTAAGATACAGTCGGGCGTAGACGCATTCCAATACATTTTTCAAATACAGTTAGGCGAAAACTCATTTTGATCCACTTTTAGATACAGTTGGGCGAAGACACATTCTAATACAATTTTCAGATACAATTGGCCATAAAGTCATTCTAATACTCTTCTGGATATAGTCAGGTGTAGACTCATTCCAATACAATGTTCAAATACAGTTAGGCAAACACTCATTCTGATCCACTTTTAGATACATTTGGGCGTAGACTCATTCTATAACAATTTTTGATATAATCAGGCGTAGATTCATTTTGATACTCTTTTAGATACAATAACGCGTAGACTCATTCCAATACATTTTTCAAATACAATCGGGTGAAGACTAATTATGATCCACTTATGGATATAGTTAGGCATAGACTCATTCTTATACATTGTTCAGATACAGTCGAGCAAAGACTCATTCTTACCTACTTTTAGATACAGTTGGACGTAGACTCATTTTAATACAATATTCAAATACAGTCAGGTGAAGACTTATTCTGATCCATTTCTAGATACAGTCGACCATAGACTCATTCTAATACATTTTTCAGATACACTCGGGAAAAGACTCATTATGATCCACTTCCTGATATAATCAGGGGTAAACTCATTTCAATTCATTTTTTAGATATAGTCGAGCGAAGACTCATTCTGATCCACTTCTGGATACAGTCTAGCGTAGACTCATTCCAATACATTGTTCATATACAGTCGGGCGAAGACTCATTTTGATCCACTTTAAGATACAGTCGGGCGTAGACGCATTCCAATACATTTTTCAAATACAGTTAGGCAAAAACTCATTATGATCCACTTTTAGATACAGTCGGGTGAAGACACATTCTAATACAATTTTCAGATACAATTGGGCGTAGAGTCATTCTAATACTCTTCTGGATATAGTCAGGTGTAGACTCATTCCAATACAATGTTCAAATACAGTTAGGCGAACACTCATTCTGATCCACTTTTAGATACATTCGGGCGTAAACTCATTCTACAACAATTTTTGATATAATCAGGAGTAGATTCATTCTGATACTCTTTCAGATACAGTCGCGTGTAGACTCATACCAATAAATTTTCCAGGTACAGTCAGGCAAAAAGTCATTATGATCCACTTCTGGATACAATTAGGCGTATACTCATTCTTATACATTGTTCAGATACAGTCGAGCGAAGACTCATTCTGATAGACTTTTAGATACAGTCGAGCGTAGACTTATTTTAATACATTGTTCAGATACCATCGGGCGAAGACTCATTCTGATCCATTTCTAGATATAGTTAGGCATTGACTAGTTCTAGTTAAATTTTTAGATACAATCGGGTAAAGAATCATTTTGTTCCACTTTTGGATATAGTCGGGCGTAGACTTATTATAATACATTTTTTAGATACATTGTTCAGATTCATCCTGATACTCTTCTGGATACACTAAGTCGCAGACTCTTTCCAATATATTGTTTAGATATAGTCGAGCGAAGACTCATTCTGATCCACTTTTAGATAAAGTCGAGCGTAGACTAATTCAAATACATTTTTGTGAAACAATCAGACGTAGATTCATTCTGATACTCTTTCTGATACAGTCAGGTGTAGACTCATTCCAATACATTTTTCTGATACAGTCAGGCGAAGACTCATTCTCATCCACTTCTGGATACATTCAGGCATAGACTCATTCTAATACATTGTTCAGATACAGTCAGGCGAAGACTCATTCTGATCCATTTTTAGATATAGTCGAGCGTAGACTCATTCTAATACATTTTTCAGATACAATGCGGCGTAGATTCATTCTGATACTCTTCTGGATACAGTTAAGCGTAGAGTCATTCTAATACATTGTTCAGATAGAATCGGGCGAAGACTCATTTTGATCCACTTTTAGATACAATCAGGCCTAGACTCATTCTAATACATTTTTAGATACAATTGGGTGTAGATTCATTATTATACTTTTTCAAATTCAATCGGGCGTAGACTCATTCAAATACATTTTTCAGATTCAGTCAGGCGAAGACTCATTTTGATCCACTTCTGGATATAGTCAGGTATAGACTCATTCCAATACATTTTTCAGATACAATCGGGCGAAGACTCATTCTGTTCCACTTCTGGATACAGTTAGGCATAGACTCATTCCAATACATTGTTCAGATACAAGCGAGAGGAGACTCATTCTTATCGACTTTTAGATACAGTCATGCGTAGACTCATTTTAATACATTGTTCAGATACAGTTGGGCAAAGACGCATTCTGATCCATTTCTAAATACAGTGGGGAATAGACTCTTTCTAGTACATTTTTCAGATACAGTCGGGAAAAGACTTATTATGATCCACTTTGTGATACAGTCAGGCATAGACTCATTCCAATACATTTTTTAATACAGTTAGGTGAAAACTCATTCTGATCCACTTTTGGATACATTCGAGCATAGACTCATTCTAATACATTGTTCATATACAGTTGGGTGAAGACTCATTTTGATCCACTTTTAGACAGTCAGGCGTAGATGTTGTCTAATACATTGTTTAAATACAGTCGGGCAAAGATCATTTTAATCCATTTCTAGATACAATCGACCATAGACTCATTCTAGTACATTTTTCATATACACTCGGGAAAAGACTCATTATGACCGACTTCTTGATATAGTCAGGCATAAAATCATTTCAATTCATTTTTAGATAGAGTCAGGCGAAGACTCATTCTGATTCACTTCTGGATATAGTCGAGCGGTGACTCATTCCAATACATTGTTCATATACAGTCGGGAGAAGACTCATTTTGATCCACTTTAAGACATAGTCGGGCGTAGACGCATTCTAATACATTTTTCATATACAATCGAGTTTAGATTCTTTCTGATACTATTTTGGATACATTCGGCTGTAGACTCATTCTAATACATTTTCAAATACAGTTATACAAAAACTCATTTTGATCCACTTTTAGATACAGTCGGGCAAAGACTCATTCTAATACATTTTGCAGATACAATCGGGCGTATATTAATTCTAATACTCTTCTAGATATAGTCAGGTGTAGACTTATTCCAATACAATGTTCAGATACAGTTAGGCGAAGACTCATTCAGTCCACTTTTAGATCCACTAAGCTCCAGATTTTCACCTATCTTGACTTCTTTTCTGTCCGCTTCTGTGCCCAAGTTTATTGTCTCAACTGGCTCTTCATGAGGCTGTATAGCCCTTTCTCCCTGCTGTAACAGTCTAGCAAGTTCTCTGGGTACCTCAAAGTCTTCCTCACCGTCGTCCTCGACTTGGTTGATTGGATTTTCAAAGTTATGTTGGCAATAGCATAACCGTTATCAATGGGATCCAGAGTGGATATGGATCTGCAGTTTGATACGTGAGTGTGTGTAAGAGCATAGTTGTATTGACAAAGTAAAAAGCAGAAAAGAAAAACAGAGAGCGCAAAATTTGTATGCAAAACGTCAAATGCTTTATTAATGACATATGAGATTGAAACATGATAACCCTCACAAATAAACCATTGTGCCCCGGGTAAGACACATGGCCATAGAGTTTATATTGTTTATTACATATCCGAAAACAAGAAAGACAATTACTTCTGAATAAAAGTAATTGGTACAAAGTCTTTTGTCGTCCAGTTACTGGGTCCACCGTTAGTAGTAGGGAATATCCAGCTATCCATGTTATAGTCACCATCACTGTCTTCTAAATCATTGACCCCATAGTTGCTGATGTGTAGGGGAGGTCCTCCAACACGAGCACGACAAACAACCCTTTGAGCCCCTTCTTCAATAACTGCTTTGCTGTCCTTGAGAGAAGCCATTTTCAAGGGAGGTCTGGTGATCTTCGGCAGATTGGTAACAGTCTCAGTTGCAGCCATAGTCTGAGGCACCTCTTCGAAGTTCTGACACAGATTCTTGATGAACTCGCCATCCATTTCCACATACCTGAAAGAGTTCAGGTGGCTTACCATGTATTCTTCTTCACCATGTACCGTGACAATCTTTCCTTTCACCGGGTACTTCATCATCTGATGCAGAGTGGACATGACAGCTCCCGCCCCATGGATCCAAGGGCAACCCAACAAACAAGAATAAGATGGTCTGATATCCATCACATAGAATGTGGAGTCAAAGGTCTGAGAACCAACTTTGATGGAGATGTCCACCTCCCCGTGCACCACTCTTTTCGAACCATCGAAAGCCCTCACTACAATGTTATTGGGCTTCAGGGTCAAACCTTCGCAGTCCAATCTGTCCAGAGCCTTCTTAGGCAGCACGTTCAATGATGAACCACTATCTACTAGAACATAGGCCAAAGTAGTTCCCCTGCATTCGACGGAGACATGCAGCGCATCATTGTGTTTTCTCCCTCTCGGCGTCAGATCAGCATCAGAAAACCCCAAACCGTTATCAGCCGTCAAATTGGCCACACAATCTTCAAATTGGTCAGCGGAGGTTTCTTGTGGCACATGGGCGGTCTTGAGAAATTTCACCAAAGCTTTTTCATGAGCTTCGGAGCATAATAGTAGGGTTAACATAGAAATCTTAGAAGGGGTCAGCCCCGGCTGTTCGACCACATTGTAGTCACTCTTCTTTATTATCTTCAAGATTTCTTCCATTTCCTTCTTGGAAGCCTCTAGAATAGATACTGAATGCGCCTTCGTCTGGACAAGCTCAATCAATATGTATTTGCCCTGAGTCTCAGCCAACTCGATGATAGGGGTGGCAACAGGGGTAATCACAGGAATTGCAGTGGTATTATCAGCAGTAACAACAATAGGAATGATTACATGAATAGTAACGGCTTTTAGAGGAGAAATATCAGGGGAGAACACTCTTCCACTTTTTTTTATTTTGCTGGTCGCAACGATGTTGCCAATGTCGCGATCAGTATCTTCAGAAACTTGGTTTTCAGCAGCCAAAAGGTCTTATTTGACGCCATGGTAGTAGACGTCAGCCCCAGAGTTCCAAGGAACAACCTTGTCCGAGGAGTATGGGATCGACCCTGGAATAGTGATGATCAAAGGAGCCAACTTTGGAGCAGATGTAATCCTGACGGGTCTTTTGGTGGAGACCCTGGGAGGATTGGCGGAAATGGTTATGATTGAAACATCCTTACAAGAAACAATCGGGATGGGAGTATTTTCAAACAAGATCTCTTTATCATCCATCAGGCACTGAACACCTGCTTTCAAAAAATAACAACCAGTCGGTAGAGATAAACATAAGTGGCAATCTTTGCCACAGCCCGAAAATAAATCGACTTTCAACAAGTTCCACTTAACGGTCATGAGAGGAGTAATAAGTTCCTCAGCAAAAGTTACAAACGCATCATTGTCAACAACATTAACACCCCGACCGTGCTTGAGCATGGGAGCAGTTATAACATTGGGAATATCAGGAGCATCAAATTCAATCTCCTTCGCTTCAATAAGGTCTTGCACCTTGTTTTTCAAAGCCCAACATTCGTTTGTATCATGACCTGTACTTTTTGAGTGATAAGTACATCGAGCATTTGGATTGTAGCAAGGAGACGCGGTGTTGGAATTCTTCGGAGCTTCCCTCAAGGTAACCAGATTGGACTTCAGTAGGTGAGGAAAAACATGAGACAAAGTCATATTTATCTGGGTGAATTTCCTTACAGGTCTTTCTGCTCTAGGCTGATTATTTCTTTGTTGAGTAGCTGCAGGATTAGATATCATAACAACCCCGACCATTGGACGACGCTCGATTCTTCCCTGATTTCGTTGATTGTAAACAACATTGACCACTTTTTTTCCTACGAAAGGTATCTTTCCCGCACTTGAAGAGGCATCCTTCTGAATCTTGCCACTTCTAATCCCAGCTTCCACTCTTTCTCCTGTCAAAATCAATTCAGTAAAGCCAGCTAAGGAGCTTCCAATCATATGATTGAAAAATGGACCAGATAGGGTACCCAAAAACATATCCACTAACTCCCTATTAGACAGGGGGGTTGAGCTCTTGCTGCTAAGTCCCTCCACTTCTGAGCATAGTCTTTAAAACCATCGCTCGAACCCATAGACATACTTTGGAGTTGTGTACGGGTGGGAGCAAGGTCTGCGTTATACTAATACTGCTTGTAGAAAGCAGTAGCCAGGTCATCCCAGTTACAAATTTTGGTCCCTTCCAGGTGGTAGAACCATTCTAGTTGAGTCCCAGATAACATGTCTTGAAAGAAGTGGACCCATAAGTCCTTGTCAGCAGTGTGAGGCTGGATCTTTCTCACATAAGAACGGAGATGCATTTTGGGACATAAGACCCCATCATATTTTGCGAACACCGGAACCTTGAATTTCTATGGGATGACAACCCCAGAAACCAAACCCAGTTCTTCAAAATCAAGCCCAGGCACCTTCTGGATTTCCATTGCACTCAGACGCTCTTCCAGCTGTTTGTATTTTTCATTGGCCAGAGGATACTGCTCCTCATTATAGTCAGTCTCATTATCAGATTCCCTTGGACTGGGATCTTCCTGTCTTGTCTCCCCTTCTTGATTGTCTCCTTCTTTTGACGAAGATGTTAGATCTATAACTTGCCTTAACGGTCCTTTGAACCCCCTTCCCAAATTCACCACACCAGCTGTCTTTCTTGGCTTCTTGGTCTTATCTTTAACAATCAGGGCTTTCAGTTCCTCTTTCCCCTTGGCCAGAGCCATGATCATTTGTTGAAACTGAGCATTTTGCATTTGTAGATCCTTCGTTGTTTGTTTGAGAGCCATTTCTTTACTGTTGAAATAAACAACGAAGAAGATGAGAAACCCGCTTTGAAACCTGTTTATGCAATGATATGTATGATATATGTATGCAATTATTTCAAGGATTTCGGGAAATTTAAATTTGTGAACCAAAATAAAACAAAGATTTCATTAGTAAAACTCAAAATACAATTTCCTTTCAATTAAAAATTCTAAAAACTAGGAAATCATGTTTATTTTGGGCACCTCCTCTTCATACTGAGATAGACATTAAGACCTATTTCCTCGTGAAGTTGCTTCATGAGCTCCAAAACTTTCCTCTCATGAGCATAGAAATGATCTCTATAGGTATCCCGTTCTTTTTCAGCTGAATTCAGGATCTTCACAGTTCTTCAAGATCAGTGGGCATATCAGGATGAAGAACTATATAGGGAACATCCCCTTCGGTAATGGGCTCCACAATCACTGGTAAGACGACTATATATATCATCATAAGGTTTTGTGCTTGAGCTCGTACCCATTGGAGATAAGGTTCCATAGGGATAGAAGTCTTCGGCCCCAAAGTCTTGGTGTCAAGTCTGTTTACCATGCCCCAGGCTCGTATAAGCCTCTGATGATACCCTTGAACATCATCCTCATAGTTAAACATAATGCCCTGGATAAGCATCTCGTGAGGACCATCCCTTCAAGCGTAACCAAATTATCGCAGAGCCATAGAAGGATTATAGGTTATGCCTCCCCTAATGCCGAGTAATGGGACATTAGGGAACTCCCCACAGCGGTCAATAATAGAAATATATCCCATAGATCAGGAATACCAGAGAATATTTGTGTAAGAAAGTGACATTATCCTTTGTGACCAGCCCAAACCTTATTCATTTTTCAGTACTATTTTAGGGAGGTGAGAAATAAACCACCTCAAAAGCAATGGCACACAACATATAAGAATCCCTCTTTTCTTCATGGTAAGAGTGTGGAAGGTATGCAAGATGTCTCCGAGTAAAGTGGGCACATGGTTGCGAGAAAGGAAGACCTTAATAGAATTCACATCTACGAGTGAGTCTGGATTAGGGAACAGTACTAACCCATAGATTAGAAGGGCCAAAGCCTCTTCAAAAGCTTGGAAGTCCAAATCATCCCAGAATAGCTGAGCCTTCTCTATTAGGAATTTGGCTAGAAAACCTTTAACTCTGCTTCTTGTTTCCCAGTTGGATACAATGTCAGACCGTTTCAGGTGCAAAGTTGTTGCAATGGTCTCTGGCTTTGGAGCTTCTTCCAACCGGTGAAAGGCAACTGATCCAAAACAGGTATACCCAATATCTGAGAGAACTCTTCCATGGTGGGTACCAACTGATAGTCTGGAAAGGTGAATCAATGGTGCTTAGGGTCAAAGAATTGAAAGAGCACACTCATCATCTTCTCATCAAAACCTGAGGTAACCAGATTGAGAAGTCGACCATAGTTCTTGGTAAATGAAGAAGTCTCAGAAACCCTTGATACTATCTCTTTGAGTTGAGAGGTGTTCTCACAAAGCTGATTCAGACGGTATTTCTACGAGCGGAATCCATGATCTGTAAAATAGAACAAAGATAAATTCCCCTAATCCTTGACATGGTTAGTGTAATGAAGAATGAATGTTTATGATTCATGATGTCATGTTTAAGCAAATTAATCACATACAATCAAAGCACACAATAGACCTTAGGTTCAAAGGCTTGCATGAGGTTTAAGGTAAGTACCCTCTTGAAGTTTAGTTGGTTTCAAACCTGTCTAGAAATATTAATCGGGTTCTAAGGAGTCTCAATATCACTGATCTTTCTTTATCAGTATTATCTCAGCTTCGCAATATTTTCTTACTGCTGAAACATCCCAAAAGTTTGACATCAATGAGTGTAGTATCGAGTATCAATCAATTCCCAGCTTTACACCGAGATCGGCTATCTCACTACTTTCTAATGGACAAGTTTGTTCAACTAAGGTTCTAATGTTCGTTAGTGCTTCACGACACCACGCGGTGGCCCCGTATTCTCCTTGATTCGACACAAGGGATACTGGTACCAACCAAAATGTCACACCAACACAGCTATCGCTTCAACTATATCGGTCTATGCCGTACAGTCTCCACGATCTATTGCTGTTTACCTAAAAAGTGTCCCCAAATCTGGGTATAGGATCTATACAAAAGTACCCCAACAAATCCTCAAAGATAAAACAGACAAGGCAAACGAAAAACAATTTTAAAATGATCTAGACCCTAAGGTAAACCCCACTTTATAAAGTTTCCCCAACAGAGTCGCCAGTTCTATGATACGGTGGCAGAACCGACTGTTAATATTGGTTTGTGTTTTGTATTTGCAAATGTGCGCTAAGCAAGAGTCTCCACCGACTTTTCTTTTACCCAACAAAGGAAAGGGTGAAAAGAACAAAAAAAATACCTTTTTCGAGATTTTTTGAGTAAGGGGGTAGATTATGGAAAGGGAAGGTGTTAGCACCCTTTCCATCCGTGGTTTTCCCACGGGCTCTTAGGTACTTGCTCATTTTTGAAAATTTCTTTTGTGCTTGTGTATTTTGAAAAGGTTTTTGTTTGCTTTATGATAACTCTTGTATCAGTCCTCAAGAGTGTGATAAAGCTTTTTTGAAAGTAGTTTTGAAAGTGTGGTGTGAATATGGATTAAATTTGAGCAAGTACTTAAGAACTATCTACCTACTCAAAAAAGGTGTTCTTTTGCTCCTTTCCTTTAGATAGTGCTATCTTACTATTAGTGAGTAGGTAGCCCTATCGTTGGATGTTTGAGGGACTATCGTAAGGGACGTCTATGGTCATTGAAGGCAACATGTAGAGATACCTTAGCATTTCGAAGGGACTTGTCATCATATATTTGTAGGCAACATCGAGGGACAAGATCATTTCTCGTAAGCAACTCGAGGGACATTTAGGGACTATGATCTTTATGATGACTTAAAACTGAGGGTCTTTGCTAAGATATCCTTACATTCGAGGGACATGACCATTTCCGAAGGCAACCAAAGTGGGAGATACCCTAGGGGTGCAAGTGTGCAACAATGTACTTTTTTCAGGTATTTTTATCTTGATGTTAGTGATCTAAGACTGAGTATTTAGTTCTTTCCATACACACCTAATTTACTAGCAGTTTATATACAAGCATATAATAAAGCACGGAAAGTAAAACATACATCTATTACAAGGCTTCGGGGTAATTACAATTATATCTGACTGAAAATGTAAAATGCGGAAAACAAAACCCTAATTAAGCTATTACAAACCGGGCACAATTACAATAATCAAAAAAATATGAAAGTAAATAAATGCGCGCATGAATTGAAAATACGTCTAAAATCCTAAGTGAAAAGAATTCTTTGTTTGTTTTTGTTATGAACGAAAATTGAATTAAAAATCCTAAGTATATTCAAATTTAGTTTTTTTTAAGAAAATATTAAAATAATTAATTAATTAATTGACAAAATTAATTTAATATAAAAAACTAAGCCTAATGTTTTTGTGGTTTTATTTAATGTTAATTAAAGCTTAGAAGACGTAGGGACAAACAACCAAAAGAAGGATAAAATTGAAAGAAAAAAACAGTAAATGTAAAGAGTGCATTCTTGGAAGTAAGGCCTAGATCAAAGAGGCTTGGGTTGCCTTTCGATCCAATGAGGAATCTTGATCGGAGGTGCCTGAGAGACTGCGCGTCTGGGGCATTCGATTTGGATGTGTCATCCTTCGATCTGGGATACGGGATATGCAAGGAAGTTTGTTACAAAAACACAAAATGTATGACCTGGATGTCAAACCCAGGTCTTTTTCGTTACAGCGCACCTTCCTCACCAACCTTGTCAAAATATTTCCAGTCATTGGTACAAACGAAACAACAATATTACATTAGAAACAAAAAACACAATATTAACTTAAATATCAAATCTGCGCGCTCAGTGCGCCCCTATGGTGTTTACCCATCGAAGATAAACTAAAGCTGTAAGAATCAAAGGTAAGCTCAGATTGTGCCCCAACAATGGCGCAATCTCAATCCTGCATCTTTGCTCACATGTAACACACTCAAACAAACATGAACATTAGCAGCAATATGTATGAATTTAAATCATGTTTGACAAGTTTGAGATCAAAGACGAAAATACCAACAGAGGGATTGTATGAGGGATGCTTCTACGTGAATCCCAGGAACACGATTTAGGTGTTAGTCTGGATGGAGGCTGCTTGCAAAATCAGCTTCGAGTTTGACAGTCTTTGGAAATTTTGTGCAACTTTATGCAATCTCGTAGGGCAGGCTGCGTTTTTGCGAGGCAATCTATATATGCCTTCGTGTGTCTTTTCTCTGAGATCATGAGGTTTATATAGACAAGGGAATTTAGGTCAACATTTGTGTATCAAATTTTGGTCCATTATGAGGAAGAGATTTGATTTGATTTCTTTATAAAGACTTGCTATATTCGATTTAATCAGGTGCCAATATATTTTCATGCGTTACTGTCAGCCTGTTATGAGTTGTTTGGGCCTCTAATATGATGAAAATCGAAAGATGACTTGCCCCTGCAGATCTGTTTCCCTTCGAGTTTGCTCTCTTCGAAGGCTCTAAGCTCCAATTCGAATTACTCAGAGTTTTCCACATCAGAGCATTGTTTCATTCGGAAGCTCTAAACTCTAATTAGAATTGCACCAGCTTCGATGTCATAGCTCCTTCGATTGAGCCACCCTCTACTTCGATTGCTTGATTTTAAGAGAATCACCCTGGTCGAATCAGCTCTTGTGGAGTTGTGAACAAACAAGGCAAGAATATGGCCTTTAACTCAGGAATTGAATCCACGATCAACATTGAATGCTTGTCGTATTTGTAAGGAAAACATGCCATTTTGAACTTTGGGTGAACCTGAACAGGTTAGGATAGATGTTTTTTGTTCGAATTTTGCTTAAGGCTTTCATCATGGTTCCTTCGATTAAGTCTCAAGTTTTTCTTTCTTCGATGGCTTTGAACTTGATTCGAATTGCTCATATTCTCAGCATCAGAGCTTCTACATTTGAACCATAGTCTACAGAAAGGCTCAGAGTTATCCTGCATGAATTCGAATGTCTATCATCAGAGCTTATGGAACCCTCTTATTTCTTGCTCTTTTTTATCCCATCTTCTCTAACTTGAACAATCAGAATATCACCCTGTTGATATGCCAACCGAAACATCACTTGGTTAACATGCCTGTCGAAAGGCACTTTGTACGTTCTAACAAAAAACAATATTATTTAAGATGCCCATCGAAGATTCCTTGTTGGAAATTCCCATTGAAAGGCGCTATACCAATCGAAGGATCTTTTGCAGATGCCAATCAAAGGACCTTTTGCAGATGCCAATCAAAGGACCTTCGTTAGATGCCAATCGAAGGACCTTTTACAGATGCCAATCGAAGGACCTTCTGTAGATGTCAATCGAAGGATACTTAACTATCATTTGAAAAATTTCCTTTTCTTTAGGCAAAGGTTTATAACCACCTATGCAAGAGGAAATTTTGGAAAAACATGAGAGGGAAAATTTTGGAGTACAACACTATGGACTCGTATATTGCTCCTTTATTTTCTGTGTTTGCAATTTCTGAAGGGATTTTAGTAAAGGGAAAATGATGAGATGCTTAGGGTTTGCTCTTTGTGTTCTTGGTTGCGTTTATTTTTCTGGTGAATGTGAACAGTTGCCTTTGTCCTTGAAATGTGTGCCAATGATTGTTTTATATAGATACAATTAAGGTTTCATGTTGTAAGTTTGCTCTGATTAACAGGCCTGGACCGAAACTTGCTTTGTTATTGCGCTTTGGCTTTTTTTTACATGTTATAATTTCCTGACATATTGTCGCAATTCTGGGCCTGAGATGGGCTTGCTATTTTTCGATTTCACTGAGGTGCTTGTAGGAAAATGCTTTTTGAAACTCGTTTGTGAACCAAAACAAAATTTGTGATTTGTAATAGAGGTTCCTTTAGGCCTATGATTATTCGTTCAACTTCTGACTTTGTTGTGAAACAAACTTGTATGAGGCCTACGTATTGCTTGTGAACATGACTGAAATGACCCTTGTATTCTGATTCCTATACGATACCCTAATGATGAATTTGTAAAAACAAACTCTTTGAAAGCTTTCTTTGCTTGTGCTCAAATTTAATTGTTTTGATTGCTTGCTAACATCTCTTCTTCTTTTTCATGTGAGAAAATGAGAGGAAGATGAAGAAGACAAAGCAAAGAGGAGTATGAAATGAGGAGCTTCAAAGGAGAACAAGTCTTAGAGGAAGTTCTAAAATAAAATCCTTGAAAATTTATATAGGATTAGGCTTATCATGTATTGTCGAATATACTCTTGTATTTCCCTTGTATACTTGGATATATAGCATGAATTTTTTTAATGGTAATGACTTTGTAATAACAATGGAACAAAACTATCCTTTGGTATTATCTTGAAATTAAGTGATAAAGAAAATTCCTCTTTCTTTTATGAAATTTTCTTGAACTTGACATGACAATATTGAATGATATTTGAATGCACTCTTGTAAAATTTTCCCGTGAGGAATCTTGAATCCAAAGAACCTCTTGACTTTTATGTATTCCAAATAAATAATAATGGTGAATGGAATAGATCTTGAAATTTGAAATTTGAATGAATAAAGGATGATTAATTCTAATGGAATTCGAATCAAGACCTTGAATGAATATTCTGAATGAATCTCGCAATCTTGAAATATTGACCTTCTTGCCATGTTTGAGGCAAGATAATTACTTTAAGGTATTTCAAATGGAACTTTGAATGAAAGAATATGCCTTGCAATTTGAATTAGAACCATGCTTTGTAAATCTTGTCACTTGTTTCCAAAGAGATTAAACATGAACAATTCTTTCGATCTTGTATGCCTAAAAATGAACCTTAATCTCACTTAAATCCATAAATCCGAATTAAATTGAAATCGAGCGACCAATTCCACTTCGACAAACGAAAGACAAATGACCTCAGTCCCATAGGAAGAATGCCTTGCTCACCAAGCATGTACAACTCCATACCTTGCTTTCACAATTCATTCTTTGCGGTTAAATCCAACAAGACATCTCAAATTGATAACCAATGATCTTAAAATGCCTTGAGGAAAACTTAGAAGATGATAAGGCTTTGAGGCATGAAATCTAATGGAATTCAATTAATGAATGTTAACCAAGCCAAGAATCCAAATTAATCTTCCTTTCTCGAAGAAACAATGTCTTCAAACAAATCAAGAGAAACCTCAAGCTCGTCTCCTAAGCCATGGTATTGTATTTCAATCCAACTCAACAGCAATGCCCTGGAGAGTCCTCGAGGATGGAAATGATACTTGGAGCATATAAGAACATATCTAATGAACCTCAGTTGATGATCAAAGGTGTACTGCAGTTCTAGTTCTCTGATGAAACAAAGAATCAACACGATATCCTGAGGCCTAGAGAAATTGAAAGAATCAACGCATTACTTGTAGCCTAAAGCGATTGAAAAATATAGGAGCATGAAGGGATATTTTTGAATTAAATGAGAGGGAAAATTTTAGGGTACAACACCTTATCACACTTATGAGGGTCTTCACTACATATTTTGCAGGCTGCATGGTCATATGTATAATAACTGAATTCACATAGATCAACATGTATTTGCACCAAATTACCTCTCTTGCTCTCACCAAGTTTACATCAAAAACTCTGAAATCCCCACGACATCCATAAACCATATTCACAACATTTATTCCTATATGCTTAGGTAACATATTGGCTTGCATGTTTGAACATATGTCTTTAAAGGACATGATACCAGATCTCACTAACTTTTGAACCTCAGCTTTTAACGAATAACAATTTTCAAGATCTGCCCTGGGGCTCCCTAGTGAAAGGAGTAGTTCAAATCGGCTTTATAAAACCAAGGTAGTTTTGTAAGTATGGTAGGGGGGACCTAGTTTGTACCAGGTTCTTTTGGATTAGTGCAGTAAATAATTTAGTATAGCTTATTGAGATAGGATCAAAAGCTTCTCTCCTCTGATTTTGCTCTTGGTTGGCTGGTTGTTATACTCTCTGAGGAGCCTGGTAAGCAATAATTATTTGAGTTACACTGACAACTGGGGTTACTGAGGTAATCTGTTGTTCGTGTTGGTGATACCTTCTTCAGTGTCTACCTTATTTTCCTTGAATAATGGCATTATCCTCTCATTCCTTCTTTCTATAGACCATATGCATGACTTTTGGTGGTACCATTGGAACATTCATCCTTCGGTAAACATCCTTCCCTGATAGCCTCTTCTAATCGGACACCCATGCCAACCATTTCAGTAAAGTTTCTTGGTGCACTCACGACCATATTCTCATAATAAAATGGCCCAAGAGTCTTCGAGAAAACCTTGGTCATCTCTTTTTCTTCCATCGGGGGTACAACTTGAGTAGCCACCTCGCGCCAACGTTGCATGTATTCTTTGAATGATTCTTTGCTTTTTGGGTTATGGCTCTCAATTAGTCGCGATCAGGTGTCATATCCAAATTATACTTGCATTTTCTTATGAAAGCTTCACTCAAGTCATTGAATGTGTGGATGTCTGAATTGTTCAATCCCATGTACCACTTTAAAGCAGCTTCAGTTAGTCTGTCTTGAAAATAATGGATCAGCAAATGTTGATCATCAGTATGAATAGACATCTTTTGCACATACATCACCAGATGTGCTTGGGGAGAATAATTGCCCTTATATTTTTCAAACTCGGGAACCTTAAATTTTACGGGTACCTGAACATTTGGAACAAGGCACATGTCATTGACGTTATTTCCAAATAATTCTTTCCCTCGAAGAGCTTTCATCTCTTTCTGCATTTCTAAGAAATGGTCTTGAAAATCATCCATTCGATCATGTATCCATATGCTTTCACTGTGAGTAGCATTAGCATGATAAATTTGGTCATTGATAACGGGAACAGTGTGCACAACAGGCAACGTAAAAACCACGACAGGTTGAACAAGATGAGAAACTTGAGCAGTTGGATTATATCCTTCAGGAATGAAACTTTTTGGCATTCCCCATGGATAACCACAAGGCATTTTCTACTAAGAAGTAGTAGTAGTAGCAGGAGTAACAAAAATGGGAATTGTCAATATCTCAGAGATGACGGTTGTCTATTGTTGAGGCTGAACCACATGAGAAGGAGGAGTTGGTGGCTAATTTTGTGCAGCCACCAAGGATTCCACCTAAGCAGTCAAGTTGGCCATACCGGTTCTTAAAGCAGTTACTTCCTCGTGAAGCTCGCGATTCTCTTATTCCAAGTTTTCCATCTTCTTCTTGATGTTAGCCCGAGTGTTATAGGAATGTGACAACTTACTGACTGAACAACCAAAAGAAATGGGTAAGGCACTTGTGAACAATGAAAAATATGGAAAAAAAATTGAGTGCAAAATGATGCATGATATGCAAGGCGCGTGATTTATATTGTTTATTTAATTTTCAAGGAACTCGAACACTTGTAAAAATTGCAAATATCAAAGGAATAACACTTTTTGAAACACTGAATAATCTCATTTTATTAATGATTTGGAAGGATTACAACTTTAGTACAAGTTTCAATAATCCTAAATACAAGAGAAAAATAATTAGAATATATAGGTCCTAAGGAGTCAACATAGAAGAAGATCCCACTTCATGTTGACGCTTCCCTTTGAGCCTCCTAATATGATCCTTCAAATGGGTATTATCTTATGTGATCTTGTTAACAACTCCCTTCCATCCACCATAAGTAGGAAGCATGTGAGAATGGTCTTGATCATTGGGAACTGGCTGAATTCGAGAGGAAAATAAATCCCCTCGCTCTTCTACCATCTCCACTGCATGTCGTTCAAGAATCTCAATCAAATCATATTTTTCCTTTAATTGCCCTTGAAGTGTTGAGTGTTCCTCATCCATAGTTTGCTATTTATTCTTCTAGGCATAATTCTCTTGTTGCATCTTGACTAAAGTGAGTTGAAGTTATTCAACATCAGCCAACAGAGGAGGAATTAGCTCTTCAAAAACTACAGATAAGGGCTCTTGGCGAGGATAAGGCATCTTCAACTAAATTGTCCTTGCTTGTATCCATCGAAGATAAAGCTCTAAAGAAACATGACCTATATGTCCTAATGCTTATCTTACCTTCTTGTGGATGTAGTTCCAGGCTTTAATAACATCTTCTTTGGTTGCTTTGTTGTTTCCTCCATCCTTGAGAAAGAAACTACTCGCATGAGTGCTATTCGGTTTATCCCTCATCGGATATCCAAGTTGACGACGTGCTAGAACAAGGTTATAGTTAATAAATCCTTTTGTAACAAGAAGAGGTACATTGGGAAAACTACCATAATTGTCAATAATCCTTACTCCATGATAAGATTGATTATACCATACAAAATTTGAATGAGTAAGAGACATAATCTTCTATGACCAACATAATCCATCCTTGCAATCCCAAAAGACAGCAGACCGAGGTGAGTGAGACATAAACCACTTGTATAATAATGGCGCACAACAAATAATCATTCCCTCTCGATAAGAATTCCGAAGGTGAATAAAAAAAAATAAGCATCTCCAAGCAGTGTGGGGACTATATTCCCAATCAAGAATATCCTAATAGCATTAACATCAACAAAATTGTCGACATTAGGAAACAAGAACAATCCATAGGAGAGTAAAGCAAATATGGCCTCAAAAGCATCCATACTTTTCATCCTAGGAAGGTAACGAGCTTTCTCCAACAAGAACTTAGCAGGAAAACCCTTAATACCCCCTTTAGTAGTCATATTAGTTTCAATATCATATTTTTTCAAGTGAGTAATTCCTGCCATCTCTTGAGACTTAGGCTCTTCTTCCCAACCAGAGAAAGGAATATGATCAGTGATAGGTGGATTGAGCAGATAAGAATACTCCTCTAACATAGGCATAAGCTGATAATCCGGAAAGGTGAAGCACATGTACAGTGAATCATAAAACTGGACCAACATAGTAATAATACCATCCCTCATGTTGACACCCATAATAGAAAAAAGCACTCCATATTTATTTCTGAAATCCTCAAGACTGCCAACCAAAGAAACCAGACTCTTCAACTCTTCTATCTTAGGAATCTTGAAATTGTACTTTTGAGTCATTCTCCTTCCAAAATCCATGGTCAAAATGATACCTATTGTTTTTTCAAAAAGAAGTCCTTAAGTTCCTTGAAAACTTGTTTAAATAATGCTCATGGGTGCATAAATGCACGATGATGTAACAATCACACACAAGATCACAAACATGGGGGGTTCATAGGTTCGAGGTCACAAGCATGAAGTCAAGGTTACTCTACCCAAAAGGTATGGACTAAGGTTTAAACCACATGTAGAACAAGGTTCTAAAAGTTCCCAGAGTTTACGTTCCTCTTTCGGATATTACCAACTTCCCAATTTACTCGGTAATTAGTAATATTCTCAAGAGAAACTCGTCTGAGTGCAGTATCGCGTGATAACTATTTCAGGATTACTCCTTTATAGTCTCTACACTACATCCTAAAAGGCAAAGATGGGTTAAGGGTTCTACGATCCTCTGCTTCTCTGGCTCCCAAGTTGAAAGAAGCAATGTCTTCTCAATTACTTGCTAAATAAATACTACAGTCAAGGGAGCCTCCACTAAGCTGGGGATTCTCATGCCAACTTATTCATGACTACTCCTTCAAAGTCAACATAACTATACCACCCGTCCTAATCTTAAGTTTGCTCAAGTCCGGGTATAGGACTTACAAGAGATCACCAAGCACCCTGAAAACCAGAAAAATCCAGACAAACATGAAAATATACAACAACAAATAGCACATACATAGATAAATAAAGATAGACTCAACCCAGTTAGAGATTTCATTCCCCAGTGAAGTCGCCACCTCACTTTATTGTTCCAAAGGAATGGGAAAAGAGTGAATAAAACCCAAAATAAAATAGAGATCAGGGTAAGGGGGTTGGTCGTGCAAAGGGAAGGTATTAGCACCCTAAACATCTATGTACTCTACAAGAACCTCTTTGAAAATTTGTGTATTTGGCTAAAAAAGAAATATTTACAAAATGAGATTGTGGAGATGAGAAAAGAAGTGGTGTTTACAATTTTTTATTTGATAAAGGTTCCAATAAGCTCTAGTTCTACATACCAACAATGTACAATATTGAAATCAAAACTCATGTAGTTCGGGTAAGAAATACCAAAATTGATTTATTGTGATTGGTTTTAATGTAAAATATGTTTCGTCTTATTTGAGTGGAAAACCACATAGCTATGACAATCATGGTAAGAAGTGAACTTGCTTCTACTTAAATATGGATAAATTCTAGCATGGATCAACTCAATAGTGCAAGTCTCATCATACAAGTGGAAAGTTACTTCAATATTACCATGTTTGTTAAAGTGGAAAGGTTTTCAAATACTCAAAGAAAATGCTTATGTCTTAAACCTTTTGAAAAGGTTAAAAAAAGTGCACTAAGGCACAAAAAGTTTGAATGAGGTTAGTGACTTTTAGTCTTTAAAAAGATGTCAAAGTATGATTGAATTGATTAAGGTTTGATTAAAAAAAGTTTTTGAAAATACATGGACCTAAGTCCAAGTTTATTATGAAAATGGTTCAAGTTTGAAAACAAGAATCTTTTGAAAAAGGGAGAAATTTTTGAAAATTAAAGAAGAATGAGAGAAGATGAAGAGACTATCCTAAAGTATAAAGTAAAATTTAAGGTAAAGAAGAGTCTAACCAAACAAGAATCCAACACTTGACATTATGAAGTCAATGTAGAATTCTCATCCTTTGGATTAAATCCACAAACATAGAATAGACCAAGAGCATAACAATCATCAATTTAGAAATAAATCACAAGAAAAGAAGTATCAAAGAAACCCAAGATATTAAAACCCAAAGCAAGGTCTTCAATATTGAACCACGTGTCATATAGATCACTTAAGACCAACATAACAACACCTACATGTGAAGGAAAGCTTCTTCAATATTATATTTGGATGAAGACAACTACTATGTGCATTCATCAAAGGATGAGAAAAAAGCATCATAAAGTAATATGGCTATGGATCAAGATTGCAACATTATGAAGACTTGCATTGATCTTAATTTATTAAGATATAAGAATGTAATATATATTAATAAAATAATGCTCAAAATAATCTCCAAAATTCACTTGCATGCATGGTTCATTTGGTTGAAAATATCTCACTATTTCTAGCTTTAGAATAAAATATTTTTTATCATGCATTTGAAAATTTATTTTTTATGTTTGAACCATGTTAAATTACTTTCAAATATAATCTATTGACTTGGATCTATCAATATATGTTGCATAAGGTTGGTTCAAATAATTAGACAAATTTTCAATTTTTTTCAATTTTTAAATATTATGTTTTTGATAAATTTTGGTAGTTTTACCTGTCGTAACAACACTAAAAACTGCCCTAATTTGCACTGGTCTGAAGCAGTATTTTATTTTTGAAATTCAAAAAAAATGTTCAGTATTTTTTAAGTCGGGTATCCATTTAAACCGACTTAACAAGTCTTGTACCAATTTGAAAAAAACAACAACTTTTTAACACCTTTTCATGCACTTCTTCATGAAACTTTTTCATTTTAACTTGGAATTTTTTCATGATATTTTTCCATGACTTCACCATGATTCATAAAGGTGTTATGCTCATAAATACATGAAATTTCAAATTATAATTAACCTCTTCCATTGCAATTTAACAAACTCTTACTCATTCAAATTTCAATCAAGTGTCATTGTTTCTTGAACTTTCACAAAGAATTTTTCTGGATGTATTTCTATATTAATCCAGAAAAATTCATATCATATTTACAAACACTTTAGCATTATATTCTATCATTATAAGTTGCTTGTTTGGAAGGGAAGATCAATTATATTCATACATCACTCAAAGTGATGACTATTCTACAAATTTCATTATTCTTAAAAAATCTTGTTATATTCATATCTTATTTTCCAGGATTGTTGAAATTAAGATTACTCGATTTTGTATTCCTTGTTGTCCAGTATTGTTGGAAGCAAGAGGTTGAAAGTGAGAGGATTGTTCTCATTTCAACTTGGTTAATCAATAGGATTGTTCTTGGTGGTTTTATTGGTTAGAGTCTTATATGAAAAGACTAGGTTATCTTGTCTAGAGATCTAACAATAATGAAATCTCTTTTGTGTTGAAAGGGGACTGGAGTACTATCAGACTGTGAGGGGAACCAGGATACATCCTTGTGTTCTTTACTTTTTTGTATTTATCGCTTTCATCTTAAATCATAACCAAAAAAGAAAGAATCACACTTCTAAACTTTTGAACCAAACCAGAAAAATAAGAACAAGTATTCTAAAACCGGATAAATTTTCAAAGTCCTAATTCATCCTCCCTCTTAGGCGCACTCCAAACTAACAATTGGAATCAGAGCAGGTTATAAGAAACTTATTTCTAAAGATCTAGAATGGCTTCCGCAAATGCAAATCCATTTTTTAAAGATAGTGGTAGCAATAACAAGTCTCTATTATTTTGTGGTGAATACTTTGATTTTTGGAAATTTTGCATGAAGGATCACTTAGAAGCATAAGAAAAAGAAATATGGGATATTTTCCAAAATGGTATGTATGTTCCGGTATGTGGTGTCAACAGTGTTGGAACATCAAACTCTAAAAGTGCATGGGATGACGAAGATAAGAAAAGGGTCATCTATGACAAGAAGCAATCAATCTTCTTCAAGGTGCTCTTAGCATGGATGAATTCTTTCGAATTTCGGCATACACAACGGCAAAATAATATGAGACACTGTAGTAGAAACTCATGAAGGAACCCATGAATTTAAAAAATCTAGATTAAATACATTGAGTCAAGAATACAAACTATTTAAAATGCAAACCCGAGAATCAATCCTCGACTTGTAGAAAAGATTCGTGCACTTGATAAATCATTTAAAAGCACTCTGTCATACCCCAAATTTTTCCTATCTCGATGATTTTATTTTTTAAGATTAAAATAGAAGAAATATTTAATTAAGGATGGTACAATAGCATCTGATGGCCCATCTTTATCCAAGACTAGACTCGTGTATCCGTGAACCCATTCGCAAGGCATGTTGGCCTATGGCCCGTAAGATTCGAAAAGGGAAATTTGTTTCAAAACTAGTAATTACTAAGTTATCAAATTATAAACCATATTTAAATTTGAGTTACTATCAATAATCGCTACGTAAGAGTTCATTAGGTATTATTGTTGTTAGTAAAAAGAAGGGGTAGAAATTCAACTTAAAAACCCATTTCGTTTGGCCCATTTTGTTTGGGTATTTGAATAATAAAAGGAGGGGCATAGTTACACATTATAGGCCCATCGAGTTTTTTTAGCTTATCAGTTGTTTTTTGTTACTATTGTATTGTTTTATTATTTTATTAAAAAAATCTTTCTTTACAGATTATTAAGAGATTCATTTTGTTATTAATTAAAAGGTTGTATTAAATATTCTTATATAATTAGTTATTAAGAATTTCTTTATAAAGAAATGAAATAATGTTGTTTGGACCAAAAACAAGGGAAAAATGTTGTTTGCAAACAGTAACGTGCTGGGCCAAAATTTTGTTAGGCCCAAAGTCCATTTACATAACAAACTGGACTGAAAGGAAAGTGCAAGCCCATAGTAAGACACAGCTACTATACCAATCGAGCAAAAAGGATGCGCGTGTTTCATGGACTAACAAATACTGTAAAAATTATTGCTAAATCAAATCTCCATTGCAGCAAATCTAAAAAGCCAATTTTTATTGAATCAATGCCCAAAATCTCTTATTACAGTTTAAAACAAGAATATACAGAATCAATTCTTCCCATAATAATTTACAACAAAACAAATCTAAAATATTAAACAAATCTCAGAATCCAATCGAGTATATTACAAGTCCAATCTCGAATCAATAAGAAATCAGATCAATTAAGGCTAATCTAGAATTTACATAACCAATCTTTTTATCCCAAATAACAGAATCAGTTAACCTATTATAGAAGCTAAATAGTTGGCAGACCTAAGAATCTAAAACAGAATCTAGAAATAGTCTCAAACCAAGTTACAACAAGCTCAATCCGCAAGTTAGCAAATCAAGACAGAGATTCAAAAGATGTTCGTACAAGCAAAGTCAGGATAACTGAAGGATCCAATCTTCACCAAATCTTCAATATAAGCTTTGTTGTTACAAGAATAAATAACAGAATCAAGTCTTAACAGAAATAAACCTTTCAATATTGTAAATAAAACCCAAAATAGCACTCAAATCCGCAAACCTGCATCAGGCAAACCCTTTACAAAACCGGAAAGCTTCAATTACAGTAATGACACAACAAAATCAATTGTTACTGCAAAATCGAATATCACAAAAAATTGGTTACAATCTAAAATTATAACAGATCGAATCTCAGAAAAAAGCAATCAATTACATTAATTCCTAAATCCCTAATTGATCTAGATAAGCCCTAAATCTAAGTAATTGAACAAATACAGTAAAAACCCTATATCTAAAGGAACCTATAAGTACAGAAGGAGAAGAATAGAGAAGGGGTCGAAGAAATTAAGATCGAAGAACATACGTTGCAATTCGTGGAAGAGAAGAAAAAACGAATTAGGATTTCCAAATATGAAACCCTAATTGTATCCCCACCGTTGATCTTTCGAACATCCTTGGAGCTTCCATTTCTTCCGCCTCTGCATAATACCGGGACCTGCGAATCAGAAGAACAAGGGGAAATTAGCTTCGGATCAGACACACGCTTGAAGTCAGAATACGACACGAAAAGGCTAAAACAAATACTTAGCTTTCTTTGCGTTTGGGTCTTGATTGGGAGTATCGGTTTGGGTTTACAATAGGAAAGGAATTTTGTTCTGGTGCCGCCATGGTTTGATCTTAGGGTTTGGGTAGAGGTTGGAACGAAGAAGAATAGGGAACGATGAAAGGGTTGATGAGCGAAAATGAGATAAAAAGAAATGTGAAAGAAACAAAAAAACTTGTAGTCTGTAGTGATTCAATACACACGCGTTCACCGTAAGATAGATGAACCCTCTGTTAGGACCATCAGATTACCATCAGACGGCCATAGGCCACGTCACCACCATAACTGCCATACACCTCGCTTGCAAATAATCAGCCCAACCCTTCCCAAGCGCGTAGTGGTCCCGAGCTCAATGTTATGCACACCCCCCTTACCCACTTTGCTAAACACACAAAACTAAGTGCCCCCCCCCCCCCCCCCCCGTCCAGACTGCGTTGGGCCTAATTTAGATTATTGTCAACACCCCCTGCTTTTACTTTGTAAATAATAATACAGCCTCCCCCCCCCCCCAGGTTTTGCTTAAATAATTATTTTTTTCTTATTATTTCTTTTATAGTTTTTTATATATTACATTTTATATATTATATTTTATATTTTATATATTATATTATTTATATTATGTTTATTAATTTTGTTACCATATTTTAATAATTACTTATTTGTAAAAATTATAATACTACCAAAAATAAATTATTCTCGTAAATAAAATGCATATGTTATTTTCTATACTATTTGCATTAAAATATTTGTGCATGCATTAATCAAGACGTTTTCGCAATTAATACATATAAGAAACACAAACAAACTTCAAACTATTTTCGCGAACAAATTAAGCTAATTAACAATTCCTTTTTGCAAATGGGTTTCAAACTAATTTTGACTTACTTCGCACTCAGTCAAAATCTCCACAATCACTACTCCCGACCGAGTGCGAAGTGATTCAAAATATGTTTGCAAACCCCTAAAAAACACCAATCTATACAAACTACGAATTGGGACTCTGATTCCTCATAAGAGGATACGTCGGCACGCGATCTAAAATCGTGGCGAGTCTTGCTAATTAAAACTTAAAACCCTGTTTATCCCAAACCTAAACCTAGGACTTAATATCCTTGTGAACAAGGTAGATGAAAGGTGCCTAACACCTTCCTTTCGTCAATTGAGTCCGAAACCTAGAATCTTTGTCCGTGAATTAGGGTTTTCTGTCAGGTTCCCTTCCCTAGGATAAAAACTAATAGTGGCGACTCTTGATAAAAAAACCGGTCGCAACAGCTGGCGACTCTGCTGGGGACTCTCCTTAACCCTAGGTCTAGGTCTCTTTTGGGTTTTTATTTTTATTTATTTATTTTCATTAATTTATTTATTGCATTTATTTATTTATCGTCTATTTTTCTTTATTATTATATAATTACTGTGTGGAGGGTTTTTTTTTATCTCAAAAAAATATTTCCAATAAACCTTAAAAGAAGGTTCATCTATTAGCTTAGGGGGTACATCATCCCTGCGAGTTTATGTGACGACTTCGCCTAGAGTCGGTGAACTTTCGAAAAAGGAATACTTACCGAGAGATATCCTCTTGATGAGTAGGACTTTGGAAGGTCACCCATGACTCTTTGTAACGGCCTTAACCTAAAATCTCATGACGAGACCTTTCACGACTTTGAGACGAAAGTTTCAGTCTATAAAGAGGCTCCACCTAAGGGAGGCCCTTGTGCCTTTTCCCTCTGGTATTATTCATGATACCCTTAAGGAAACCACCTTCTGGGAGGGTAGACTAAACCACAAGTCAAAATTAAGGAACCTACATTCTAGGGGTACTTATCACAAAATCCCGTTACTCAGTCCAACACTTATACATTCATTGCATTCATGTATATCTCATGTTCATCATTTGTTCCTTTTATCTGTGTTATTCACAGGATACAAAATAAAAGATAACAAAATCAAGATTTTTGGTGACTGTCTTAAAAATGGATGCCAAAGGGAAACAACTTGTCTGCGTCAATGCTTGCAAACCTAACCTTTATGAAATCAAAACTATAAAAGATAAATTGTCCGAGAGAGCTATGAAGATGTACACTCACTGTTATGGGGATACCCTGGATCTGACCAAAGTAGAAGTACAGATGGATGCAGTCTCTGCCCTAATTCAATTTTATGACCCTCCACTGAGATGCTTCACTTTCCAAGACTTCCAGCTAGCACCGACTCTGGAAGAATTTGACAGAATCCTGAATTTCTCCAAAGAAATGGCCTATGTAGGTATTGGACAAACTATTGAAGTCAAAGCTTTGGCAAAAGGCATAGGGATTTCCTATCCTGAGTTAATACAGAATTATCGAAAAGAAGGTCTGATACGAGGAATCAAAAGAATATACCTGGAAGCTAAGGCACTAGAGTTTGCTAATTATAAGGAGTGGGAATCTTGTATTGACTGTTTAGGACTGTTTATATTTGGTGTAATCTTATTTCCCCAGACTGTGGATTATATTGACCTCACAGCCATTAGCATATTTTGGGGAGCGAAAGTCTTTAATACGGATCCCACTCACACCTTGCTTGCCGACATTTATTATAATTTGCATATGATATATGAAAAAAGAAGAGGTATATTGAGTTGTTGTATCCCGCTTCTATATACTTGGTTCATGACTCACCTCTACAAGGAAGACTATATGATCCCAGAACTGACCAGATGTGAGTGGCCACAGAAATTAAGGTCTCTCACTGTAAACTCAATATTATGGTATGCAAGAAAGTTGGATATTGGGGACATCACTATTAGCTGTGGGGATTTTCCTAACGTCCCTTTGATTGGATCCCGAGGCTGTATTAACTACAACCCTACTCTAGCCCTACGACAGCTAGGTATCCTTTAGAAGACAAACCTTCGGACGAACAACTCCGACCATTTATCATCCACAATATGGGTATAGAAGACCAAGGGTTGCTCAACAAGGTTATTCGATCCTGGAATAAGGTTAACAAAAGGAAGGCTGAAAGAGAATGCCATAGCAAGAGAACCCTACACTAAATGGGTCCAATATAGGGCATGAATTATCAAGCTGCCATTCAAGAAAGATCCAGAGTACAAGTCAGAGGTCCCAAAGATAACACCTATATCTTTGGAAGAAGTCGACAATCTGAAAAATGCCTTAAAGCAAGCTCAATGAGAAAAATAAGCACTGGAAGTCGACCTCCTTAATCTGACCAAAGAAAAGAAACAGATGCAGCTTATACTTGAGTCAAAGGATGATCAAATTGATAAAAGTCAAAAGGACATGGAGAAAGAAAGTCTCAAACGAAAGCGTACAATTGAAGGGTTGTTAAGTGCAACGTTCAACCTAGATTCTCACAACCAAAGGTTAGAAGAAGTCGCTACTGAAATTGGGAGGTTAACTAGGTGGTATGAAAAGGCGACACATGACAAAAAGGTGTTAGAGGAAAGTTTGAGAGCCCAAATTCAAAGTCTGGCACAAGCTTTCTTAGATCAAGAGGAGCAAATAAAGTATCTTTCCAACGAACTCCAAGACAACCACGAATCAGAGGTCAAGGCACACCTTGAGAGGATAGAAGCAGAGAAACTTTTGACTCAGAGGACTCAAGAATATGAACATGTATGTTTAGAGTTGCAGGGTCTTCAAAAGGACTTTCTCATCCAACGGAGACTTTACACAAAAATGAGGGGGTGAAAAGATGTATTGGGAAGAGCAGTACATTAAGATCACACAAGCGGGGAGGGATAACCACAAAATAATCCCGCATCTTTACCAGGAATACTGGCACTACAAAGACAAGCATGAAAAGCTAGTCTTCTTAGCCAAAAATCTCATCGAGGACATCCCTAGAAGATTAAAAGATGCAGAGAATGTAATGGTTTCTCTCCCGAAGGACGTCAAAGACTTTCTACAGCTCTGTCGGGCAATGATTGATGGCTTCAGAGCAGACATCCGCAGGCGCGCTTAGGAAATTTAGTTCCTTTTAATTATGTTCACGCAAGCAAGTTTTGATTTCAGTTTGTAATATTTTTCAATATCTGGATTATGTTACTCTTAATGAAGGCGTTTGGTTTCCCTATCTAGAAGGCGTACCTATTTTTAAGTTGGTCACCAAATAAAATAATAAGTGGATACAAATATGTACCCTAATAAATAAGTCAATTAAAATAAAAATCATTTCATAATCATACATCTCCATCTGCACGCATGCATTTATAAAATACTTGCATGTCATTTTAAAGAAAAAAACTCATTTGTTTTAAAAATCTCTCCAGTTAAGCCATTGGTAAAAGAACACCTCCACCTCCTTGGCCCCCATATCAAACAATGGCCCATCAACAGAAGACAATGGAACAGATCGAGGAGACTCAAGCTGTGTTCAAAGAGGATCTTGATCAGGTGAAGGGTGACGTAAGCTCAATGAAAGGAGATTTGAGCCAGGTTCTTCTAGCTTTGAAGAACATTATCGACAGACAGGATAAAATCCCCACGATAGCTTTTGAAGAGGTATCCCAAACCGTTGGTGCATCGAGCGGTCACCAACCGAGGAAGGAGTCGGAAGCAGGACCCTAAAAGTCTGCCATGGCACAACAAGAGGTTGAAACTGAAGGATTCATCCCACTGCCATCGAAAGTAGGGGCATCACATACCCTACAAATTCCAACCAATAACGCAGATAATTACTTAGACTTACAATACGGCGATCATGATCCAGAGGATGCTCCCCAGGCACCCTTGAAGACAACCAGTGCTCAGGCTGCGGACAACCCACTGGTAATGAATCAGTACAAAGCCTTAGAAGAAAGACTGAAGGTTGTGGAGGGCTTCGACGCTTTCGAAGTAGACGCTCTGAAAATGGGTTTAGTCCATGATGTAGTGATACCACCAAAATTTAAAGTACCCGACTTTAGCAAATATAAAGGGCTCACTTGTCCGAGGAATCACCTTTGTATGTACTGCAGAAAGATGCATGCCCATGCACATGATCAAAAACTGATGATTCACTATTTCCAAGACAGTCTAAGTGGGGCATCTTTGGACTGGTACATGCAGTTGGAACAAACACATATCTGAACTTGGGTGGATCTCGCTAATGCTTTCTTGAAGCATTACAAGTATAACTTGGACATGGCGCCTACACGCCTGCAACTCCAAAACCTGTCCCAAAAGAAGGAAGAGTCCTTCAAAGAGTACGATCAAAGGTGGAGGGAAATGGCATCACGTGTGCAACCCTCACTGTTGGAAAAGGAACTCGTAGATATGTTCATGGGAACCCTACAAGGGCTTTATTATGATAACATGGTGGGAAGCGTCACGTCAGGATTTTCAGACTTAGTGACTATTGGGGAAAGAATTGAAACAGGTTTGAAGAGCGGAAAGATATCAGGGTGATCGTCAGGCACCCCTTACAATTCGAAAAGACTAGCTTCAAAATTTCCAAGAAAGAAGGAGGGAGAAGTCAACGTTGTGTCCTCACAACAAAGGACAACACAACCATTGGTGATCCCGCAAGGACAAAGGCAAGACAGGTTTAAAAGGCCGCCTAGAAATTTTAATCCATTGCCCATGCCACCAAGCCAATCATTACAACACTTGGTTAAGGCATCCCTGGTGGAAATCAAGCCTTTAGCACCTCCAGTCGGGCCACTCCCGCAAAGATACAATGTCGATGCGAAGTGTGAGTATCATGCAAATTCTCCCAGGCATACCATAGATCAATGTTGGGCCTTCAAGCATAAGGTTCAAGATTCTCTAGAGTCTCAGGACATCACCTCCGACAAGCCTAATATCAAGTCAAACCCCATGCCTCTACACGATGGACCGACAATAAATGCAATCGAGGTGGTCACCGACTTTGGGGAAACCATAAAGACAAAAACCCCTATCAACTTGTTGAAGGAATATTTGTTCGGATGTGGGTTCCTGTTAGAGAACAATAAAGCTTTTGAAACAACTTTGGAAAATCTGGTGGATCAGGGGATAGTCCAATTCGGACCGTACCCTGAAGAAAAATATGTAGCCACAATCGGAGGGGAAAAGCCACTGGTAATCCCTTATCAAGCTCCAAGCACTACCAAGAAAACTCTAGTCATTCCATGGGGAGAATTAGCAGAGGTCACCAGAGGGGTACCTAAGAAGACCCTCTTAATACCTACTACTCCAAAAGCTACGATGGTAATTAAGGGACCATCACCTAGCCCTTACGATAACGATAAAGATGTACCTTGGAGTTATGACTTAGCTGTATACATCAATGAAGTAAAGCAAGAGAGCGGGCCATCCGCAAGTCAAGGAGCTGCAATTTTAAACATAGCAGGAACAAGAGGTATGACTCGAAGTGGGAGAATCTACGGAGCCGAATCATCAAAAAAGACATATTTGGTTCCAACGAAGGACAAAGAAAAAATAGTGGTACATACAAATCAGGAAGCATAATCTCCAAACAAATACTTTACTGATCAAGAGGCGGAGAAGTTTCTAAAAATAATCAAAAAGAGTTACTATAGAGTGATGGATCAGCTCCATCAGACTCCGGAAAAAATTTCCATACTCTCGTTACTAATCAATTCTGAAGCGCACCGGGATTCTTTGATGAAGGTGTTAAGTTCAGCTCATGTCGCAAAAGAAATTTTGGTAAATCAATTTGATAATGTCGTAGCCAATCTCACATCCGGATCCTACCTGGGTTTCAACAACAATGAACTACCGCCACAAGGCCGGACCCATAACAAGGCACTCCATATTACTATGCAGATAAACACTATCCATCTGTCCAAGGTTCTCACTGACACTGGTTCTGCTCTTAATGTGTTGCCAAAGTCAAGTCTGGTAAAGTTAACAATAGACAACGTGATAATGAGACCAAGATATACGATAGTAAAGGCATTTGACGGTTCTCGAAGCTCGGCACTAGGGGAGGTGGACCTCCCAGTCAAGATTGGGCCGCATATCTTCAACATCACTTTTTAGGTCATGGACATCGAACCAACATACACTTGCCTACTAGGGAGACCTTGGATCCATGCTGCAGGGGAAGTAACCTCGCCCTTGCACCAAAAGTTGAAGTTCCTAGTAGAAGGGAAGTTGATCATAATTGATGGAGAAGAAGACATTTTTGTAAGCCATATTGAATCATACAGATATATCAGTGCTGACGAAGATTGCATAGCTACCCCGTTCCAGGCTTTGGAAATTGCTTTGATGATAACATTACCGGTTGAGAAGTGTAACAAGACTAAAGTGACATCATGGAGAGATCTGCAAATGACTATGGGGGGTGATGACTCAAAGCACTGGGGAAAACTCCCAGAAATTCCTGAGAAAAAGTATCGCTTTGGTTTGGGTTACGAATTGTCAAAGGCTACTCCAAGAGGCAAAACATGTTTTCCTCCAATCCGAGAGACGTTCATCAGTAAAGGAACGGAGCATGGCAGAAACGTGGCAATGATATCAAGCAAGACCAATACTAAAAGGGCAACTGACTTCATCAGGTAGGGCGCCCCAGGAGAAGAGCCTAAAAGATGGACTACTTTGGAGATTCCTGACATATATTTCTTTTCTAAGTAATTTTTCTTGTTTTGAAAGAACCTATGTCGAACCCGAGGCATAGGGGTTGCTTGTAAGGGTTTTATTTGTTTCTTATTTCAGATAATATTTATAATTAATAAAGTTATATTTTGTTTTCAATTAAGATCCTTGTCTTTCTTTTGCATTTACCTATTAAATATAAAAATGGAAATAATTTCTTTGCATATACATTTTTCAAATTCCAAGCGCTAAAATATGCACCAAAACATGATAAATGTGCATATCCATGCCCAAAATTACCGATAACACTACTGTTACGAGCCGATATGATTTCGATGTTCCTATCCACCAGGTCGAAGAGGAAGATGATGAAGATCTTGAACTCTCCGAGTAAATGGCGAGGGAAATAGAGTGAAAGGCTAATAGCATATAGCCGTATCAAGAGCCTATTGAGACTATTAACCTTGGCATGGAAGAAGATCCAAAAGAAATCAAGCTAGGGGCAATGTTGGAGCAGAGCATCAAAGACAGGTTAATCAAGTTGTTGCACGAGTATGTGAATATATTCGCTTGGTCCTACAGGGACATGCCAGGGTTGGATACAGACATTGTGGTGCACATATTACCTCTCAAAGAATGTTGCTCTCCAGTCAGGCAAGAACTCAGAAGAACCCATCTATATGTGTCTAGCAAAATCAGAGAAGAGGTTCTCAAACAATTTGACACAGGGTTCCTAGCGGTAGTAGACTATCCACCTTGGATAGCTAACATTGTACCGATACCCAAGAAGGATGGCAAGGTACGCATGTGCATAGATTATCGAGACCTAAACAAGGCAAGCCCCAAAGACGATTTTCTGTTACCTCATATAGATGTCCTAGTGGACAATATAACTCAAGCCTCGGTATTCTCATTTATGGACGGTTTCTCGGGCTATAACCAAATCAAAATGGCGCCTGAGGACATGGAAAAGACTACCTTCATGACACCTTGGGGAACTTTATGTTACAAAGTAATGCCATTCGGTCTCAAGAACGCAGGGGCAACTTATCAAAGTGAAATGGTCGCATTATTCCACGATATGATCCACAAGGAGGTCGAAGTATATGTTGATGATATGATTGCCAAATCCCATACGGAGGAGGAACATATCACACATCTGCAAAATTTATTTGAGCGGCTACGTAAATTCAGACTAAGGTTGAACCCAAATAAATGCACCTTCGGCGTCAGATCAGGAAAATTGCTAGGTTTTATTGTAAGCCAACGAGGCATCGAGGTGGATCGAGACAAGGTAAAAGCCATACAAGAAATTCCCTCTCCCAGGATAGAAAAAGAAGTGTGTGGTTTCTTAGGGCGATTGAACTACATCTCAAGGTTCATATCGCATCTAACAGCTATGTGCGAACCAATATTCAAGTTGTTGCGGAAGGATCAGATGGTAGTATGGAATGACGATTGTCAGACCGCCTTCGAAGCAATAAAACAATATCTGCAAGAGCCACCAGTATTAATACGACCAGTCCTCGGAAGGCCACTCATCATGTACTTGACAGTGCTCGAAGGGTCGATGGGTTGTGTTTTGGGGCAACAGGATGAAATTGGTAGAAAAGAGCACGTAATCTATTACCTCAGTAAGAAATTCACTGATTGCGAGACCAGATACTCACTCTTGGAGAAGACTTGTTGCGCATTGGCTTGGGATACCAAGAGGTTGAGACAGTATATGCTAACCCATACTACATGGTTGATAGCAAGAATGGATCCTCTAAAATACATGTTTGAAAAGCCAACCCTCACCGGAAGAATCGTATGATGGAAGATGTTTCTATCAGAATATGACATCCAATATGTCACACAGAAAGCCATCAAAGGTAGTGTACTGGCTAATCATCTAGCTCACCAACCGCTATCGGAATATCAGCCCATGAGGTTCGACTTTCCCGACGAAGATGTCATATTTATAGCTGACTACGAAATACCAGGACCAGACGAAGGGCCCGAGCCAGGGGCACGTTGGACACTCACGTTCGATGGAACTTCAAATGCACTAGGTCACAGTGTAGGGGTAGTGTTAACATCCCCCAAGAATCACCACCACCCCTACACGGTCAGGTTATGTTTTGACTGCACCAACAATATCGCCGAATACAAAGCCTGTATACTAGGGCTAGAAGCTGCCATCGATTTAAGAATAAAGCACCTAGAAGTATTCGGGGATTCTACGTTAGTCATATACCAGGTTAATGGCGAATGGGATACTAAACAACCTAAACTGATTCCATATAGGGATAACGTTTTAAAGTTAGCTGCGGAATTCACAGAAATCACTTTTAGTCATATCCCACGAGAAGAAAATCAAATGGAGGATGCCCTGGCAACCCTATCAGCTATGTTCAAAGTGACTTGGCCGAATCACGAACCGCGTATTATGATTAGACATCTCAAAGAACCTACACATTGCCTAGCTATTGAGGAAGGACCCGACACTAAACCTTGGTTTTATGACATCAAGAAGTACTTAGAAAGGCAGGAATACCCGAAAAATGGCTCTATCATTGACAAACGAACCCTGCGCAAGTTAGCTTCCAAGTTCTTTCTAAGAAATGGAGTGGTATACAAAATAAATTACGATATGGTATTACTCAGATGTGTGGAAAAGAAAGAGGCAGATACACTCATGAGAGAAATCCACGAGGGCACCTTCGGGACTCATACAAACGGGCACGCCATGGCTAGAAAGATTCTGCAAGCGGGGTATTATTGGTTAACAATGGAAGTTGATTGCTATCACTACACAAAAAACATGCCATAAGTGTCAGATCTACGCCGACAGGATAAATATACCACCGACCCCTTTAAACGTCATGAGCTCCCCTTGGCCATTTTTTGTGAGGAATTGATATGATTGATATGATCGAGCCGAAAGCATCAAACGGACACCGCTTTATATTGGTAGCCATCGACTACTTCACCAAGTGGGTGGAGGCAGCATTCTACGCCAACGTAACAAGCCAAGTGGTTGCATGCTTTATCAAACAGAATATCATATGTAGATATGGCATCCCAAGCCGAATAATTACAGATAACGGGTCTAATTTAAATAGCAAGATGATGAAGGAATTATGCGACGACTTCAAAATCGAGCATCACAATTCTTCACCATACAGGCCAAAGATAAACGGAGCCGTTGAAGCAGCCAACAAAAATAATAAGAAAATCATCCAGAAAATGGTGAAGACATACAGAGATTGGCACGAAATGCTTCCCTTCGCTCTACACGGCTATCATACTTCTGTATGCACATCAACAGGCGCAACTCCTTTTTCACTTGTGTACGGCATGGAGGCAGTACTCCCGGTGGAAGTTGAGATACCATCACTCCGAGTCCTGAGGGAAACAAAACTGGAAGAGGTAGAATGGGTACAAGTTCGACTCGATCAACTCAACCTCATTGAAGAGAAACGATTAACAGCTTTGTGTCATAGTCAATTGCATCAGAAGTGAATGAAGAGAGCCTTCGACAAGAAAGTACGCCCTCGAATATTCAAAGAAGGGGATCTTGTGCTCAAAAAGATTTTACTACCCCGCCTCGATTCACGTGGTAAATGGACACCTAACTACAAAGGTCCATTCGTAGTCAAAACAACATTCTCTAGAGGTGGTATCATCCTCACAATAATGGATGGGGAAGAACTGCCGCATCCGGCCAATTCAGATGCAGTCAAAAAATACTATGTATAAAAAGATCGCTAAGATCGAACCTCCAAAAGAGGCGACTTAATCAAAAAAAGGAGCGTCCCGGTGGATCGAAAACCCTAAAAGGGTGATCCAGGAAAAAATTAGGGGCACACAACAAGAAAATTATCTCGGTGGATTGAAAACCTAAAAGGGCGATCCAGGAAAAAGTTAGGGATTCTCTACAAAGAAATAAAGAACAAAAAGACTATGATCTAAAGAGCTACAACTACGAACCGCGAAGGGGAAGATATGTTAGAATCATAAAATTCAGAAGCGAAGGGGATAAGTTCATCTCAAGTTATGGGGGAACAACAATAGCGATTATCATTTTTCATTGCCATTTGCTGTTTTAAGATTTTCTGTAATTACCTCTTTCTAGGAATTGCATCTTGTATTCTCGCCCACTCTGGGACATATCAATAAAACATTCATTTTCATTCTATCTGTCAAATCATGTTCTTACTTTCTCAGATTCGTTTACAGAATACTACGATTATTACTCATGAATATTGTCTTGAAATAGTTTCGGAGAATTAACAGAATAAAAGCATCTGAAAAATATCAAAAAGTACTTGGGTTAGAAAAATAACGGAGGAAAATCCATGTATATATCCACACACATAGCTACTCTTACGTATTGCACCATAAAAATCTATCTACACCTGTATCTACACATATCTACACTCGCGTCTATACACATGGTTGCGCCTATGATTACATTCGACAATACAAAGAAAAAGCATATATCTACGCGTCCCTACACGACGGCTACGTCCACGTCAGCACCTATGCATAACTTGCAACACAAGGTAGACGCTCGCACGCGTCAACGCACATATGTATTCCTGCCAATTCTACATACGTCCACCTACGTCTATGCCCGCAATACAAAATCAATGCTCAACTTGGGCTAAATTCTATTCCCTGCGTTTCAATTCAATAATGCTACGATGACACATCATACAACGCCAGAAATTGGTAACTCTAAACCAATGCCTAAAAGGAGAGAAAGCCGGAAATAGTCTGCATGACATTTCGAGACATATGCGCATCTTACACATATTTCACACGTACATTTCGCACATCTAAAGCATACATACAACATCCTTGCATACATCCAGGTTTCCATATCGATGTTAAAACACCATACATTTTGCATACATAAGACATTCAATACGCATGCATACACATGTGTCACATGGCAAAATGGACAAACGAATTCATTTAACTATCTAAGGATCGACCAACGCAATACTTCCCCCATGATTCAACTTGTCACCTCCGTCTTCATGCCGTGACAAATTCAACCCATCACCTAGGCCTCCCCGCGGTGGTGAGTTCTTTAAAAATCCCACTACATTGCCTCTAAGTCGCAGTGTATCTCTCCAAATTAGTATATTGCCTCTAAGCCGCAACATATTCTTAAAACCCATTGTATTGCCCTTAAGCCGCAACACATTCATCAAAACTCGGTATATTGCTTCTAAGCCGTAATATATCCATTCAACCCAAACACATTGCCTCTAAGCCGTAACATATCTCTCCAGATCAGTATATTACTTCTAAGCCACAATATATCTTCTAATTCAACATGTTGCCTCTAAGCCGCAAAATATTCTCAAAACCCATTACATTACCCCTAAGCCGCAACGCATTCTTCAAAACTCGGTATATTTCTTCTAAGTCGTAATTGTAGCGGTAGAAATGTTCAAGACTAAGCCATTGGATTGACTAGACTTTGTACAAATCAAAATAAAAATCGCCACCGCGCTTTATTATTTCCGAATAAATGGGAAAAGAGAGAATAACCCAAAAAAGGGGGAAAGATTCAAGGTAAGGGGGTTGGTTATGCAAAGGGAAGGTATTAGCACCCTAAACATCTACGGTACTCCGCAGGAGCCTCTTTGAAAAATCTGTATATTTTGGCTGTATAAAATGTATTGTATATAAAATGGATGGTGGAGGTGAGAAAAGAAATATATTTTTTATGATTATTGCACCCGCCGCGGTTGCGAATCTTTAGTGCCTACGTACCACCTTTCATGCAATAGGGGATCAGGGTATACATAGTTCCTCTTTAAAAATTTGAAACACAAGTGTGTTGGTTAATTTTAAGAGATAAGTCATCATTGTCATTGTCCGTGTGGAAAACATACTTACTACCCACAATCATGACAAAGGAGAATTTGCATTATCTCAAAGTGGAGGATAATGGCCTGTATTTTAAAATCAACAATGCCTCACTCAACACCTAAGTGGAAAATATCTCACTTCACTACATATTGTAGAAGTATAGTTGTTTGCATCACTACAAGGATTGACAAGAGTCCAACCTTTTGAGAAAAGTTTAAAGTTAAAAAGCCAAAGTGGCAAAATGGTTTGAAATGAGATTGATTGACTTTTAGTCTTCTCACAAAAAAGTGTCAAAGTATTATTAGATTGATTGATGTTTATTTATGAAAATGTTTTGAAAATGCATGGACATAAGTCCAAGTTTATTATGAATGTAGTCTAAGTTTCAAAACAAGAAGAGTTTTCAAAGGAGGGAGAAGATTTTTTGAAATTAAAGAAGATGGGAGGAGTAGAAGAGACTATCCTAAAGCATAAGGTAAAAGCTAAGGATAAGGACCAACTAACCAACAAGAAGCCAAAGCTTGACATTAAGGGCCAAGATAAAATTCCCATTCTTTGGATTGAAACCAAGTGAACAAAGATACTAGACCTCTTCAAGTGTACTAAGTCTTCACAAAAATTGGGCAGAGTAACGGCTGTATACGGGTGAATTCCAGATTACAAATAGAGGATGTAATCATAAAAACCTGCACACACAAAAAAACAAATAAGCAACCCAATGTCTTAAGGTAAACCTCAAGAGCTCCAAATAAAATAATCAGATAAGATCACAAGGTATCCAAGATAGGCAAAGGTTTCTAATCCTAAGTCCAAGAAAAGTCCACTGCTCCACCATGCCAAGGATAGTAACCAAGTAGCCCAAGTGCCATTAAGAGTTTTTGAGGGTTTATGTTGATTATTAAGTATCTTAAGAAAGGAAAAGAAAAGCTCAAGTGAGCAAAGTATAAAATGGCAAGAAAATAAATGCTAAAATGAGCAAAGATGAAAATGGCATGAAATGTAAAGGCTAAAAGTAAATAGTACATAAAGCATAAAAAAGAATAAAAGCATAAGGTAAAACAAGTCAATAATTAGTGGTTAGTTGGATGACCATCTTGAAACTTGCATTTGGAACTCATTATAGGATTGGTAGGACCAAAGCCTCTATGCAACAAGTTGTATTTGCTTTTTGTCAAATATATCATCCATTTGGAATTCTCATAAGTACCATTTAATGATCAACGATGTTTAAGTGATCCGCGTTGACCAAAAGTGTTGTAGATCCATTAGAGGATTGGTAGAACCAAAGCCTCCACACAATGAATCTCAAGGTTATTGGATCAAAGAGATCAAATTAACATACTTGGGCTTACAATCATAAGTTTGGGCCACGAATGATCATTTATTTGAATCAGGACAAAATTTAGCGCTATGTTAAGCAATCGTAAGTGGACTTATATAGAAGTCGCACCTTTTTTTAGGCCGGTCAATAGCAATCTATGCACCATTTGTTTTGAGACATGAAATAGAGATCATGCTCTAGCAACATTTAGTTCAATTAGAAAGGGAAAAGATGAAGAGGAATTAGGATAAATAGAAAAAACCACATTTGAATTAATATTTAATCAAACAATTATTAAAATCATTCATCCATTTTTATGGAGTTAAACTCAACACCATGGATCCAATGATGTTAATAAAGCCATGACCAAAAAATCAACCCAAGACAGCCAAAAAATATTCACAAAATGATATAATATTTAATATATGTATTAAAGGATGAAAAAATATTAAAATAAACTAAAAAGTAATGGGGAAAATATCAATAATATTCAAATTAATCAAGAAATGAAAAAATAAAACCATAGAAAAATCAGAAATGGGTCCAAATATTTTTATAAATTTTTTGGAAATTTTTAAAAGTCAGAAACTATTTTTAAAAATTAAAATAAATGGGTAGAATAAACAAAAATGGTAAAAAAATAGTAAAGTCAGAAACAAAAATAAAATAAAGTCACCAATATTTGTCACAATGTCATTGGATCATTCCATAATTTTTTTAGAATTTAAAAATGTGTAAAAATATTTTTAATCATTTTAGACAAATCAAATAAATGTAAAATTCATAAAAAATACCAAAACACAAAAATAAATTGTGAAAAAATAAAAATCAGAAAGAGAATAATCAAAAATAATTTTCATAAGTTATTCAAATTTTTTGGACTAAAAATGAATGTGCTATGATTTTCTTGAAATTTAAAATGATTAAAATATAAAAATCAGAAAAAGAAAATAAAAGAAAAAGATGTGGACCATTGGATGAGAGTCAAAACGCGTTAGTAATCAAATCCAAAGGATCTGGCACGCTGTGCATATCATGGTCTTTACTGAATAAAGCACTAAATCAAATATAAAATCAGAAATTCAAAAAAAAAACAAGTGGCGCGCTTTCATTGGTTAGAAGGTGACACGTTGGTCATCTTCAACCTCGAGCCTCACGAATTGCAGGTCTCTCAAACTATAAAATCAGAAGATCAGACCTATGCCATTCGCTTCGTCTCTTCCAGACGAAGACAACCATACCCTCGCGCCATATTTATATAAACTGTAACTCAAGCAATTTGGAGAGAAAGTTTTGAAAGGGGATTTGAAAATTCATGGTCAAAACGTGCTTTCCGACAAAAGTAAGTGTTGCAACTAGACCCAGGTCAATGAGAGCAACACAATGATACCAAAGTTTTGAAGAATTGATGAAGGAATCTACCTATTAAAGTTGAGTTGCAGAGCTCTGAAACTAGACTTCTATGGAGCAATGTAGGGCACGATTCTTGAATGTAATTATAGGGTTAGGTTCAGGGAAGATCAAGGAAGGTGGATTGATGGAAAAAATGGATTGAAAAAGGCTTGAGCATAGGATTCGAAGTAGTTGAATTCTGAGTTGTGAAGCAAGTTTGGCAGAGTGATTCTGGCTATCAAAGCTTGGGAAATTGAATGGGGGATGACCCTCTATTTATAGGGAATCAAATGGGATGCTCAAGCGTGTGGAATGATGCAAATTGGAGGGAAATCGTGTGAACCTGATACACGAGCAAAGTGTGATCTGATTTGCATCAAAACTCATCAAATCCTTGCGTTTCAAGACTCTAATCCACTTTGTCAACTTGGTTAAACATGTTTAGATCACAAACGCGTGCTAATTTTATGTTTAAAGGCCAAAACATGGATTTCAAATTCTGACTTATGGTGAAACTTTAGTTTCAAGTTACCAAGTTCATTCCAATGGCATTTCCACCTCAAGGAGTCTTAGGGAAAAATTCTTGATGCTTTGGAAAGATGATGTAACAAGCTTTGTAATGGAAAAAGAATGGAGTCAAATGGATGCTTGAGCTGAAAGGTACATGGAGTCAAAGTTGAGGAAAAAAAGTTGATTTTCCATACTTAGAAATATTTCAAATTCTTCTTTAAAAATGACCCATAATCTCTTGTATCCAAACATGGCCTTGCACTTAGAATTTGTTCTTGACCAAAAAATATGGAATGAAGTAGACCTCTTGAATGACATTTTTCAATTTTAACCATTCAAAATCTACAAAAATTGAGCAAGTTATGACTTGTTGAAGTTGGCCAAAAGTCATGAAATGACCTATAATCGTTTGCATTATTAAGGAAACTTCCATCCATTTTCTCACTTTGCACATAGAATAAGGCATGAAGTACACATCCTTAGGATCATCATGAAAAATAATGGGCTCAAGGTGATAAAAATTGACCAAGTTATGATCAATTGAAGTCATATATGAAAAAATGGGGGTTCATCTGGATGACCTGTAATCTTTCTTCTTCACCAAGTTCCTTCCACATGAAAACTCTTTGGAAATTTTGAAGTGATTTATTGGTAACTCTTTGAAGAGAAGAATGCCTTTGGAGCCACTCAAAAATACCAAAATATGAGCAAGATATGCCCCTTTGAAGTCGAAAACCCTAGCCTCTAGATCAAGAGAATGCTTGGTGGAACTTTGCCAAGTTTGAACAAACTTTTTGTGCCAATATTCTTCCTTTTTGAATAGAATTTGTTGAGGATGATGATGAGGACTCATGGCCACCAAAACCACTTCCATAACAACTTCAAAACAACTTCATTGGTGAGGTTTGAATCTCTCAAGCTTTGACTAGGGCATGGAAATAAACTCATGAACCCATGATGCAACTTGCTAAACCTCATTGCATTCACCTACATTATTAACAAGTAAGACAAACCAATATTGTATTTTTTAATTTAGAGCAAAATATCCATGTTCACCAAAGAAAATAAGTCAAGGTGCCTGGTAACTCCATAAAGATCAAGGTTAAAGGTGGGAGAGGAAACAAAACCCTAATGTGATTTTGTGGTGATTGAAACAATATGGTATGATGAAGGGATCTTAGGGGCAAAAATTGGGGTACAATAGCTGCCCTTATTTAAGTTTCTTTTATCCGGAGATACGAAGGTTAGAAATCTTCGTGTCGACGTGATCGAAGATGCTTAAATATAAAACAAACCCTGTTTTTGGCCCTAAGATGCCATGCAAACATTTATGCATATGAATGCATATGAATGGAACAAAAAGACGTAAAGTAGTATTGGGGATGCAACATGAAATGTAGCAACAGAAGAGCAATCCCACCAGGAAAATAAATCACTGGTAAACCACAAGAAAAGAATCAGAGAGGAGGTTAACAAGCATCGACATTCATTACCAATGGTCTACAAACGTTTACTGGAGGTAGGAAGAGAATGTATATCATATCACCGTCGTTTACTGATGATGAACTATCAATGTTCACTAAAGATAGCATAAAGATAAGAAACACCGATGTTCACTAAAGGTGTACTACCAACGTTCACTGCAGGTAGGAAGAAGATAACAAACACTGACGTTCACTAAAGGTGTACTACTAACAAACACTGAAGGTAGAAAGAGAAAAATATCATATCACCACCGTTCACTGATGATGAACTATCAACGTTCACTGAAGATAGCAAAAAGATAAGAAACACCGACGTTCACTTAAGGTGTACTACCAACATTTACTAAAGGTAGAAATAGAAAAATATCATATCACCGCCGTTCACTGACGATGAACTATCAACGTTCACTGAAGATAGAAAAAAGATAAGAAACACCGACGTTCATTGAAGGTGTACTACTAACGTTCACTGAAGGTAGCAAAAAGATAAGAAACACTGACGTTTACTGAAGGTGTACTACCAACGTTCACTGAAGGTAGAAAGAGAAAAATATCATATCACCGTCGTTCACTGACGATGAACTATCAACTTTCACTGAAGATAGCAAAAAGATAAGAAACACCGACCTTCACTGAAGGTGTACTACCAGCATTCACTGAAGGTAGGAATAAGATAACAAACACCGACGTTCACTGAAGATGTACTACCAACATTCACTGAAGGGAGAAAGAGAAAAATATGATATCACCGCCGTTCACGGATGATGAACTATCAACGTTCACTGAAGATAGTAAAAAGATAAGAAACACCGATGTTTACTGAAGGTGTACTACCAACGTTCACTGAAGGTAGGAAGAAGATAAAAAACACCGACGTTCACTGAAGGTGTACTACCAACGTTCACTGAAGGTAGAAAGATAAAAATATCATATCACCTCCGTTCACTGATGATGAACTATCAACGTTCACTGAAGATAGAAAAAAGATAAGAAACACCAACGTTCACTGCCGATGTACTACCAACGTTCACTGAAGGTAGAAAGAGAAAAAAATCATAGCTTTCCCATAATTCTGGTGTTCTACCAATAACGGGTCTCAACTTCTTTTTTAACCAAGGAAATATTCCTGGAAAGGGTAATACGTGCTCTGTCTCAAATAAAGAGACTCCCACTTATTGTTGAAGGGGATTTACAGAGAGAAATGACTTTCTGGGGATAACAATATGACTTCCCGGGGGCATGCCACGATATTCTTGCTGAGGAGATAAAGTCTTCTTGTGCAAAATAAATGCACAAACCAGAACTCAAAATTTTCAGAAATCCATAATAAATGATATCGTCATGCAACCACAAATCTAACTCAGAAATATACCGGAGCGAGTCGGCCAAAGCAGATACATCCTTTGGGAAATAAACTCAAGAGGGTCAACCAATATCAACTAAGCAAAGAGCGTTGCAAAAAAAAAGGTCAGAACACAATGCTAATGAATAATGGTTTTTTAGTTATGCATGATGTTTATATGAATGTATGAGTGTTATCATGCATATGCTGGTAAAATGATACATAATCAGTTCAAATAAACAAAACTACCTCAGGTACTACGACACTGGGATAATCTTCAACCAGAAAGATCAATCCAAGAAAGGTAAAAGCAATTGTGGAAACCAAATCCATTGCCTGTGTTAACTTTACTGAGGAGAAACACAAATCGGATGTAGCCAAATCAAACAAATATCGGGATAGAACATCTTTCTTCCGGTTTTATTGGAGAAAATATCTTTTCAAAAGCAACATGCCTACTGGAGATTTCGAGACCATCCTCAAATAAGGCAGACTGATGCCGACACAACCGAGCTTTACTGGTGAATTCAAGCCTAACTTCCCGGAGAAAACTTTCATCACGAATGCTCACTCCAAACAAGAGATGCCCTGGGATAACCTTCCTGGGGAATCAAGAAGTTAATACTTTCATCATATGAGGGAAAACATGCTGGGGAAACTGGGACGGAGGCTTCTGACCATGCAAACCCAAAAAGCGAACAAAGCCTTGACTGGGGACAATGGGATCACAACCCAATACTACATCTTGTACCCACTGGTATTGTCTCTGACTATCTGAGAAACACACAAAGATTGTGCACACCAGCAAAATGTCCCGAGAAAACTTTCATGAAGGGAGTAAATCTTCTTAAAACAGCTGGAGTTTATTCGTTCTTGGGACCACCATTCTTGTTGTCATCGCTTCAACACAAATTCCAAAGTAAATTGAATTGTAAAGACCTCTCTTCTTTTTGAAAAGTCAGTTTTGCTTTTTAATCTCTTTGCTTTAACAATTATTATCAATAATAAATGAAGTCTTTGCAAGCTAAATAAACATAAGAACACCAAGAATTGGGCGAAAGCTCGAATTTCATTAATAGAATGCTAGTATGCGAATGGAGAGACTCCATGGATGATTACAAAGTTTGGGAAATGGTAATACATAATGGAAAAGATACATTGAGATAGAATGACCACTATTCCCCCTAACAACTTTTGAAGTCCTGAGCAGCAGCTTTTGTTGAAGTATGGTGAGGATCCGAGAAGATTGTTGCTTCAACGATCAAGTCTTGTCTGACGCAGTTACTTGCCAAGAAAGTCCCTAACTTTTGCCTAAGCCGCCCTTGCGGGTTTTCAACTTAGCCGGAAATTTATTCTGTTTTATGTCTCTAATTTTTGCCTAGACCGCCCTTTCGGGTTTTTGGCCTACCGAGACGCTCTTTTTTGCCTAAGCCGCCCTTTCGGGTTTTCAACTTACTGAGTTGTTCTTTTATTTCTTTAGGCGAAGTATTTCTTGATTGCGTCAGCATTCACGGGACGTGGGAACTCCTCGCCATCCATAGTTTCAAGAATTAATGCACCACCAGAGAAAGGTTTCTTGATAACATACGAGCCTTTAAAATTGGGAGTCCACTTGCCCCTAGAATCAGCGTTGAAAGACATGATCTTCCTGAGCACGAGGTCGCCTTCTCTGAATTCACGAGGTTTGATCTTTTTGTCAAATGCTTTCTTTATTCTTTTTTGATATAACTTCCCATGACACAAAGCTGTCATTTTATTCTCTTCAATCAAATTCAATTGGTCAAACCTGTTCTGAACCCATTCAGCCTCTGTCAATTTTGCTTCCATTATCACACACAACGAGGGAATCTCTACCTCGACATGGAGTACAACTTCCATTCCATACACTAGAGAAAACGGGGTTGCTCCTGTTGAAGTGCGGACAAATGTTTGATATCCATGTAGGGAAAAAGGGAGCATTTCATGCCAATCCTTATAAGTGACAACCATTTTCTGGATGATCTTCTTGATATTCTTATTAGCAGCTTCAACAACCCCATTCATCTTAGGCCTGTATGGAGATGAATTGTGATGGACAATCTTGAATTCTTCGCACAGTTCTGTCATCATCTTGTTGTTCAAATTCGAGCCATTGTCGGTGATGATTCTGCTTGGCACACCATACCGATATATAAGGTTATTCTTAATGAAGCGCACAACCACCTACTTAGTAACATTGGCATAAGAAGAAGCCTCCACCCACTTGGGGAAGTAATCAATTGCTACTAAGATAAAATGATGCCCATTCAAAGCTTTGGGTTCTATCATCCCAATCATGTCAATACCCCACATAGATAAAGGCCATGGGGAGGAAATCACATTGATGAGTGTCCGAGGTACATGGATCTTATCTGCGTAAATCTGGCATTTATGGCACTTCTTCACAAATTTGTAACAATCAGATTCCATTGTCAACCAATAATAACCTTCCCTTAGCATCCTTTTAGCCATTGAATGTCCATTAGCATGAGTGCCAAATGAACCTTCATGGATCTCATGCATCAACATGTCTGCTTCGTGTCTATCCACGCATCTGAGCAAGACCATGTCAAAATTCCTCTTGTATAGCACATTTTCACTGAGGAAGAAACTGCCTGCCAACCTTCTCAATGTCTTTCTATCTTTATTTGACGCACCTAACGGGTATTCCTGAGTCTGAATAAAATGCTTGATATCATAATACCAAGGTTTTTCATCTGCTACCTCCTCTGTTGCAAACACATGAGCGGGCCTATCGAGCCGTCGAACTGTAATTCGGGGTATATCATTCTAAGCATTTACTTGGTACATGGAAGCCAGAGTTGCCAGAGCATCTGCCATCTGATTTTCATCCCTAGGAATGTGATGGAATTCAACTTTATTGAAGAAGGGTAGTAATCTTCTAGCATAATATTTGTAAGGGATCAAGCCAGGGTGACGAGTGTCCCATTCTCCTTTAATCTGATTTGTTACCAATGATGAATCATCGTACACATCTAGAATCTTGATTCTGAGATCAATAGCTTCTTTAAGACCCATGATGCAAGCCTCATATTCTGCCATATTATTAGTGCAATCAAATGTTAACCTTGCATTAAAAGGAATATGTGATCCATGAGGAGTAACAATCACAACACCAATTCCTTTACTATAAGCATTCACAGCTCCATCAAATACCATACTCCAACGAGATTCAGGGTCGGGACCCTCCTCGGGCAATGGTTCATCATAATCTTTCACTTTCAAGAACATCACATCTTCATCGGGGAATTCATATTCTGCAGACTGATGATCTTCCACCGGCTGGTGAGCAAGGTAATCTGCCAACACACTACTTTTGATAGCTTTTTGAGTGCGGTATTCAATATCATATTCAGACAACAACATCTGCCAATGGGCAATTCTCCCAGTAAGAGCAGGCTTTTCAAAAATATACTTGATTGAATCCATTTTGGAGATCAACCAAGTGGTATGATTCAACATATACTGCCGCAAACGCTTTGCCGCCCAGGCCAAAGCACAACATGTTTTTTCTAGCATGGAATACCGTGACTCACAATCAGTGAACTTTTTTCTGAGGTAATAAATGGCGAACTCTTTCTTTCCCGTTTTATCCTATTGTCCCAGAATACAACCCATGGATTTATCCAACACGGTTAGATACATAATCAACGGTCTTCCTTCTACGGGAGGGAGCAAAATAGGAGGTTCAAGAAGATACTCTTTAATACTTTCAAATGCCCTTTGGCAGTCATCCGTCCACACACAACCTTGATCTTTCTTTAACAACTTAAAGATCGGTTCACACGTTGCGGTCATGTGGGAAATTAATCTGGAGATATAATTCAAATGCCTGAGGAAACCCCTGACTTGCTTTTCAGTTCTTGGTGCTGGCATTTCTTGAATTTCTTCGACTTTGTCATGGTCAACTTCAATTCCTTTATGGCTAACAATAAAACCCAACAATTTCCCGGATCTAACTCCGAAGGTGCATTTATTTGGATTCAAGCGGAGACAATACTTCCTCAAACGCTGAAACAACTTCAATAAATCTTATATATGCCCTTCTTCAGTCTGGGATTTGGCAATCATATCATCGACATATACTTTGATTTCTTTGTGCATCAGATCATGGAATAGGGTTGTCATAGCCCTCTGGTACGTTGCACCAACGTTCTTCAACCCAAAGGGCATCACTCTGTAACAGAATGTTCCCCAGGGTGTGATAAACGTTGTTTTTTCCATGTCCTCTGGAGCCATTCTTATTTGATTATACCCGGAAAATCCATCCATGAACGAGAATACCTTGAATTTTGCTGTGCTATCCACTAACATGTCAATGTGAGGCAATGGAAAATCATCTTTTGGACTAGCTTTATTTAGATCTCTATAATCTACGCACAGGCGGACTTTTTCGTCTTTTTTTGGTACCGGGACAATATTGGCAATCCATTGAGGATACACTGGCGTCACAAGAAAACCAGCATTAATCTGCTTTAGGACCTCCTCTTTGATCTTTACTTCCATGTCCGGGTGGGTTCTTCTCAACTTTTGTTTAACTGGCGAACACTCTGGCTTCAACGGAAAATGATGCTCAACAATGTATGTATCTAGACCAGGCATATCTTGATAAGACCAAGCAAAATATCCACATATTCTTTTAACAACTCAATCAAACCGTTCTTTACATTAGGATGCAATGATGCTCCAATCTTGACCTCCTTCGGATCTTCTTCTGAACCCAAATTAACCACTTCCAAAGGCTCTTTGTATGGCTGAATGGTATTTTCCTCGTGCTCAAGCAACCGTGACACCTCTTCTGGAATCTCATCATAATCTTCTTCTTCATCCCCAAACACAGGACATTCAAAGTTGGGAGAGGGTGCAGGGTCATTGTATTCAACGGGTTTTTTAATTAATCTTCACATGTGATTTATGATTGCTTTTAGAGACTGACACATATAACAAGTGATCATGCAGACTAATTTTCAGTTATTATTTATTTTGAAAGGTTTTTTTTTATTATTATTACCATTTCCCAAGAAAAAAAGGCGGAAAATAAAAGACATAATTTGGAAGCAAAGACAACTTTTATTAATGATCCTAAAAGTTATAGCAAACAGATAAACCCTACAACATCGATACTTCCACCTTGGGCAGAGTGAAAGTTTTTCAAAAGAAAGAAACAGATTAACGAAAAAAATTACTTTGAAATATGTATGCAAGAAGGAACATCAATGGTGACCCAGTTCTGAACTCGGACTCCATGCGTCACGTAATGTAGTGCTTCCTGCTCTGCTTCATCCTCTTCAACAACATTAATTCTAAAACCAATCGGATAAGGGTAGCCTCCGCTGCGGAAAACATCATGATAACTATTCACAGAAGACCTCAACTTCAGACTTTCGCCTTTGCCATTCTTCGAAGAGAAACCCAAACCAGCTCCGTTTTTGTTCACAGGTGGATCCACAACTTGTCCCCAAACTGCATTATGACCATTGCGCACAACCTGTTGTGCATCCTTCAGTGATACCTCATAATTCTCATTCTTCCTTATGTTTTTAATGGATAGGGCTTGGAAATGGGTTCCAACAGTAGCCTCATCCGCTTCTACAATACTGAAAGAGGATAGATGGGATATTAACAACGCCTGCTCCCCATTTACGATTACTACTTTCCCTTCACGCACAAACTTTAGCTTTTGATGCAGGGTTGAAGTGACAGCTCCTGCTTCGTGTATCCATGGCCCTCCTTGCAAACAACTATACGCGGCGATAATGTCCATTATCTGGAAAGTTATCAAGAACAAGTGTGGTCCTATATGGATGGGTAAGTCCACTTCACCGATGACATATTTCCTCGACCCATCAAAAGCCTTCACAATGATGCCACTCGGGCGCATAGGTGTTCCCTGATACTTTAACTTCATGCGAGTACTTCTCTGTATAACATTCAACGCGGACCCGTTATCAATTAGCACATTAGACAGCGAATCATTCTTGTAATTCATAGATATGTGGAGGTCCAGGTTGTGATCCCTCCCTTCATCTGGTAATCATCATCACAAAAACTCAAGTTGTTACACGATGTAATGTTTCCAATCACGTTGCTGAATTGATCCAACGGCATGTCATTCTCTACAAAAGCTTGGTCTAGCACTCTCATCACTGATTCTCTATGAGCGGAGGAATTCGTCAATAAAGCTAGGATGCATATCTTTGAAGGAGTCTGCAATAGCTGATCTACAATTTTGTAGTCACTCATTTTAATTATTTTCAAGATATCATCTACTTCTTTCTCCAATGTAGCTCCACTAGTCTCTCCTGCAACCTTCTTAGGCTCATTGTTCTCAGCAATTTTCTTTCCAGCAACAACATCTTTTCGAATAACCGGTGCAAACACACGACCACTATGGGTCACCCTGCTATTATCAACTATATTTCCAATATTTGGCATTGGCTGGATGGGAACTTCCACCCATCTTCCAATATTGTAGCGTTGTATTTGTAAGGCATAGCCTTATCTGATTTATAGGGAACAGGTCCTGGCAGACTAATTACCAATGGGGTAACAGCTGATTTGCTATGGTAGTCCACCTCAAGGTGAGAGGGTGCACCAAAACAAGGTACAATGAAATTTACACCTTTCTTGACACAATCAGCTTTCAACAGATCACTTCCAGCAAACAAATCTTCGTCGGAAGAGAAATACTCATCCGCAGAGGCATATTCTTCCTTTTACTCTTCTCCCACCAAACAAACTTCGACCATATCAACCTCGTGATAATCATCTCTCTGACTTGTGATCTTGATAGTCCCATTGTCTAACAGCAATTGAACACCCTCTCTCACAACATAACATCCTCGGGAGTCTCGATAGAAAACTATGAAAGATCCATATTGGTGTTCCACCTGTCCAGCAGTACGGCAGAAAGTGGCATGCAACTGTACGAGATCTTCATTCAAATGTTCCACATCAAAAATTCTGAATTCACTAGGACATCCAGAAACCATATTCACTTCCTCTTCATACTCTGCCCTAGGCCTGATTATATGGATTAAACCTTCATTCGTCATCTCCTGCAAATCAGCCTTTATCTTTTCGCAACCCTGGATGTTTGTACTGCAAATAGCACAACCGACGTGGCCATGCGTATAATAAATGAATTCACAGAGGTCTGCGTGCATCTTCACTAAATCCCCTCTAACCAGATTAATGTAAAAAATCAGGAAGTCACCTGGACAACCGGCCACCATATTCACAGTATTCACTCCTTCGTGTTTGGGCAGAGGATTATCTTTCACATTAGGTCCCATGTCTTTGAAGGATAGAATTCCAGACTTCACCAACCTTTGCACTTCGGTCTTCAAAGGATAACAATTTTCAACACTATGCCCTGGTGCTCCCTGATGAAAGGCACACGTCTGGTCCACTTTGTAATACCAAGGCAATGGTGATGGTACTGCTGGAGGTGGTCGTGTCTGGACCAACTTCTTCTGAATCAATGCTGGTAGTAGCTCTGCATAGCTCATGGGAATAGGGTCATAGTTCTCCCATCTCTGATTATTCCCCTGGTTCCCCTGCTGGAACTGTCTTTGATAAGCAACGGTAGTTGGAGCGGCATTCATAACAGGAGTCACTGAAGCAACTTGCTGGTGACGCTGATAATTCCTTCTAGGAGCATTTACCCTCCTCTCTTGTATAACAGCATTGGCATCCCCTTCTTTCTTCTTTGTAAACCGGGAAGCTGGCTTCTTCACACTCCTGGATCCTTCACCCTTTGTCAAACGGCCTTCTCTTACTGCCTCTTCTAAGTGGACGCCCAATCCTACCATTTCTGTAAAATCACTCGGGGCACTTGCTACCATTCTTTCATAGTAGAAAGCGTTTAACGTCTTCAGAAAATTTTTAGTCATTTCCTTCTCCTCTATAGGGGGAATCACCTGTGCAGCCACTTCGCGCTATCTCTGCGTGTACTCTTTGAACGATTCTCTGTCTTTCTGAACCATGGCCCTAAGTTGGCCATGACCACATTGTACTTGTATTGTTTTATAAATGCTTCTCCCAAATCATTAAAGGTATGGATGTTGGCGCTGTCTAAACTCATGTACCATTTCATCGCTGCGCCGGTCAGACTATCCTGGAAAAAGTGAATCAGTAGGCGCTGATCATCGGTGTGGGTAGACATTCTCCTTACATACATCACCAAGTGAGCACGAGGGCAAGTGTTGCCCTTATACTTCTCAAACTCTGGGACCTTGAACTTAGCAGGCACTTTAACATTCGGGACCAAACATAGCTCATTCACATTCTGCCCAAATAACTCTTTTCCCCTAAGAGCCTTTGTCTCTCTTTGCATTCTTTCAAACTGCTCTTGGAAATCATCCATTCTGTCATAAAGACCCAATTCTTCACTCGGCGGAGGGAAAGGACGACACACATCTTCATTAACAAACACAACCAAATTTACCGAAGGAGGTGCAGCAGGAATAGTATGCACCACAGGAGGTGTTGGAGTAACAACATTTGGAACCACTGGAGCATCTTGGGGGCCCAAATTGAAACCTTCAGGTACAAAATTCTCTGGCATTCCCACGGATAACCCTGAGGCATGCGGTTTTGAACAACAGTCGGAGTAGCGGATACAGGAACAACAGGAACTTCAACATTTTCCCTTGTTGGTTGAGGTTTAACACTCGGTGGCTGATTGTGAGAAACCACTAGAGCTTCCATCAGAGTAGTCAAATTGGCTAAGCCATCCTTTAAAGCAGAAACTTCTTCGCGCAGCTCGCGATTCTCCTGTTCTAAGTTGTCCATCTTCTTTTTGAAATTAGCACGAGTGTTGTAGTGATGAGTCAGCTTGCTGAATGAAGTAAAGAAGTTGGGTAAGACACCTGGATATGCATAGTAAATGCAAGAAATATGTGCAACATGATGCATGACATGAAATGCACATGATTATTTTTACTTTATCATTTAATATTTCGAGGGATTTAACGTTTATAGACATATTGCAAACATCAAAATAAGAACGAATTTGAAATACTGAAAACTTTTATTATAATAACTTCAAAATGGGCTACAAGTTTCAATGATCCCAAGTACAAGATGAAAATATAATCTAAAATCCTGAGAAAAGGAAATGATAGAGATCAATCTGTACACTGGCGCTTCCTTGTGAGCCTGGCAATCTGAGCTCTCAACCTCTGGTTTTCTTCCACATGTCTGATGGCAACCTCCTTCCAATCCTCTGAATCAGGAAGTGAACAAACAACACCTGTTTTAGGCTCAGGAGAAAATAAATCCCCTTGCCTCTCCATAGACTCCACCGCTCGGATTTCAAGGATCTCGATCAAATCATCTTTCTCCTTCAAGTCTGCTCTATAGGAACTCTCTAAAGTCTGGAACTTGTTCTTCCAAGCATCCCTTTTCTGTTGCATCCTAACCAAAACGAGTTGCAGCTCTTCTAGATCATCTAATAAGGGAGGAGTGGTCTTCACAAATAGATTGGGCATGGGTGTCTCCCGAGTATATGACATCTTCAACCGAATGGCTCTCGATCGGACCCACTGAAGGTATGGCTCCAAAGAAACAGCGCCCCTAGGTCCCAAATCCTTCCTACTCTTCTTATAAATGTGACGCCAGGCCTTTGCAATCTGCTCCCTAGCTTCCCTGTGGTCTTCTCCTTCCTTCAGAAAGAAACTACTCAAATGAATACTGTTTGGTTTATCCCTCATCGGGTAACCAAGTTGTCGTCGTGCAAGAACAGGGTTATAGTTAATTCCTCCCTTTGTACCAAGAAGAGGTACATTGAGGAAACTACCACAATCGTCAATAATCACCACATCCTGATAAGCTCGATGATACCAATCAGTATCCGAGTGAGTAAGTTCCATGATCTTAGGAGCCCAACAAGGTTCCTTCTTGACATCCCAAAAAGCATCAGACTGGGGCATATGAGAGATGAACCACCGGTACAACAAAGACGTGCAACAGATAATCATTCCCCCATGATAAGAATTCCAAAGATGAATAGAGTAATAAGCATTACCCAACAGTGTAGGAACTGGGTTTCCAATCATGAAAATCCTAATAGCGGTAATGTCGACAAATTTGTCCACATTAGGGAATAAGAATAATCCGTAAGCAAGTAAAGCAAAGATGGCCTCAAAAGTAACCGTACTCTTCATTCTGGAAAAGTAACGAGCTTTCTCCAATAAGAACTGAGCTGGTAATCCTTTAATCCCTCCTTTAGTAGTCATATAGGCTTCCACCTCAGACTTCCCCAGATGAATCAAAGCAGCAATCTCATGTGGTTTTGGCTCACCCTCCAAACCAGTAAAAGGAACACGATCGGTAACAGGCAAATCCAATAGATAGGAATACTCCTCCAGTGTAGGCATCAACTGATAATCAGGAAAAGTAAAGCAGTGATACACCGGATCATAGAACTGGACCAAGGTTGAGAGAATACCCTCCTTCATCTCCAGCTTCATGAGAGGAATAATGGATCCATACTTCTTCCGAAAGTATGCAGAACACTCAATCTCTGGAATTAGACTGATTAACTCATCTATCTTGGGATCCTTGAAACTGTATTTCCCGGTCTTTCTCTTTCCAGAATCCATGGTTAACAGTACCTGAGATATTCACAAATAGTCAACCTTTAAATCCCTTGAAATATTGTTTTCTTCAAAAGATGCTTATGAGTGCATGGATGCATGATGCATCAATCACACACAAGATCACACATATAGGGTTCATAGGTTCAACGTCACGAGCATGAGGTTGAAGGTACTACCTATAATGTGTTGGTTTAAAAAGTTATCACCTGTCGAACAAGGTTCTAAAGGTTCCCAGAGTCTACATCCTTCCTTCGGATATTACCAACTTTCCTATTAACTCAGTAATTAGTAATATTCTCCAGAAAAACTCGTCCAAGCATAGTATCGCGTGACAACTATTTCCGGATTACTCTGTCATAGCTTTCGCACTACACCTAAAAGGCCAAGATGGGTTTGGTATTCTACGGTCCTCAGTTTCAGCAGGCTCCCAGGTTGAAAGCAGTATGTCTTCCCAATTAGTCGGTAAACGACACTACAGTCAAAGGGGCCTCCACTGAGTGGGGGATCTCATGCCTCGTTTTTTGGGATTACTCCCTCAAAGTAAACATGACTATATAGCCCGTCATATCTTAAAGTTTGCCCAAGTCCGAGTGTAGGACTTATGAGTAACCACCTGTAGCGGTAGAAATGTGCAAGACTAAGCCATTGGATTGACTAGACTTTATACAAATCAAAATAAAAATCGCCACCGCGCTTTATTGTTTCCAAAGGAATGAGAAAAGAGCGAATAACCCAAAAAGAGGGGGAAAGATTCAAGGTAAGGGGGTTGGTTATGCAAAGGGAAGGTATTAGCACCCTAAACATCCACGGTACTCCGCAGGAACCTCTTTGAAAAATCTGTATATTTTGGCTATAAAAAATGTGTTGTATATAAAATGGATTGTGGAGGTGAGAAAATAAATATTTTTATGATTTTTGCACCCGCCGCGGTTGCGAACCTTTAGTGCCTACGTACCACCTTTCGTGCAATAGGGGATCAGGGTACACATAGTTCATCTAGAAAAGACTTGTTTGTTGATTATTTTTAAACAAGGAGACAAGTCATCATTGTTAGGAGAGAAATCTCGACTAACGCCCACAAGGTGTAAGAAAGATGGACCCTGCGTCAACAAGAGTGAGGGTTTGAGAACGCCTCTAGTACTCAAGTGGAAAAGTCGACACCTTTATAACCATATGGATAGGAGAATGTTGCTCGACTATCAATGAATCATGTCTCACCTTGAAAAAAAAGTTTTGAATGGAAAAGGTGCTCGGGCGCACAAAAGAGTTTGAATGTGTTGAATTGCTTTGTTAATTTTGAAAGATATCAAAGTATGATTAAGTGAATTGAAGTTTGTTTAAAGAAAAGAAGTTTTAAAAGAAAAGGGACTTGACAAAGTAGAGGTTTATTATGAAAGCAGTTTGAGTTTAAAAACAAAGAAGATTTTGAAAGAAGATGAGAAGATTTTTTTTGAAAATTAAAGAAGATGGGAGGAGATGGAGGGACTATCCTAAAGCATAAGGTAAAAGCTAAGGAAGAGAACCGTATAACCAACATGAAGCCGATACTTGACATTATAAGCCAATGTAGAATTCCCATTCTTTGGATTGAAACCAAGCAAGCAAATATGGTAGACCTCTTGAGAGAACCAAACTTCAAGTGTATTAAGTCTTCGTAAAAATTGGGCAGAGTAACGACTGTATACGGGTGAATTCCAGATTACAAACAAATATCATAATCTCAATAACCTGCACACAAAACAAACAAACAAACCAATGTCTTGAGGTAAACCTCAAGAACTCCAAACAAAATATCAAATAAAGTCACAAAGTCTCCAAGATAGGCCAAGGTCTCTAATACTAAGTCCAAGAAGTCCATCACTCCATAATGCAAAGGATAGTAACCATGTAGTCCAAGTATCATTAATGATTTTTATGGTTTTATGTTGATTATTAGGTGTCTTTAAAAAGGAAAAGAAAGGCTCAAGTGAGCAAAATAAAAATGACATAAAAGTAAATGCTCAAGTGAGCAAAGATGAAAATAGCATGAAATGTAAAATGCTAAAAGTAAATGGTATATAAAGCATGAAAATAAAAGCATAAAGTAAAGTTAATTGTTAGTAATTAGTGGTTAGTTGGATGACCATCTTGAAACTTGCATTTGGAACTCATTAGAGGATTGGTAGAACCAAATTCTCCACACAACAAGTTGCATTTGCTTTTTGTCAAGTATATCATCCATTTTGGAATTCTCACAAGGCAACATGTAATGATCAACGATGTTTAAGTGATCCGCGTTGACCAAAGGTGTTGTAGATCCATTAGAGGATTGGTAGAACCAAAGCCTCCACACAATGAATCTCAAGGTTATTAGATCAAAGAGATCAAATTAACATACTTGGGCTTGCAATCATAAGTTTGGGCCACGAATGATCATTTATTCGAATCGAGACAAAATTTAGCGCTATGTTAAGCAATCGTAAGTAGAATTATGTAGAAGTCGCACCTATTTTGAGGCCGGTCAATAGCAATCTATGTACTTCATGTTTGGATAAATGATATAGAGATCACCATCCCTTAACATGTTGCACAATTAAAAAAGAAAGGGATAAGATGAAGAGGGAGGGAAATGATAAGCTAATTTGGATCACCATTTCAAAATTCTTTCATCTTTAAATTCAACCACTCCTCTAGATGGATTAAAGCACTAAACATATCATTAATCTAAAGCACCAAAAATGAATTAAATAATTCACTCTTAGGTAGATTTGAATTGATGAACATTTATCCAACTTCATCTACATCACAAAGTCCATTGAGTTTAAAGACAAATTGGACATTTAAAATTGCAATCTAAACCAACAATCAAAAGGAGTGAGTAGAAAAATCATTTTGGATCAAAGCTGCCCCAAAACAAGGCAAAAAATGCATTCCGTCCTGGTGTAAATCGATTTACACTACTATGTAAATCGATTTACAGAGTACAATTTTCAAAAATTCGCGTGAAATTGCTTCTGTGCAATCGATTTACACTTAGTGCAAATTGATTGCACACAGTAACAATAGCAAAAACAACATTTTAAAAGGGTAATTTCTTGTTCAAACTTTCCATCAAACACCTTATGATCATGGATCCACTTGAGCACGAAAATTCCATCAAATTATGAGAAAATAACACCATTGAAATCACAAAATAATGCTCAAAGAATCAATCCCAAAGATCACCAAGAGATCACATTGTGAAAGATGAATTATCCAACTTACCAAAGGTAGATCTAGAGAATTATCAAAACAACTTCAAGAATTTGCTTCAATTAAACCACAAGAATCAATTGACCAAGCTTGGATGTAGAGAATTGATGGAGAAAAAGTGTTTGGATGAAGGTTTAGCTCAAAGATTAGTAAGCTTCAATGCAAAGCTTACTAACTTTTTGAAAATGGAGCTTTGAGCGAATTTGGTAGATGGAGAGAATTGAGAGATTTTTTAGCAAGGTGGATTTGGCTATCAAAAGCTTGAAATTTGAATGAAATGAGGGCTCTATTTATAGAGTTTTAGGATTGGCATTAGTGATAATTTGGTAATTGATTCTTGGAGCCAAAATTTGAATTAATGATAATTCTTTCAAATATTAGAGCCAAAATTTGAATTAATGATAATTCTTCTTAAAAATGAAAAATTGGCACTAAAATTTGAATTAATGATACATCTTTCAAAAATGAAGAAAAATTGGAGCCAAAATTTGACAAGTTTAAAATTGCTGATTTTTTTCAAATTTTCACGCTGTGCAATCGATTGCACTATAGTGCAAATCGATTTGCACAGTGTATTTTTCCAAAAATTGCACAAAATTCACTTTGTGCAATCGATTGCACTCTAGGAGCAATCAATTGTACAGTGAAAAAAATGAAATTTTTTAATTCTTTTTCTTTGCAAATAGAGATTTTAGGAAAATAATACCAGAAATCCTTATTTGTCAGATGCTTCGACTTGGTACCTACAAAACAAAAATATACAAAGACAAAGACAAATATTTTTTTTGTATTTTGATTAGAAGTTAGTCAACAACACAAGAGAAAACTTAAAGATAGGATGCAAATGTGATGAATGAAGCTATTTATTAATGATTGTGACTGAATGATAAAATATGGTATGAAAGTGCGACTGAAAAAAGTTAGGGGCAAAATTTAGGATACAACAGCTGCCCCTATTTAATTATCTTTTAGCCAGATAGGCGGAAAGTAATTAAATACAAACAGACTTGAATTTTGTCCCTGATGCGATGAGATGATAGCATATGTTATGAATGAATGCATGGACTCTTTTTTGACATATATTTTTTGAATGATGTATGAGATGAGACAGACTCTGTGGGAACATGGAAAGACTCGAAACTGGAAACTTATGGTAGTTCAGATGAAATGACGTGGAAAGACACGTCGGGGAACAACAAGATACTTCTGGATATCTGTCAGGGAGATAAAGAGTAACCATCAATACTTGGAAAAAAGAGATAAAACTCGAGAAGGCAAGCAGCGACATCCAAGAATGGCATTGAATGAGGCGAGAAACTCTCTGGAAAAGGAAATCAGAAACATCTAGAAGAACATTAGATGTAGGATGAGACCAAATCTGAAGCTACATCAGAGTCGTCCAAGAAAGACGCTGAACAGAAAAGAAACACGACATCCAATACTGGCTTTGAATGAAGGGAAAACTCAACGTCTAATAATGGCTTTAGACGAGAGAAACGATCACAACATCCAATACTGGCTTTGAATAAGTGAAAGAGATCTTGACATTCAATACTGACTTTGAATGAAAGAAAAGCTCAACGTCTAATACTGGCTTTAGACGAGAGAAAAGATCACAACATCCAATACTGGCTTTGAATGAGTGAAAGGGATCTTGACATTCAATACTGGCTTTGAATGAAAGAAAAGCTCAACGTCTAATACTGGCTTTAGACGAGAGAAAAGATCACAACATCCAATACTGGCTTTGAATGAGTGAAATAGATATTGACATTCAATACTGGCTTTGAATGAAAGAAAAGCTCAACGTTTAATAATGGCTTTAGACGAGAGAAACGATCACAACATCCAATACTGGCTTTGAATGAGTGAAAGGGATCTTGACATTCAATACTGGATTTGAATGAAGAAAAAGGCAACAACATCCAATACTGGCTTTGGATGAAAAAAGAGAAACAACTCAAACTGACGTTTGCTTTGGTAGGTGCCAAGTAAGTTGGACTTTAATCTCAAGGTGACATGTCAACTGCAATAAGACCTCGAAAAATGCAAATGAGGATGAAACACTCTTGTTATGCATTATGTGTGAATTTTGTTATGCATGATATGTGAATGATCTATGCAGGTAATGCCGACGTTTACGACAACGGAGTTTGACTCTTTTGTGAAGGTAAGATTGGAAGTTTAATTCCTCAACATGGAGAACTCTGCCAAATTTGATTGGAAAGAAAAATGTCTTGAACCAAAATTTGTCACACTTGTAAACTGTATTGAACTGATGATATTTTGAGGAAGGACATGAAGAGCTACTTGGGGACTTGTCCCAGATTAGCTGACTGTTGAAGATAAACTGATCATGGCTTCAGTCGAAATTTGTTGGAAATAAGATGATCACGGCTTCAGCTCCGAAATGACTATTGGAGATAAACTGATCATGGCTTCAACTTCTGAAATGATTGTTAGAGATAAACTGATCATGGCTTCAGTTCTTGAGATAATTGTTGTAAATAAATGCCCCTGTATGAGTCTTGAAAATGATTTCCTGGCTGGCCAATTCTGAGAAAACTTACATTGAGCAGTAAATCTTGAACTGATTTACAACAGGATCTAGAAGATACTTTCCCCTGATAGGGTCACTTACCAAGTTTCTTAGCTGTTTGAAATTCCTTGATGAGGAAAGTTTGTTTGCAAGCAAAACTGTTTATTCAAACATGGTATTTTTAATGCAAAGTTCATGTAAAAGTTTTGAATCCAAAATCATTTTTGAAATGATGTTATTGGTGTATAGAAAGTGCATCACCGATTAAAACACATTGGTTTATACTTTTAAAGTGAAAACAAATGTATGAAACCAAAACAAATGATTCGCAAAAGATCATAGGAGTCAGTTTACGCAACCTTGCTGTAGTATGATTTCAAAAGAAACCTGGCTTCAATTAGGTCTTTTAAGGGTTGTAACGTGGTCTGGTTCACGGTTTAAGAAATCAAGGATAAAGGCTCAAAGTTTATTTGTACCCAACCCAATCTTCGTGATGTTCTTCAGTCCTACATTCAGTTAATTCATAATATGCATTCAGTTTCCAAGAGATTTTGGACTTGCACTGATGGTAGTAATGAAGATGATTCAGAAGCTAAGGAATTCTTGAGAATGACAGTCATTTCTTCTTACATCTTTTTTTTTTGTTTTGAGGACTTTTGTCAACTCTGGTGGAGAATTTTGAGGATTTGAAGACCTCTTCTGATTGAATTTATTATTCCCAATTTTTGCCTGAACTGTTTCATTTGAGATTACAGTCAGCGGGATGCCCCAGTTTTTTGCCTGAACTGTTTCATTTGAGATTACAGTCAGCGGGATACCCCAGTTTTTTGCCTAAGTCTCCTTCAAAGGTTTTGACTTAGCGGGACTTTTATTTTGATTTTTCTTTTCATTTCATTTTCTTTTCTGAAAGATAATGACTGCCTTGCTCAATGATTACGGGTAACCATCTTTGTCATTTTTTGTTTGAGAGCATCTTTGACACTTCTTGCTGTGCGCAAAGGAAAGCTTGATCACGGCCTTTGTTGAAAGATGTCTTGCACGCTTTCTCTTGTAATTGAATGCACAACCAAATTAACTGATAACTACCCATCCCCTGGTTAAGATTGCGGGTTTTTTCGTATAGAAAGAAATCCAACTTCTAGGCTCAAAGGGGTGAACGAGGGATTAACTTTCTTATTACTCCAGTGTTTGGGAGTTGAAACAATGCATGTATATCCTCAGCAAAGTTTTATTCGAAAGCATACCAGCAACAATTATGGGCATTTCGTTTTCATCATCCTCCCTCAAATATTTGCATAAACAAAATCTTGATAAAGGGAGTAAACAAGAGAAATATATTTGAAAGCAGTAAATGAAAAATGATTTGAATCAAAACATTGCAATGCTCATTTCATTAAACTTAACATGAAAGTATAAACAATATTTGAAAGCAACAATTTTAACATAAACAAGGAAAAATGCAAACAGAAAGAAACATGGCTTAGTGACTAATCAGTAACAAGGATGAGTTGTCCTGTCTGAAACACTAGCTTTAGGAAGTGACTTGAGGGTACCCCGACTCATTCTTCAGCCACTTTGTTTTGGCAAAGGATTGTTGATAACATTAGGACCTGCCTCTTTGAAAGTGAGCATATTGGTTTTCACCAATTCTTGCACTCTATTTTTCAATGCATAACAGCTTTCTAAATCATGATCGGCAGCTCCCTGATGAAACTCACAGTGAAGGTCAGATCTGAACCCGGCTGAAGGAGGATTTCGAGGAATCAGAGGCCTAGTTGTAATCAAGCCCTTCTGCACCAATGCAGGATACAATTCAGTGTATGTCATAGGGATGGGATCAAACTGAGCCCTATTCCGATTCTGATTTTGCGTAATATTCTGTCATTGAGGGACATGAACTAGTTGAGCATTGACCGCAGGAGTAACAACCGCTACTTGTGGTTGATTAGTGTATTAAGGCCTACGGCGAGGTCCTCTTCTCTCAGTCGAGACAACATTGGCTTCTACCTTTTTCTTCTTCTAAAAGTTCCCAAGGTATTTCTTTGCACCATTAGAAGATTCAGCAGCTTTAGACACTTTACCATTCTTGATTCCTTCTTCTAATCTCTGGCCAATAGTCACCAGGTCTGTGAAGCTGGAGGACACACTACCAATCATCTTATCCCAAAAGAAAGGGGACAAAGTATCCATGAACAAACCAATTATCTCTTTCTCTGCCAGAGGTGGTTCAACTTGAGATGCCAGTTCTCTCCATCGTTGAGCATACTCCTTGAAAGATTCTTTCTCATTCTGAAACATATTTTGTAGTTGGCGACGATCAAGTGCCATGTCAAGGTTGTATTTGTATCGCTTTATGAAGGCATCAACAAGATCTTGGAAGCATTGTGTGCGACCTTTCTCAAGTCCCATATACCATTTCAATGAAGCTCCACTCAGACTGTCTTGGAAACAATGGTAAGCAGCTTGTCATTCTTTGTGTAGGCAGACATCTTTCGAAAGTACATCACCAAATGACTTCTTGGACAAGTGTTCCCCTTATATTTCTCAAACTCAGGAGTCTTGAACTTTGCAGGCATGACCAGATCAGAAACTAGGCACATGTTGTTAGCATCAACACTGAAGAACTCATTTCCTTCCATAGCTTTGAGTCTCTTCTCCAAAGTCTGATACTGTTCTTTGAACTCTTCAAACTCACCAAAGTCTCCTTGACTCACACTTCGAGGACTGACAGCATGGTGCTCAAAGAGATGATTCCCGAAAGTAGCTTGTGCAGCAGGTTGACGAAAAGCAGTATGAACGATTGGCTGAGGTTCGGTGAAAACTGGAGCTTGAAAGACTGGTCGGGAAGACTGGCCAATCATTAAAGTAATGGCAACAGGCAGAGAGTAATTTTGAGGTAACCCAAACTCTGGCCATGTAGTAGATGTATGTTGGATAGGTTGAGTGTCAAAAACAACAGTTGGGATTTCAGATATCACAGTCCTTTGAGGTGGCTCTCCTCTGGAAATTAGGACTTGTATCATCTCAGTAAGTTTGGCCATGCCTGACTTCAACTCATTGATTTCCATTCTGACTTCCATGTTGTGTTGTTCTTGGTTTTCCATTCTCAATCTGACAGCAGCTCTAGTCCCGTAATTATGTTGAGGAATCAGCTTGACAGTAGATGACTAACTGGAAGGAAGAAGCAACTGGGAATAAGATCCTGATCAACCTGGATGTATGGAGAATGATGCAGAGGCAGCAAATGATATGCAATGTTATGTAATGCACTGCATAGTAACAAGATCACACGGTTCAGAGTCACTATCCTGGAGTCAAAGGTACAACCCATAAGGTATGGACTAACTGTTATCACCTGCCGATCAAGGTTCTAAGAGGTTCCCAGAGTCTACATCCTTCCTTTGGATATTACCAACATCCCGATTAACTCGGTAGTTAGCAACATTCTCAGGAAAGACTCATCCGAGCGTAATATCGCGTGATAACTATTTCCGGATTACTCCGTCATAGCTTCCGCACTACACCTAAAAGGACAAGATGAGTTAGGTAATCTACGGTCCTCAGCTTCAGTAGGCTCCCAGGTCGAAAGCAGTATGTCATCCCGATTACTCGGTAAACGATACTACAGTCAAAGGGGCCTCCACTGAGTGGGGGATCTCATGCCTCCTTTTTTGGGATTACTCCCTCAAAGTTAACATGACTATACCACCCGTCCTATCTTAAAGTTTGCCCTAGTCCGGGTATAGGACTTATAAGAAATCCCTAAGCACCCTGTAAACCAGGAAAATCCAGATAAACATATATACAAAATATAACACATAAACACAATAGCACATATACAGATATAAACAAAGATAGGCTCAACCCACTTAGGGATGGACCAGCAAGAGGTCAATCTGTCCCCAGTGAAGTCGCCATTTTTTCTGTAGCGGTAGAAATGTGCAAGACAAAGCCATTGGATTGACTAGACTTTATAGAAAACAAAATAAAAATCGCCACCGCGCTTTATTGTTTCCAAAGGAATGGGAAAAGAGAGAATAACCAAAAAAGAGGGGGAAAGATTCAAGGTAAGGGGGTTGGTTATGCAAAGGAAAGGTATTAGCACCCTAAACATCCACGGTACTCCGCAGGAACCTCTTTGAAAAATCTGTATATTTTGGCTATAAAAAATGTGTTGTATATAAAATGGATGGTGGAGGTGAGAAAAGAAATATTTTTATGATTTTTGCACCCACCGCGGTTGCGAACCATTAGTGCCTATGTACCACCTTTCGTGCAATAGGGGATCAGGGTACACGTAGTTCATCTAGAAAAGACTTGTTTGTTGATTGTTTTTAAACAAGGAGACAAGTCGTCATTATTAGGAGAGAAATCTCGACTAACGCCCACAAGGTGTAAGAAAGATGGACCCTGCGTCAACAAGAGTGAGGGTTTGAGAACGCCTCTAGTACTCAAGTGGAAAAGTCGACACCTTTATAACCATAGGGATAAGAGAATGTTGCTCGACTATCAATGAATCATGTCTCACCTTGAAAAAAAAGGTTTGAATGGAAAAGGTGCTCGGGCGCACAAAAGAGTTTGAATGTGTTGAATTGTTTTGTTAATTTTGAAAGATGTCAAAGTATGATTAAGTGAATTGAAGTTTGTTTAAAGAAAAGAAGTTTTAAAAGAAAAGGGACTCGACAAAGTCGAGGTTTATTATGAACGCAGTTTGAGTTTAAAAACAAAGAAGATTTTGAAAGAAGATGAGAAGATTTTTTTTGAAAATTAAAGAAGATGGGAGGAGATGGAGGGACTATCCTAAAGCATAAGGTAAAAGCTAAGGAAGAGAACCGTCTAACCAACATGAAGCCGATACTTGACATTATAAGCCAATGTAGAATTCCAATTCTTTGGATTGAAACCAAGCAAGCAAAGATGCTAGACCTCTTGAGAGAACCAAACTTCAAGTGTATTAAGTCTTCGTAAAAATTGGGCAGAGTAACGGCTGTATACGGGTGAATTCCATATTACAAACAAAGATCGTAATCTCAATAACCTGCACACAAAACAAATAAACAACCCAATGTCTTGAGGTAAACCTCAAGAACTCCAAACAAAATATCAAATAAAGTCACAAAGTCTCCAAGATAGGCCAAGGTCTCTAATCCTAAGTCCAAGAAGTCCATCACTCCATAATGCAAAGGATAGTAACCATGTAGTCCAAGTATCATTAATGATTTTTATGATTTTATGTTGATTATTAGGCGTCTTTAAAAAGGAAAAGAAAGGATCAAGTGAGAAAAATAAAAATGACATAAAAGTAAACGCTCAAGTGAGCAAAGATGAAAATAGCATGAAATATAAAATGCTAAAAGTAAATGGTACATAAAGCATGAAAATAAAAGCGTAAAGTAAAGTTAATTGTTAGTAATTAGTGGTTAGTTGGATGACCATCTTGAAACTTGCATTTGGAACTCATTAGAGGATTGGTAGAACCAAAGCCTCCACAAAACAAGTTGCATTTGCTTTTTTTCAAGTATATCATCCATTTTGGAATTCTCACAAGGCAACATGTAATGATCAACGATGTTTAAGTGATTCGCGTTGACCAAAGGTGTTGTAGATCCATTAGAGGATTGGTAGAACCAAAGCCTCCACACAATGAATCTCAAGGTTATTGGATCAAAAGAGATCAAATTAACATACTTGGGCTTGCAATCATAAGTTTGGGCCACGAATGATCATTTATTCAAATCGGGACAAAATTTAGCGCTATGTTAAGCAATCGTAAGTGGACTTATGTAGAAGTCGCACCTATTTTGAGGCCGGTCAATAGCAATCTATGTACTTCATGTTTGGATAAATGATATAGAGATCACCATCCCTTAACATGTAGCAAAATTAAAAAAGAAAGGGATAAGATGAAGAGGGAGCGAAATGATAAGCTAATTTGGATCACCATTTCAAAATTCTTTCATCTTTAAATTCAACCACTCCTCTAGATGGATTAAAGCACTAAACATATCATTAATCCAAAGCACCAAAATGAATTAAATAATTCACTCTTAGGTAGATTTGAATTGATGAACATTTATCCAACTTCATCAACATCATAAAGTCCATTGAGTTTAAAGACAAATTGGACATTTAAAATTGCAATCCAAACCAACAATCAAAAGGAGTGAGTAGAAAAATCATTTTGGATCAAAGCTGCCCCAAAACAAGGCAACAAATGCATTCTGTCCTGGTGTAAATCGATTTACACTACTATGTAAATCGATTTACACAGTACAGTTTTCAAAAATTCGCGTGAAATTGCTTCTGTGCAATCGATTTACACTTAGTGCAAATCTATTGCACACAGTAACAATAGCAAAAACAACATTTTAAAAGGGAAATTTCTTGTTCAAACTTTCCATCAAAAACCTTATGATCATGGATCCACTTGAGAACGAAAATTCCGTCAAATTATGAGAAAATAACACCATTGAAATCACAAAATAATGCTCAAAGAATCAATCCCAAAGATCACCAAGAGATCACATTGTGAAAGATGAATTATCCAACTTACCAAAGGTAGATATAGAGAATTATCAAAATAACTTCAAGAATTTGCTTCAATTCAACCACAAGAATCAATTGACCAAGCTTGAATGTAGAGAATTGATGTAGAAAAAGTGTTTGGATGAAGGTTTAGCTCAAAGATTAGTAAGCTTCAATGCAAAGCTTACTAACTTTTTGAAAATGGAGCTTTGAGTGAATTTGGTAGATGGAGAGAATTGAGAGATTTTTTAGCAAGGTGGATTTGGCTATCAAAAGCTTGAAATTTGAATGAAATGAGGGCTCTATTTATAGAGTTTTAGGATTGGGATTAGTGATAATTTGGTAATTGATTCTTGGAGCCAAAATTTGAATTAATGATAATTCTTTCAAATATTAGAGCCAAAATTTGAATTAATGATAATTCTTCTTAAAAATGAAAAATTGGCACTAAAATTTGAATTAATGATACATCTTTCAAAAATGAAGAAAAATTGGAGCCAAAATTTGACAAGTTTAAAATTGCTGATTTTTTTCAAATTTTCACGCTGTGCAATCGATTGCACTATAGTGCGAATCGATTTGCACAGTGTATTTTTCCAAAAATTGCACAAAATTCACTTTGTGTAATCGATTGCACTCTAGGAGCAATCAATTGTATAGTGAAAAAAATGAAATTTTTTAATTCTTTTTCTTTGCAAATAGAGATTTTAGGAAAATAATACCAGAAATCCTTATTTGTCAGATGCTTCGACTTGGTACCTACAAAACAAAAATATACAAAGACAAAGACAAATATTTTTTTTGTATTTTGATTAGAAGTTAGTCAACAACACAAGAGAAAACTTAAAGATAGGATGCAAATGTGATGAATGAAGCTATTTATTAATGATTGTGACTAAATGATAAAATATGGTATGAAAGTGCGACTGAAAAAGTTAGGGGCAAAATTTAGGGTACAACACCACCAAGCACCCTGAAAACCAGGAAAATCCAAACAAACATATATACAAAAATATAACACATAAACCACAATAACACATATACAGAAATAAACAAAGATATGCTTAACCCACTTAGGGATGGACCAGCAAGAGGTCAATTTTATCCCCAGTGAAGTCGCCATTTTTCTGTAGCGGTAGAAATGTTCAAAACTAAGTCATTGGATTGACTAGACTTTGTACAAATCTAAATAAAAATCGCCATCGTGCTTTATTGTTTCCAAAGGAATGGGAAAAGAGCGAATAACCCAAAAAAGTGGGAAAGATTTAAGGTAAGGGGGTTGGTTATGCAAAGGGAAGGTATTAGCACCCTAAACATCTATGGTACTCCGTAGGAACCTCTTTGAAAAATCTGTATATTTTGGCTGTATAAAATGTGTTGTATATAAAATGGATGGTGAAGGTGAGAAAAGAAATATATTTTTTATGATTATTGCACCCGCCGCAGTTGCGAACCTTTAGTGCCTATGTACCACCTTTCGTGCAATAGGGGATCAGGGTACACGTAGTTCCTCTTTAAAAATTTGAAACATAAGTGTGTTGGTTAATTTTAAGAGATAAGACATCATTGTTATTGTCCGTGTGGAAAACATACTTACTACCCACAATCATGAGAAAGGAGAATTTACATCATATCAAAGTGGAGGATAATGGCCTGGATTTTAAAATCAACAATGCCTCACTCAACACCTAAGTGTAAAATATCTCACTTCACTACATATTTTAGAAGTATATTTGTTTACATCACTACAAGGATTGACAAGAGTCTAACCTTTTGAGAAAAGTTTAAAGATAAAAAGCCAAAGTGGCAAAATGGTTTGAAATGAGATTGATTGACTTTTAGTCTTCTCACAAAAAAGTGTCAAAGTATTATTAGATTGATTGAAGTTTATTTATGAAAATGTTTTGAAAATGCATGGACATAAGTCCAAGTTTATTATTAAAGTAGTCTAAGTTTCAAAACAAGAAGAGTTTTCAAAGGAGGGAGAAGTTTTTTGAAATTAAAGAAGATGGGAGGAGTAGAAGAGACTATCCTAAAGCATAAGGTAAAAGCTACAGATAAGGACCATCTAACCAACAAGAAGCCAAAGCTTGACATTAAGTGCCAAGATAAAATTCTCATTCTTTGGATTGAAACCAAGCGAGCAAAGATACTAGACCTCTTCAAGTGTATTAAGTCTTCACAAAAATTAGGCAGAGTAACGGCTGTATACGGGTGAATTCCAGATTACACACAGAGGATGTAATCACAAAAACCTGCACAAAAAAAAACAGGCAACCCAATGTATTGAGGTATACCTTAAGAGCTCCAGACAAAATAATAAGATAAGATCACAAGGTATCCAAGATAGGCCAAGGTTTTTAATCCTAAGTCCAAGAAAAGTCCACTGCTCTACCATGCCAAGGATAGTAACCAAGTAGTCCAAGTGCCATTAAGAGTTTTTTAGGGTTTATGTTGATTATTAAGTATCTTAAGAAAGGAAAAGAAAAGCTCAAGTGAGCAAAGTAAAAAATGGCAAGAAAATAAATGCTCAAATGAGCAAAGATGAAAATGGCATGAAATGTAAATGGTAAACGTAAATAGTACATAAAGCATAAAAAAGAATAAAAGCATAAGGTAAAACAAGTCAATAATTAGTGGTTAGTTGGATGACCATCTTGAAACTTGCATTTGGAACTCATTAGAGGATTGGTAGGACCAAATCCTCCACACAACAAGTTACATTTGCTTTTTGTCAAGTATATCATCCATTTGGAATTCTCATAAGTACCATTTAATGATCAACGATGTTTAAGTGATCCACGTTGACCAAAAGTGTTGTAGATCCATTAGAGGATTGGTAGAACCAAAGCCTCCACACAATGAATCTCAAGGTTATGGATCAAAGAGATCAAATTAACATACTTGGGCTTACAATCATAAGTTTGGGCCACGAATGGTCATTTATTTGAACCAGGACAAAATTTAGTGCTATGTTAAGCAATCGTAAGTGGACTTATATATAAGTCGCACCTATTTTGAGGCCGGTCAATAACAATTTATGCACCATTTGTTTTGAGACTTGATATAGAGATCATGCTCTAGCAACATTTAGTGCAATTAGAAAGGGAAAAGATGAGGATGAATTAGGGTAAATAGAAAAAACCACATTTGAATTAATATTTAATCAAACTATTATTAAAATCATTCATCCATTTTTTGTGGAGTTAAATTCAACACCATGGATCCAATGATGTTAATAAAGCCATGACCAAAAAATCAACCCAAGACAGTCAGAAAATATTCACAAAATGATATAATATTTAATATATGTATTAAAGGATGAAAAAATATTAAAATAAACTAAAAAATAATGAGGAAAATATCAATAATATTCAAATTAATCAAGAAATGAAAAAATAAATCCATAGAAAAATCAGAAATGGGTCCAAATATTTTTATAAAAATTTTGGGAATTTTTAAAAGTCAGAAACTATTTTTAAAAATTAAAATAAATGGGTAGAATAAACAAAAATGCTAAAAAATAGTAAAGTCAGAAACAAAAATAAAATAAAGTCACCAATATTTGTCACAATGTCATTGGATCATTCCATAATTTTTCAGAATTTAAAAATTTGTAAAAATATTTTTAATCCTTTTAAACAAATAAAATAAATGTAAAATTCATAAAAAATACCAAAACACAAAAATAAATTGTGAAAAAATAAAAATCAGAAAGAGAATGATCATAAATAATTTTCATAATTTTTTCAGATTTTTTGGACTAAAAATGAATTTTCTATGATTTTTTGAAATTTAAAACAATTAAAATATAAAAATCAGAAAAAGAAAATAAAAGAAAAAGATGTGGACCATTGGATGAGAGTCAAAACGCATTAGTAAACAAATCCAAGGGATCTGGCGCGCTGTGCATATCATGGTCTTTCTTGAATAAAGCACTGAATCAAATATAAAATCAGAAGTTCTAAAAAAACAAATGGCACGCTTTCATTGGTTAGAAGGTGACACGTTGGTCATCTTCAACCTCCAGCCTCACGAATTGCAGGTCTCTCAAACTGTAAAATCAGAAGCTCAGACCTATGCAATTCGCTTCGTCTCTTCCAGACGAAGACAACCATACCCTCGCGCCATATTTATATAAACTGTAACTCAAGCAATTTGGAGAGAAAGTTTTGAAAGAGGATTTGAAAATTCATGGTCAAAACGTGCTTCCAGACAAAAGTAAGTGTTGCGACTAGAACCAGGGCAATGAGAGCAACACAATGATAACAAAGTTTTCAAGAATTGATGAAGGAATCTACCTATTGAAGTTGAGTTGCAGAGCTCTGAAACTGGACTTCTATGGAGCAATGTAGGGCACGATTCTTGAATGTAATTATAGGGTTAGGTTCAGGGAAGATCAAGGAAGGTGAATTGATGGGAAAATGGATTGAAAAAGGCTTGAGCATAGGATTCGAAGTAGCTGAATTCTGAGTTGTGAAGCAAGTTTGGCAGAGTGATTCTGGCTATCAAAGCTTAGGAAATTGAATGGGGGATGACCCTCTATTTATAGGGAATCAAATGGGATGCTCAAGCGTGTGGAATGATGCAAATTGGAGGGAAATCGTGTGAACCTGATACACGAGAAAAGTGTGATCTGATTTGCATCAAAACTCATCAAATCCTTGCGTTTCAAGACTCTAATCCACTTTGGCAACTTGGTTAAACATGTTTAGATCACAAACGCGTGCTAATTTGATGTTTAAAGGCCAAAACATGGATTTCAAATTCTGACTTATGGTGAAACTTTAGTTTCAAGTTACCAAGTTCATTCCAATGGCATTTCCACCTCAAGGAGTCTTAGGGCAAAATTCTTGATGCTTTGGAAAGATGATGTAACAAGCTTTGTAATGGAAAAAGAATGGAATCAAATGGATGCTTGAGCTGAAAGGTACATGGAGTCAAAGTTGAGGAAAAAAGTTGACTTTCCATACTTAGAAATATTTCAAATTCTTCTTTAAAAATGACCCATAATCTCTTGTATCCAAACATGGCCTTGCACTTAGAATTTGCTCTTGACCAAAAAAGATGGAATGAAGTAGACCTCTTGAATGAAATTTTGCAATTTGAACCACTCAAAATATACAAAAATTGAGCAAGTTATGACTTGTTGAAGTTGGCCAAAAATCATGAAATGACCTATAATCTTTTGCATTCTTAAGTCAACTTCCATCCATTTTCTCACTTTGCACATAGAAGATGGCATGAAGTACACATCCTTAGGATCATCATGAAAAAAGAATTGGATCAAGGTGATAAAAATTGACCAAGTTATGATCAATTGAAGTCATATATGGAAAAATGGGGGTTCATCTAGATGACCTGTAATCTTTCTTCTTCACCAAGTTCCTTCCACATGAAAACTCTTTGGAACTTTTGAAGTGATTTGTTGGTAACTCTTTTAAGATAAGAATGACTTTGGAACCACTCAAAAATACAAAAATATGAGCAAGATATGCCCCTTTGAAGTCGAAAACCCTAGCCTCTAGATCAAGAGAATGCTTGGTGGAATTTTGCCAAGTTTGAACAAACCTTTTGTGCTAATATTCTTCCTTTGTGAATAGATTTTTTTAAGGATGATGATTAGGACTCATGGACACCAAAACAACTTCCATACCAACTTCAAAACAACTTCATTGGTGAGGTTTGAATCTCTCAAGCTTTGACTAGGGCATGGAAATAAACTCATGAACCCATGATGCAACTTGCTAAACCTCATTGCCTTAACCTACATTATTAACAAGTAAGACAAACCAATATTGTATTTTTTAATTTAGAGCAAAATAGCAAAGAAAAATATCCATGTTCACCAAATAAAATAAGTCAAGGTGCCTGGTAACTCCTCAAAGAGCAAGGTTAAAGGTGGGGAGAGGAACCAAAAGCCCTAATGTGATTTTGTGGTGATTGAAACAATATGGTATGATGAAGGGATCTTAGGGGGGAAATTGGGGTACAATAGTAATATATCCATTTAACCCAAACACATTGCCTTTAAGCCGCAATATATATTCCAATTTAACATGTTTCCTCTAAGCCACAACATGTTCTCAAAACCCATTGCATTGCCTCTGAGTCGCAATGCATCGTCAAAGCTAAGTATATTGTTTCTAAGTTGCAATATACCATCCAATTCAAAAAAATTGCTTCTAAGCCGCCATGTATCTTTCCAGATCGACATATTGCCTCTAAGCCGCAATATATCATCTGAACTGGCATTGCCTCTAAGCCGCAATGCATTACCCGAATTCCGAACCATCATCTCGGACATCAGGCAGCAATTCGCGAATGTAATCCATAACATCGGTCTTCAAGCAACCATGCATCATCAATCTTTGCTATACTCACCCTCCAGAAAGGTGGGCGGACCAAGTCATACAGAATTACGCTATCGGCCTCATTAAAAAACCCGGGTAAGCGACATATCGTCAGCTTTGCCTACTTCCTCGAGACTCGTAAGGGTATGCTATATCAATATAACCTTATGTTTGTCGAGCAAATTTTGGGATACTTCAGGTATTCAATGAACTTCCAATCAAAATGCGTGAGACTCGAGTTTTCTCACGCTATTCGATTGAAAGATAATTGAATAGAGGCAGCTGTCATACCCCAAATTTGCCCTATCTCGATGATTTTATTTTTTAAGATTAAAATAGAAGAAATGTTTAATTAAGGATGGTACAACAACATTTGATGGCCCATCTTTATCCAAGACTAGGGGGTGTATTTTAAATTCAGGAAAATGGGGGCTTTCTAAATCGGAAAGACTCGTGTATCTGTGAACCCATTTGCGAGGCATGTTGGCCTATGGCCCATAATATTCGAAAAGGGAAAATTGTTTCAAAACTAGTAATTATCAAATTATAAACCCTATTTAAATTTGAGTTACTATCAATAAGTGCTACGTAAGAGTTCATTAGGTATTATTGTTGTTAGTAAAAAGAAGGGGTAGAAATTTAACTTAAAAACCCATTTCGTTTGGCCCATTTCATTTGGCCCATTTCGTTTGGGTATTTGAATAATAAAAGGAGGGGATTAGTTACACATTATAGGCCCATTGAGTTTTTTTAGCCCATCAGTTGTTTTTTGTTACTACTGTATTATTTTATTATTAAATTTTTATTATTTTAATAAAAAAATCTTTCTTTACAGATTATTAAGAGATTCATTTTGTTATTAACTAAAAGGTTGTATTAAATATTCTTATATAATTAGTTATTAAGAATTTCTTTATAAAGAAACGAAATAATGTTGTTTGGACCAAAAACAAGGGAAAAAATGTTGTTTGCAAACAGTAACGTGCTGGGCCGAAATTTTGTTAAGCCCAAAGTCCATTTACATAACAAGGTGGACTGAAAGGAAAGTGCAAGCCCATAGTAAAACACAGCTACTGTGCCAATCGAGCAAAAAGGATGCGCGTGTTTCGTGGACTAACAGATACTGTACAAATTATTGCTAAATCCAATCTCCATTGCAGCAAATCTAAAAAGCCAATTTTTATTGAATCAATGCCCAAAATCTCTTATTATAGTTTAAAATAAGAATATACATAATCAATTCTTCCTAGAATAATTTACAATAGAACAAATCTAAAATATTAAACAAATATCATAATCCAATCAAGTATATTACAAGTCCAATCTCGAATCAATAAGAAATCAGATCAATTAAGGCTAATCTAGAATTTATAGAACCAATCTTTTTATCCCAAATGACAGAATAAGTTAACCTATTACAGAAGCTAAATATTTGGTAGACCTAAGAATCTAAAACAGAATCTGGGATCAGTCTCAAACCAAGTTACAGCAAGCTCAATCCACAAGTTAGCAAATCACGGCAGAAATTCAAAAGATGTTCGTACAAGCAAAGTCAGGATAACTGAAGGATCCAATCTTCACCAAATATTTAATATAAGCTTTGTTGTTACAAGAATAAATAACAGAATCAAGTCTTAACAGAAATAAACCTTTCAATATTGTAAATAAAACCCAAAGTAGCACTCAAATCCGCAAACCTGCATCAGGAAAACCCTTTACAAAACCGGAAAGCTTAAATTACAGTAATGACACAACAAAATCAATTGTTACTGCAAAACCAGATATCACAAATAATTGGTTACAATCTAAAATTATAACAGATCGAATCTCAGAAAAAAGGAATCAATTATATTAATTCCTAAATCTCTAATTGATCTAGATAAGCCCTATATCTAAGTAATTGAACAAATACAATAAAACCCTAGATCTAAAGGAACCTATATGTACAGAAGGAGAAGAATAGAGAAGGGGTCGAAGAAATTAAGATTGAAGAACATACATTGCAATTTGTGGAAGAGAAGAAAAAACGAATTAGGGTTTCAAGATCTGAAACCCTAATCATATCCCCGCCGCTGATCTTTCGAACATCCTTGGAGCTTCCATTGCTACCGCCTCTGGATAATACCGAGACCCGCAAATCGGAAGAACAAGGGAAAATTAGCTTCGGATCAGACACACGCTTGAAGTCAGAATACGATACGAAAAGGGTAAAACAAATACTTAACTTTCTTTGGGTTTGGGTCTTGATTGGGAGTATCGGTTTGGGTTTACAATAGGAAAGGAATTTTGTTGTGGCGCCTCCATGGTCTGGTCTTAGGGTTTGGGTAGAGGTTGGAACGGAGAAGAAGAGGGAACGATGGAAGGGTTGATGAGCGATAATGAGATAAAAAGAAATGTGAAAGAAACAAAAAAACTTGTAGTCTATAGCGATTCAATACACACGCATTCACCGCAAGATAGATGCACCCTCCGTTAGGTCCATCAGATTACATCAGACGACCATAGGCTAAGTCACCACTGTAACTTCCATACACCTTGCTTGCATACAATCAGCCCAACCCTTCCCAAGCGCGTAGTGGGCCTGAACTCAATGCTATGCACCCCCTACCCACTTTGCTAAACACACAAAACAAAGTGCACCCCCCCTTGTCCAGACTGCGTTGGGCCTAATTTAGATTATTGTCGACACCCCCTGCTTTTACTTTGTAAATAATAATACACCCCCCCCCCCCCCCGGTTTTGCTTAAATAATTATTTTTTTTCTTATTATTTGTTTTATAGTTTTTTATATATTACATTTTATATATTATATTTTAAATATTATATTATTTATATTATGTTTATTAATAATTATAATTATTTTTATTAATTTTGTTACCATATATTAATAATTACTTATTTGTAAATATTATAATACTACCAAAAATAAATTATTCTCGTAAATAAAATGCATATGTTATTTTCTATACTATTTGCATTAAAATATTTATGCATGCATTAATCAAGATGTTTTCGCAATTAATACAAATAAGAAACACAAACAAACTTCAAACTATTTTCGCGAACAAATTAAGCTAATTAACAATTCCTTTTTGCAAATGGGTTTCAAACTAATTTTGAGTTACTGCGCACTCAGTCAAAATCTCCACAATCACTACTCTCGACCGAGTGCAAAGTGATTCAAAATATGTTTGCAAACCCCTAAAAAACACCAACCCATACGAACTACGAATTGGGACTCTGATTCCTCATAAGAGGATACATAGGCACGTGATCTAAAATCCTGGCGAGTCTTGCTAATTAAAACTTAAAACCCTGTTTATCCCAAACCTAAACCTAGAGCTTAATATCCTTGTCAACAAGGTGGATGAAAGGTGCCTAACACCTTCCTTTCATCAAATTGAGTCTGAAACCTAGAATCTATGTCCGTGAATTAGGGTTTTCTGTTAGGTTCCCTTCTCTAGGATAAAAACTAATAGTGGCGACTCTTGATAAAAAAACTGGCCGCAACACACTCGATGAGACTTTAACTAATGATGAACTTAATCTTAAAGTGATTATATCTTTATCCATAGAATGACAACCAAAAGTGACAGTAATATCCAAGAAGAAAAATCTATCCACAATGTCTTTCGCAACCTTGTTCGGAAAACTTCAAGAATATAATATGGAACTCGCAATACTTGAAAAGCATGAAATCCAAGTAAAAGATTCAAAAGAAATTGTTTAAAGACAAGAATAAAAATCATGATAGAAATCAAGAGGATGAATCCAATAGTAGTGAAGATGATGATCTTATCAAGAAGATTGAAAAGGTTCTACAAAAATAAAGAAAAGGGACCAACAAGGAATGTTACATGCTTTGAATATGGAGAAAAGGGACATGTTAAAAGTGAATGTCCTACACTTGAAAATAAGAAGAAATATTTCAAGATAAATAAATACAAGAAATCAAAGAAAGAATACATAGAATGGGAAAGTTTATCTTCTAATTCCAAAAGAACTTAACGTGCTAGTTGTACCCCAAAATTTTCCCTCTCATTTATCAAGAATTTGCTCACAAGATCTCCTTTGGCTCAAGACTGCACTAGGGTTGTCAGCTCAAGACACCTCCTTAAGCACTGATGACCAAAATTAGGGTTTGAGATTTCATAAGGATATTTGAAATTCCAATGCCCCATATTACTTTCATGGATCATTATGGACCCTCAAGATCACTAATGTCAAGTTTCAAGCTTTGGATCACACTTTTGATCAGTCAATTGAGCAGTTGACCTAAAAATCAGCTGTATTAGGGAAAAAGTCAACTATGGCCAATTTACAGTCAAACCTCATAATTTTTTATCCATATCAACATTATAAACTCATATGTATCATTTGATCAAATTTGGACCATAATTCCTCAAGAAACAGATCATCAAAAGGGCAAAATGGTCAAAATTAGGGTTTTGACTGAGAAAGGGCAATTTTTTATTTTTAACCTAGCAAATGGTTAATTGGTTTGAGGCATGATTTCAAGAGTTAAATTGCATAATTTTGACCTAATGGCATGACTCAAAACATTTCTCAAAGATCAATTGATTGATAGTTGATTTTCAGTCAACTGATCAAAAATCAATTGTATACTGAAAAATAAAACTTTGACTTTTTGGCCAAAATCAAGTGTCAAAGATCAAAATTCATCAAGACATTCAAAAATATGAAACTTGATCATCAAGAAATCAAGAAAGTCAAAAGTCAATGTGAAAATTCAAACTCTTCAAGACTTAGAAATTTTTCTAAGTGTTTTTTATACATGATAATTTCATTTCTTCATGCCAACTTTTCACCATGATGCAAGGTGATTCAAGGAAATTTTCCAACATGAAGGTTGTAGATCTCAATGAGATCTAAAACATTATAGGTCATGGGTTTTTCTAGAAGTGCTTGGATTTTGAGTTATAAATTCATGAAGTCGTGACATTTTTGAATAAACACTTAGAGAAATTTTCAGCAGCTTTGGTCAGGTTTTTATCCCAACTTCTTGGCCAATTTTCATCAAGTTCCAGTTTGATTTAGAAAAAGTGGTCAACATGAAAGTTGTATAGGGTGTTTAAAGCTTTACAAAATATCCAAGAGCATGAGTTTATCATATTTGAGCTAGGAGATTCAAGGATTTGAAGTTAGACATTCATTCTTGATTTACAAGGCAGATTTGTGATGAACAAGGAACCAAAATCTTAGCCATGCTGCATAATATTCACTTTGCAGGCCTCTTGACTTGCAAATCTATCCATAATCATATGTTTACACAATTGGTTAAACCATTATCCAAGTGGTTCAAGTATTGTCCATTGCATCTTTCCATTTTTGGCACAAAGGCACCATTGCCATTCTTGCAAAGTTCACTTTAATCATAAAGTCAATTTCTTGAGCCTCTAACTTGTTGTTCTAATCACACTCAACTTCTACAAGTCAGAACAAACAGGTTTAAAGTGATCAACCACTGTAGATAGCTTGGCACAAGCATTGGAAACATGTTCTTTAAGCTTGCTTCATGTACAATCTAACCTAGCCATAACATGTGATCCAAAATCTGAGTTTGTTCAAGTCTCAAACCTTCTCTATAAATAGAGAGGCCAATCACAAGAGAAGGAGGCCCGAAAAATAGGAGGGGAAACTAACACTCAAAATCATTTTTGCTGTCAAAAACCAGATTTGTACACAAAACCTCCATTTTTGAGCTTTGAAGTCCAAATCTTTGAATCTCACACCTTGCAAGTTTTCTCCAAACAAACCATCCAAACACTTCATATACACCATATAGAAGTTTTTCAAACATAATAATAACTTTTGTAACATCATTACCACCATCTTCTAAACTCAAAAAAATATACATTGCAACTTGACTCGGTTGGAGTAGTTCAACCATTTTCAGCATAATAAGAAGGTTGGAGCTACTTCAAGAAGGTTCAAAGGAGCTCAATCAATCACTAATTTTCCCCCCGAAAACATCCAGTCATGTTCTAAAGCTTCCTCTTCGAGAGGTAAAATTTCTCAAGCTGTGATATCATTATTCATACATCATTTGCTTTTGCGCTCAAAAGATATAACATGACAGATCAAAGAGAAAAAACTAACAAAAAGCTAGACCAGAGGCTGACACGGGTGCCCGTGTCACACGACATGGCCCGTGTTAGCTTAATTGGGTTTAAAAACATAGTAAAATGCAGGGACAGAGGCTGACACGAGTGTCCTTGTCACACGACACGACCCGTGTCAATGTAACTGGTGCGTACACGAGCAGAAAAAAGATGGACAGGGGCTGACACGGGCGCCCGTGTCACGTGACATGGCCGTTTCAGGTTGGCTGGAACAAAAAAATGCAGAAAAGTCATGGACAGGTCCTTACACGGGTGCATGTGTCACACGACACAACCCGTGTCAGCTCAGGCACCAATTTTCTTGATTTTTGAGATTTTTTAGCTTATTTTGGACATATTGCATTGCTTGGAAATGACCTAACATTATAAAATCTTTGTTTTCAAATGAAACCTCAAAAATATTTTTCTAAAAAATTAGTTTTTTTTGTTAACTTAGACTTAGGTTTTTCTTCAATGAAATTAATTACAAAACTTTTTCTATAAAAAACCCTAAAAAATAATTTCTCTCACTTTACATCTTCTTGCATATTTTACTATTCTTGCATTATAAATTATGTAATTGTCAAAGCCTAGTAATAGTAATTAGGGTTTACTTTACTTGTCATCCCCATTTGTAAATTTGTACACCCCCCCCCCCCCCCCCCAAATGTTGTAATAGCATAGTAACTTTAAATTTCGCAATTTATCGCTTTTATATAACATGCTAGTAATTAGAGTTTGCATGGAAAGACTAAAACCAATGTTTAGAAAACCCTAATTCAAGACAAAAACAAGCATGAAAATGATACACTTGTACACAAACACCCCTAGGGTTATTCCACTTGGTTGCCTTATACAAAATGGACATATTACGCATGTAAGGTATCTTAGCAAATACAAGATCATAGTCCCTCGATGACGTTATCTAAGTTACCTTACAAATGATTTTAGTCCCTAAAAAATAATGCTAAGATACCTTACAACATTGTTAATCATGGTTATATGATGACCCACGCCCGTCCCGATTACTATAGATGAACTCTTAAAAGAATGCAAAATTTTGAACAAAACTATTTCATCTCAAAAGAAACATATCTCATCTTTAGAAGAAAAAGTTGAGAAAATGGAAAATAATTTCAAGGATGAAAAATAAAAAATTATTAATGAACAAAAACAAAATTTTGTATGCAATAATTGTGATTCACTTTCTTTCCAAATTGTTAAGTTAAAAAGAATCCTTTAAAGGTATGAAAAGGGACAAGTTAGATTGGACAATGTTCTTAGCTAACAAAGGTATTTTACTGATAAAAGTGGGCTTGGAGAATCAAAATTTTCTTAACCAAATTCCAAAAAAACCATCTTTATTAAAGCTAGTGACTAATTATCCAAAGAGAAAGTGAACAAATCAAATGTTGTTCATCATTATCCTAAAAGAAAAATATTTGTTAAAAAGAAATCTTATTATACTCCTAGATATAAAAGTAATTTTGTTCCTACATGTTTTTATTGTTGTATAAGTGGCTATACACCTAATGCTTGCTATGTTAGAAATGTTAGTATGGAAAATGGGCTTTATGTGTAGGTTAAGAAGGGAACTAACTATGTGGATCCAAAGCACATTGGGTACCAAATCAAACTTAATTTATTTTGTAGGTTTGCTTGAGGATCACTTTAAATATATGATGTTTGGATAAGTGGTGGCTCTAAGAATTTAATGGGGTACATAATCTAACTTTCAAATCTAGTTCCAAAGTCCAAGGATTATTTCAAATATGGGGAATAGCTTAAAGGAAGAATTCTTAGCATAGACAAAGTTGTAGCACTAACTTTCACATCCTTTGCAGATTTACTTTATGTTAAAGGACTAAAGAAAAATCTTCTAAGCAAAAATCCAACTTTGTGACAAAGGTTTCAACATCATATTCTCAAAAGATGAATGATTTATGAAGTCACTCTTGAGGCGAAACTCATTGATATAAATTGTTTTTACTTTCAATAAATTCTTTATGTATTATAATATATTTATAATACACTTGCATGCATGGTTCATTTGGTTGAAATATCTCACTATTTCTAGCTTTAAAATAAAATATTTTTTATCATGCATTTGAAAATTTATTTTTCATGTTTGAACCATGTTAAATTACTTTCAAATATAATCTATTTACTTGGATAAATCAATATATGTTGCATAAGGTTAGTTCAAATAATTAGACAAATTTTCAATCATTATGTTTTTGGTAAATTATGGTATTTTACCTGTCATAACAACACTAAAAACTGTCTTAATTTGCACCTGTCTGAAGCAGTATTTTATTTTTGGAATTAAAAAAAAAAGGTTCCGCATTTTTGAAGTCAGGTATCTGTTAAAACCGACTTAACAAGTCTTGTACGAATTTGAAAAAAACAACAATTTTTAACACCTTTTCAAGCACTTCTTCATGAAACCTTTTCATTTTAACTTGGCATTTTTTCATAATATTTTTCCATGACTTCACCATCATTCATAAAGGTGTTATGATTATATAAATACATGAAGTTTAAAATTACAATTAACCTTTTCTATTGCAATTTAATAAACTCTTACTCATTCAAATTTCAATCAAGTGTCATTGTTTCTTAAACTTTCACAAATAATTTTTCTGCATGTATTTCTATATCAATCCAGAAAAATTCATACCATATTTACAAACACTTGAGCACTATATTCTATCATTATAAGTTACTTGTTTGGAAGGGAAGATCAATTATATTTATACATCACTCAAAGTGATAATTGTTCTACAAATTTCATTATTCTTAAAAAATCTTGTTATATTCATATCTTATTTTCTAGGATTGTTGAAATTAAGATTACTCAGTTTTGTATTCTTTGTCGTCCAGGATTATTGGAAGCAAGAGGCTGAAAGTGAGAGGATTATTCTCATTTTAACTCGGTTGATCAAAGAGGATTATTCTTGGTGGTTTTACTGGTTAGAGTCTTGTATAGAAAGACTAGGTCGTCTTGTCTAGAGATCTAACAATAATGAAATCTCTTTCATGTTGAAGGGGGGCTGGAGTACTTTCGGACTGTGAGGAGAACCAGGATACATCTTTGTGTTCTTTACTTTTCCGCATTTGTCACTTTCATCTTAAATCATAACCAGAAAAGAAATAATTACACTTCTAAACTTTTGAACCAAACCAGAAAAATAAGAACATGTATTCTAAAATCAGATAAATTTTCAAAGTCCTAATTCACCCTCCCTCTTAGGCTCACTCCAAACTAACTCTACGCACAGAAGATTTCTCAATACACAAGCAATATAATAATGAAGCAACACAAGGTTCAAAGGTCTAAAGGTCTTAAATCTTCTGATTCTAAGTCCAAGAAGTCCAAAGCTCCAATAAGCCAAGGGTAGTAACCAATAATCCATAAAGAGTCTTAAGTATTTTAATGTCAAGTTGGTTATTAAGTGTCTTCAAAAGAGGAAAAAAAATTCTCAAATGAGCAAAGAAGAAATGACATAAAAATAAATGCTCAAGTGAGCAAAGATAAAATGACATAAATATAAATGCACAAGTGAGTAAAAGTCAAATAGAATGAGATGTAAATGTTAAAGATAAAAGTGCATAAAAGTAAAGGCATAAGATAAAGACATAAAGTAAAGCTTAAAGTAAAGTTAATTGTTAATGAGTTAGAATTTAGAAGTTAATGGTCACAAGGTATGATCAATGATGATTGAATGATGATCTTGGACCAAGAATAATTAAAACTCATTAGAGGATTGATAAAATCAAAGACTCCTAAGAACAAGTTTCAAAGGTATTGGATCTAAAATAATCAATCAACCATACTTGGACATTCAAACATAAAGTTTACGCCACAAATGATCATTTCGATAAAAGAAGAAAAAAAGGGATGAAGGAAATGGAATCCATAATAAATGATCAATGATTATTGAATATTGAACTTAGGTCAAAGGTAATGAAGGCTTGTTAGAGGATTGATAAAACCAAAGCCTCCTAACAACAAGCTTCAAAGTTTTTGAACCAAAATCCAATAATCAACCATACTTGGACATTCAAACATAAAGTTTGGGCCACTAATGATCACTTAAAGGAAAAAAGAAGCAAATGAGGTGAGGACGCAAGAGAATACCACAATGGAATCAAGGCTTTAAATCAAATAAAAAGAAGGGATTTAACTATCATCAACATCATTCATCCATTTTAGTGGATTTGGTTTTTCAATCTATCAACACCCAAGATCCAATGAGGTTGAGGAAATTGACCCAAAGTATCATCAATTATTCACAAGTTAGAGCCAATCACAAAATAGAAAATAAAATGTATTTAAAACAATTAAAAACAATTTTAAAATGGTTAATTAAATAGAATTAATTGATAAAATACACAAAGTGTATCAAAACCCCAAATAATAACTCCCAAAAATTACCAGAGGTCAAGCATGAGTCAAGAATTGTAGACAAATTTTTTCAGAGTTTTAAAAGTTCAGAAACTAATTTTAAAAGTACAAAAATTAATCAAAATAAACCAAAAATCCTAAAAAATAGAAAAGTCAAATAAAAATCAAACAAGGTCAGCATAAGTTGTCAAACCATCATTTGATCAGTCCATAATTTCTTCAGAATTTAAAAAGTATTAAAATTATTTTTAAACCAACTAAAATAAAACAAACAATCTAAAAATTATTAAAAATAACAAACATCAAAATAAAAATATGAAAAAATATTCGCAAAGTAAAAAATAATTCAAAGTATTTTTGTGTTATTTTCCATAATTTGGATAAAAAATAAAAGAGTTGTGAATTTTTAAAGAGAAAATGAATTTAAAACTAATTTTGTATAAAAGAAATAAATAAGAAAAACGTGAGGCGTTAGATCTGATTCATTAAAACACGCTGGATAATCCAAAGGACCAACCTCGATGATGTATGGTGGACACAAGTCAAAGCGCACGCATCTGATTCCAAAGAGTCACACCAATCAGAATATTTTAAATGGTGCACCTTCATTGGTTAAAGATAACTTGCATGTCATCTTCAACCTCCAGACGCCTGCAAGTAAGGCAAGGTTGAGATTTCTCAAACTGTAAAGTTAGACGCTCATAGTGGTATCATTGGATGCGTATCTTCGAGACGATCCTAACCATATCCTCATGCTAAATTTATATAAAACATAAAATACTCGATTTAGGAAAAACTGGAGAAAAAATGGAAAACGAATTTTTAAATTACAAGCTCAAATCAACGAGAAAACGAAAACCAGAAGAAGCATGAACTTCAAAGATGAAAGAACTATATCCTAACAATTTATTTGAAACGATTTGGTTGAGCAATCTACCTGAACGAAGTTCATTTTATAAGCCTCTGAAAGTGGACTTCAGTAACTTGATTCTATGCTCAAATTGCTTGGATTTTGATGTGAATAGCTTGTGTTTTGATCAAGGATGAAGAATCAGTAGAGAGTTTTGAGAAAGAAAGCTTGAAATGGTTAAATTGATTTTCAAATTTCAAGCTTCGAGTGTGACTTTGGCAGAGTGGTTCTGGTTGTCTAAGTTTGAAGAAATGAAAGGAATACGTTTCTCTATTTATAGGAGAATTAATGAGGAGCTTAAGCGTGTGAAATGATGTGGATTGGGGTGAAATTAGGTGAAGATCGAAGGCATGAGAAGTGTGATCTCCAATCCTTCAAAACACGGCCAAAACTTGTGTTTCAAGACTTAAACAAATCGAGGCAACTTTGTTAAACTTGTTTAAATGGAAATCATGCATTGATTTGGTCATTATAAAGCACACTAATCAAATTGCAATTCTGACTTGGTGAAAAACTCAGTTTCAAGATGCTCACTGTAAATCCATGGGTAACTTGCTTAGGAGGCTTTATGGTCTCATTCTTATCATATTTGAAAGACAACATCACAAAGTTTACAATATGTCAAGAAAGACTTCATTTGTAAATTTGAGCTAGAAGTTGTGCCATTTTGAAATCAGGAGAAAACCAATTGTTTTTGACACTTTGAAAAATTTCTAAGTATGGAGCTTCATAGTGACCTATAATATTTTGCAAACTTACATGACCTTCCACTAAAAATTAGCTCTTGATCCTTAAAGATAAAATGAATTAGACTCTTAAAATGGAATTATGGAATTGATATCACTCAAAAATAATAAAAAAATGAATGAATTTTGGTCCTTGGAAGTTGATGAAAATTTCTTTAGAAATCCATAGATGACATATAAAGTTTTCATCAATTCCATAACTTTCCAAATATTTTTAGATCTTTCACTTTGAATCAAGTTTGTAGTAGACATCCTCAAGATTGTTGTGAAAAAATAATGAGCTTAAGGAAATGAAAATTGACCAAGTTATGATCTTTTGAAGTCAAGTCAAGAATTTCAATGGTTTTCTCAAAGAACTTGTAATCTTTTCAAACTTTTGATGATCCTCCTTGCACAATTTGTTTAATGGTGTGCTAATACCTTCCCCTTGCGTAATCGACACCCTTACCCGAAATTTAATTGCGAGACCATGCTCTTTTCACCATTTTTGAGTTTTTCTCTATATTTTCCTTTCCCTATTTTTGAGATAAATAAAGTTAGGTGGAGACTCTAATTGTTAAGAAGCTTTGTGTGCATTTTTCGTGTAGCTTCAGGTGGCGACTCTGTTGGGGATATCTAAGCAAGTCAATTATAGCTCTTCTTTGTTTTCTTTTTCATTGAGTGTTTATTTGTATGCTTTACTTGCTTTATTCCTTGAATTCATTTCACTTTGGATATTTTCGATACTGGTGTTTGTTTATTTGTTGGGCAAGTGTTACTTGAGAGATAAGCCCATTACACAAGCTTGAGTTTATCTATAAGTTTAGAGTGAATAATAAGTGTCATGAGTGTCACACCCATACTAGGTTCACTTGGGGGTACAACTGTTATGACGCAGATGCCTTATGACAATGTACTTTTCAAAGGACCCATGACTCTGGGAAGACCTTTAGGAACCTGTGTCCCAGATTATAACTCACATGTAAGAGGGTTTGGGCCTTTTTGACAGAAAACTTTGACCTTCATCACACCTTGGTTTTATTACAAAAGAAAGTGATACTCTCCCAATTCAGAGGTTCAACTTACTAGTTATCCAGACTTATCCAAAGTTGTGATCCCATGCTTTGTATAATCATTGCATCATAGCATAAAGTCTAATCCCCATATATATGTCAATTTCCAAGGTATTTGTAAGTTGTTGTATTAGTAAAGAGTATCAAAAGATGAATGCAGGTAGGAGCCACACAGAGGTCTACAAGTTTCCGGAGTTTGTTCTGGATGATTTAAAAGAGTTGAGTTCGCGTGCGGTTTTTAAGAATCAAGATGACTTCAAGAAAACCGATGGAAATCTCATTTCTCTTCTAAACACCAAGGTTGACACTAAGGTTGTACAAACGCTCATACAATTCTACGACGCTCCTCTAAGATGTTTCACGTTCTAAGATTATCAACTTGCTCCTACCTTATAAGAGTATTCTAACATCTCGGGAGTCAAAATCAAGGATCACACGCCCTTTGTTACTTCTCAAGAAGCTCCGAAGTTACACCTAATTGCTGAAGCTCTTCATTTGAGTTTGAAGGAGGTGAAATATAATTGTAAGCACCAATATGGTACTTTTGGTTTCACTTTACAGTTCTTGATGGCTAAAGCTATAGTCTTTGCTAATAATGAGAGTTAGGGAGCTTTCAACGCATTACTAACTCTTATGGTTTATGGAATTATCTTATTCCCCACTCAAGAAGACTTCATTGATGCAGATGTTGTCATCATTTTCATGTTCAAAAATCCAGTACCTACACTTCCTGCTGACATGTAGCATTCTGTCCATTCAAGGTTTGGGAAAGGTGGAACTATTATTTGTTGCATGCCTTTGTTGCACACGTGGTACATAGCTCATTTCTCAAGAGAATTATGGCGCTAATTTCTCAAGATATCAGTTGTGGTGAATTCTTAAATGTTCCACTCATGGGTACTAAAGGAGGAATCAATTGCAACTCTGTGTTGTCTCAGTGTCAACTAGGTCATGCTCTACACCATCCACCAGAAAAGGAAGATGTGGAAGAAACTTTGTTCTACAACAAAGGAGGTAATCCTAAGCTATTATCAAGAGTAAGTGCAGCTTGGAAAAAGATTCATCTCAAGGGAAGGACATGGTTGGGAAGGAAAGATTGGATAATAAAAGCACCTTACGCTGAATGAGTGAAGAGAAGAGCTGAGCTTTCTTTGTTGCCTTTTTCCTTTTGAGGCTCCTATGAATTCACCACCTCCTACTCAACCCATCTCAGCTTCTATGAAGATCCAAACCCTTAACCATGAGTTGAGTATAGAAAATGAAAAATCGATGACACAGGTCACCAGAAATGTTATCACAAAGAATGAGCTAGTCTATAGGGTCAAAGTGAAGGATAAGTTACTTGAAGAAAAGCATAGGTTGATTAAAAAGAGACTAGCAAAATATTAAGGATTGGTGAAGACCTTAGGGCCTATTACTCCACCATTGACCATAATAAGGAGGAACTAAACAATATACTCATGTAGAATGCCAGATTGAAGAAGAAGTGGGATACTCTTTCAAAATCAAAGAAAGGTATGGAAGATTAGTATGAAAGTCAAGTGGGGGACCTAAAATAGTGGCTCAAAGTAAGGGGAGTAGTTCTTGAGAAAGAATGTGTCGAGAAAATGAAGGTGGATCATCAACTCAGGGGATGTTAGCGTCAGTTGAAGGAAGCTTTAGCAGCAATGGAGAAGCTCAAAATTCAAGTTGAACTCAAAAGGCCTAGGTGTGGAGTCCCACAAGAAGATTTTGACAAGCTACGAATACAAGAGGAAGTTGATCATTTGGAAGGTTCTCTCAATCAAAGGGAGGTGCTTATTCAAGAGTTTCTTGAAAGGCCAAAGCATGGATTAACAAAGGGACTTTTTGAAGAAGCTCGAGAGTGGAGCAAAGAGTACCTAGGATGGGATAGGCTATCTAACATAGAGTTTGGAGATACAACTTAGGGATTTTTACTTTTCATGTTGTAATGATCATCTTCAGGCTTGTTTAAGGGATCTTTATTTTCTCTTATGTTTGGTTTGTAATTTTCATTATGAACTTGTTGTTTTGTTATTCCAAAAAGAAATGAGCAGTTGTATATTCATGTTTTGATTACTCTTAACGCAACAATGGAAAAGATCTCTGGAAATAAATAAAACAAAAACATTTCATGCAAACGTTTCATGCATTCATAATAAGTAGAACCTTTTTCTGATGTTGGTTTCTTCTTCAGTTTGACAAACTGACTTTCCACAACTACAACACCCAAAGTAACGATCCAAGGATCGCAATGGAGAAGCTCTGAGACCACATGAATGAGATGAGAACCATGGTCAGGGAATAAATGGATTAATTTATGGAAGTCATGGGGACTTAGCTCGTGGTCAAGAAGAATTGAGGGCAACTGTCCAAGGGCCAACTACTACGAAGATCCCTACTCAAACCTCCGGTGGACTGCCACTACCCAATGGTAGGATGCTACATCCTAATGGTTTTGCAGTACCTCCCAATGGAGGAATTCCACCTCCTTCTGGTTTTGTGCCTCCTCCTGGCACCGATTTTGTACAGTCTTCTGGCATTGGCTCTGTGCCTCCTCCTGGCACCGTTTTTGTACCTCTTCCTGGCATTGGATTTGTACCTCCTCTTGTAACTGCTTTTGTACCTCATGTTGGCTTTACTTTCATTCCTCCTGGTGGTTTCCAATCAAATGTTTATACTCATCAACCTCTTCAACCCACTCATGAAGAAATGAAAACACCACATGTTAGGAGGGTTGTTGGGATCCCTGCTCCATATCTGGTGGACGATCAAGAAGATATGTTCTTATTACATGACACTGCATTACCTACTGAGACTGAAAGGAAGTTTCAAATCCTATAAGAGAGATTGAAAGCCATGGAGGGTCGTATGGGTTAGATATGACTGATTTGGGTTTGGTTCCTGGTATCAGAATTCTTGTGAAGTTTAAAGCTCTAAATTTCGACAAATACAAAGGAACAACCTATCTTAAGACCCATATTCAAGCATTCTACAGAAAGATGTCCGCTTACTCTGAAGACAAGAGGATGCTTATGCATGTTTTCCAAGATAACCTATATGGGGCCATCTTTAGAGTAGTAATGCAGCTGGAACGAACCCACATACGTAGCTGGAAAGATTTGGCGGAAGCATTCATCAAACACTACTAGTACAATACTGACATGGCTCTTAATTGCACTCAACTCCATAATCTTTCTCAAGGGGGTAATGAATATTTCAAAGAATACGCCTAAAGATGGAGAGAGCTTGCTGCCAGAGTACAACCTTTGTTAATGTAAAGAGAGTTGGTGGATATGTTCATGGGGACACTACTGGGTCCTTATTATTCAATGATGATTGGGAGTACCTCTAATGGATTTTCAGAGTTGGTTATAGAGGGAGAACGTGTTAAATCCTATATCAAGTTGGGAAAGATCCAGACTACAAATACAAGTTCTTCAAATGGAATGAAGAAGCCTTTTTGGAGGGTGTGCTAAGAAAAATAAGGAGAAACCAATGTTGTGTATTCATATAAAGGAAAAGGCCAGGCACATCGGGTGCCATATCAATAAGCCGCTACAATAATTCCTTCAAATACTCCATAAAACATTATTCCTTAACAACCACAACAAAACTATGCTCCTAGACAATATCAGCAAAGAACCAAGTACCCTGAAAAGAAATGTGACCTAATACCAATATCCTACAGACAATTATTGCAGTGTTTGCTCGAGTTACAATTGGTTGAGCTCCGTACTTTGAATCCTCCTACAAATTTACCACCCAATTATGATGCGAATGCAAGATATGACTTCCATTCTGGTGCACCAGGACACAACACTGAAAACTGCAAAGCCTCGAAGTATAAAGTGTAAGATATGATTGACTCAAAGGCAATTGAATTTACTCCAAACAATCAACCAAATATGATTCAGAACCCAATGCTGATTCACAAAAGTCTGTCAGTAAACACTATTGAGAGACATGAAGGTCTGAACCTGGTAAAAGATGTGAACCAGTTGAGGATCTCTCTGTCTTTTGTCAAAGAAAAGCTACCTAAGCGCAACAATTTCCCTGGGTGTGCCTTGAATTGCAAGCAGTGTGGTGACCATCCCAAAGGGTGTGATGAGTTAAATATGGGTATTTAAAAAATGATTGATCAGAACTTCATTCAGTTTGACAGACCTTCAGATGAAAAATGTTATTGATAGCAGTGTCGCGGTTATACCATAAGATAATCACAAAGAGCATAATGTGAACATGGTGTACGGGTGTCCCTGCCAATATCAAATCTTTGATGTGAATCTGATGAGAGGAGGCCTAGTGCAGAAGCATGCCACTTTCTATGGAACATGTAGTTATGAATGATATAACTATGTGTAGCGGTAAAAAATTGAGACTAAGCCATCCATTGACTTAACTTACAAAGTGAAAGTCACCATCATACTTTATTGTTTCCAAAAGGAAATGGGAAAAGAGTGAATAAAACCCAAAATAAAATAGAGATCCAGGTAAGGGGGTTGGTTATGCAAATTGAAGGTATTAACACTCTAAACATATACGGTACTCCACAAGAACCTCTTTGAAAATCTATGTATTTGGCTAAAATGAAATATTTGCAAAAGATTATGGAGATGAGAAAAGAAGAATTGTTTTATGATTTTTGATTTGACAAAGATTCCAATGATTTGTGGGCCTACATACCAACAATGTACAATGTTGAAATAAAAACCCATGTAGTCCGGGTAAAAAAGACCAAAATTGGTTTGTTATGATTGATTTTAATGTAAAAGACATTTTATCATATCTGAGTGGAAAACCAATAAACTATGACAATCATGGTAAAAAGAGAACTTGCTTCATCTTTAATATGGAGAACTTATAGCATGGATCAAGTCAACAGTGCAAGTTTCAACACATATAAGTGGAAAGTTACTTCAATATTACTATGTTTGTTAAAGTGGTGAGATTTGCAAACACTCAAAGAAAAGACTAATATCTTAAACTTTTTGAAAAGGTTAAAAGAAAAAGTGCACCAAGGTACAAAAAGTTTGAATGAGGTTAATGACTTTTAGTCTTTTAAAAGATGTCAAAGTATGATTAAATGGATTAAGGTTTTTGTTAAGAAAAAGAGTTTTGAAAATGCATGGACCTAAATCCAAGTTTATTATGAAAGCGGTTCAAGTTTGAAAACAAGAAGATTTTTGAAAAGGAGGGAGAAGATTTTGAATTTAAAGAAGATGAACAAGATATGAAGGAACTATCCTAAAGCACAAAGTAAAAGTTAAGGTAGGAAAGGTATAACCAAACAAGAAGCCAACACTTGACATAATAAAGTCAATTTTGCATTCCCATCCTTTGGATTAAAGCCACACAATGAAGTAATAAGCATCCAATGGATAATAAACGCCTCAGGTGTAAGCTTGCATCAGATGAATTCCATAAAGTTCATATGACTTGACATGTATCAAATGAATTACTCTTGCATCAGATGAAATTTTAAAGTAACACATGCACACATAAAATTTCGCAATACAGAAATAAAATAACAGCAAGGCGATACAAGATCTAAAGGTCTCAAGGTCTCGAAGTTTCAAGGCTTCTAATCCTAAGTCCAAGAGGTCCAAAACTTCAATATACCAAGGATAATAACCAATAGTCCAAAAAGAGCCTTAAGTCTTTTAATGTTCAAATTTGATTATTAATGTTTTAAGAATAAAATAAAAAGTCCAAGTGGACAAGGGGAAAACGCAAAGGCATAAACAATACCCAAGTGGGCAAAAAGCAAAGTGCGTAATCATAAACAAATTGCAGGAAATGTAAATGGTAAAAGTAAATGACATAAAGTAAAAACGTTAAGTAAATTGAGGTATAATAAAGGCGGAAATTAAAGTTGCATAAAAATTCAATAGTTAATGGTTAGTATTAGTTCCCGATTCGGGATAAAATGTAGCGCTATGTTAAGCAATCACAGATAAACTTATGTAGAAGTCGATACTATACGAGGTCGGTTAATACCAATGTATGTACCATACATGTTAGAGATATGGTAGAAACCATACTTCTAAAACATGTAGCACAAGTAAAAACAAAGGTGATCAAGACATGTAGCACAAGTCAAGGAGATGAGATCATTACATCAATCAAATCCTTCATGATACCTTAGGAAAAACTTTCACTAATCCCAAGTACCTTGAATGACTAATCAATGACTCAGAGGTAGAATTAAAATGATAAAAGTATCATCCATCCATTTTGGTGGAGTTTAAACTCAACACTCAAGATCCAACGAGTTTTGATGAAACTTATGACTAAATTTCAAATGATCCAAGATCAGCCAGAATATATACAAAACTAAAATTGCAATTAATAAGCAAAATATAATAAGAAAAAAGACTTTTAAATTGTTTTTAAAATAAAAATAAAAGCTAAAGTAACAAACTAAATTCAAAACATTAAAGAAAATTTAAAAGGAGACCATAGAAAAATAAAAAAATGGTTTATAATATTTTTAAGAATTTTTTGGTAATTTTTTAAAAATATAAAAGTATTTTTAATATAATGAAAACATCTCAAATAAGTGAAAAATGATAAAAAATATCTAACAGTACAACTAAATTCCAGAAAAATTATACAAAGTAAAAAATGAGATAAATATTTTTTGTGAATTTTTTCAGATCTTTTAGTCGAAAAATGAATTTATTATAGAATTTTTAAAGTTTAAAACGAATTAAAATTAAATAATAAAAATAAATTAAAATAGAGAAATTTATAGCTATTAAATCAAGTCAACAAACAAAATTACATGCAATCTACAATCCAGATTAAGAGCACACTGTAAAAACAGTAGACAAGCGTGTGGAGAATCACAAATGAGGTCATCTTATCAAGTAAGGAAAAGTGGCTCTAGTGGCACTTGTCACCCACCAACTACAAGCAATGAAAAATTGAATACCTCATGTTACCAAGGAAATATTCAGATTTTCAAAGAGGAATTAATTCCTCTCTCTCCAAAATCCAACCATCTCTCTCATTTTTAACAAACAAAAACAAAACAAAACAAAACAAGTGCTAACTCCAATCCTCCTTTTCTTGTTTTCCTGTTGATGATTGTTGGTGAATCATGGAGGAGAAGCAATATGATGACTTAAAGCTTTGGCATGGTATGGATTATTTCAAGAATCAAGAAGTATGGAGCTTGAAGTCCAAGGTCGAAGAAGAACAAAGCCTTGTTATGTTCATGGGATTTTAGGTGTAGAAATCTTGAGATGCTTGTAATGATGTAATCTTTATATTTAGGAAAAACTTGAATTTTTTTGTAATATGATAAAACAACTTGAAATTTAGGCTTTAGGAAACTTGAAATTGATGATGTAACTTGTACAAATTCAAACTTCAAACTTTCTTCTCATGAATGAATTCCTTTGGTTAGAAACTTGTAATTCTTGAATGACATGAGACTTGAATTATGCCTTGATGAATGAATTTGCATACCACTTAAATAATTCTTGAAATATTCCTTAACTTGTAGTTTGCAACTCATGAAAGTGAGAATTTCCTCCATTCTTTAAATTTTTGAACTTTCCTTCATTCTTTAAATTTTTGAACTTTTGACATAAATTCTTTAAGTTTCAAGTAATACAATTCAAAATAAATGAATTCTCCATACTTGAAACAATTAGACTTAAGAATTGGTCTTTGAGAATATCATTAACCAAAACTTCAAATAGATTGTAAATTCAAGAAATAACCAAATTTCATTTGAAAAATTGGTGAGATCTTGATCCATAGCAAGAAACTAAAAACATTGACACAAAAAATCAACGTCTTAAGAAAGAAGTCATGACATAAATTGAAATTATATGTCAAGAAAGTACTAAGTCCAAAATGACCGGTAATGTTTCAATAAATGTTATGGCTTTCTAAGCACAACTTGCTTTTGATCCTTAAAGCAAACTTGTAGATAAAGACATTTGTGATACTGTACAAAAATAATCGTATCAGAATGATGAAAGTTGAGAAAGTTATGATCCTTGCAAGTCGAACAAAAATTACTTGAAATTAGGTCAAAGTCACAAAGCGACCTATAATGTACTAAAACTTTTGATGGTCTTCTACACATAATTAGCTCTTGACTTGTAAAAAAAAAACTTGGAGAGGATGTCAAAAGGAATCATATGAAAAAAGAACCACTCAAAAATATTGAATAATGAAGAAATTATGATCGTTTGAACTTGGACTTGTAAATGTTGACTTTTGGTCAAACTAACTTTGGATCAACTTGCAAACTTGATATTTTCTTAGAATCCAAAGCATGTTTAAGCACATATGAACTTGTGATGATAAAATCTTGATTAAACCATGCTCACACTTGTCAGAACTTGAGATTACTTGGTGAATAAGGCATGAAAATAAACACATGAACCTATCTTGAAAAATCTTGAGAATTAAGCAACCAAACTGGCATCTACCATGTTAAATGAACTTTAAGGATAATGTGACCTAAGAATATAAATCACAACTTTAAAAAATAGGCCTTTGAGAATCAGTATTTGACTTGAGCAACTCACAACCCTAATTGGGGAACCATCACCTGAACTTTTTGATCGAAAGCCATGTCTTCTAAAAGAAACAAAACAAACAAGACATATTTTTTGAATTTTGATAATATAATATATATACACACACACACACACACACACACACACACACACACACACACACACACACACACACACACACACACACACACACACACACACACACACACACACACACACACACACACACACACACACACACACATATATATATATATATATATATATACAAAAAATGGGTACTTGGTGATCTCTGTAAAGGCAAACTCAAAGAGAGATAGGAAAAGTAGTCAAACTTGTAATCTAGATGCATAATGCAAAAAAATGACATGGGATTTTAGGGGTAAAAATTAGGGTATGACATTATGGTTCTTGTTGAATATGCTGTAGAGACTCTCAGAGGTGTTTTGTCGTAAAAAGAGACCTTCAAAGGCTGCTAGATCAAGGTACCATTCAAATTTTCATAAACAAAGATGAGAATATGGCGTGCTAGTCTATACAGGCTTGCTTTTGTTAGAGACATCCATGTCATTTGTGGAATCTGTTCTAGAAATCGTTGTGGATGCCTTTCTGTAAGGAGAGATATTTAAAGGTCGCTGGATAAGAGGGTTATTACTATCACATAAGATAGGGAAGATGCAAGTTTTTTTGCATATGGTGTTCTGATTCCTTTTGTAGGGATGATGCAAAAAAACTTGTCAAAATGATGCAAGATGGTCTTCTACACATAATTAGCTCTTGTTTTGTTCATAAAAACCACACAAAAAACTAACATAATTTAAAATAACTATGGTGTTCTGATTCCTTTCGGGGATACGTAGGCATGGGGTTGCAAAGTTGAGGCAAACACACTAATAAACATATTTTATTTTCCCCAATGAGTTTATGCATACATTCCCCTTTAGCAAGTAAGTCTTATATATACACACCCATTGATTAGAATAACAAAACCGGATCCCATGGAGTACCACAAACATGAGCCGTGTTAATACCTTCCCCTTGCGTAATCGACCCCCTTACCCGAGATTTAGTTGCGAGACCATGCTCTTTTCACCATTTTTTGAACAATGTTAAGTTTGCATTCTAACAGTTAACGTTTGTCGCTCAAATTTTGGAGACTCACGCGTTGAATTGTGTAGAATGGAATTAACCTATCCTTTTTAAAAAGGTTTTAAGGAGAAAACCCAAGAGGAAAAATGGTTTGGATTTGGTTTGTATTTTGTTAGGAGAGAGATAATAAGTGGACCTTCATCCAAGTAGACACTCATCACCTTTACACCTTTAGTTTTGAAAAGGGTTTTTAACATTGTTAATTGTGTTTTGATTTTGATTGAGAAAATGTTTTAGTTTTAAAGAGATGCAATGAAAAAAGAAATAAGTCTAAAGGGAGACTTGGGATATTAATGTTATCATGCAAAGTGGACCTAAGGTTGGGATTGAAGGGAATCTAACCTAATGTTTTCATGCCATGATGGACATAGAGTTTGGATTGAATGGGAAACTTCTATCCTAATGTTGTCATGCTTGGATTAAAGACCTAATGTCTATTTTGATTCAAATCTTAATCAAAGATTAAAATGATTGAAGTGAGCCTAAGGGAGCATATAAGTCACACAAGCAATGAACAATCAATTGAATAAATTTAAACAATGTATGTTAATGTACTTATCAAGTAAAAGTTATGACAAAAGGATGGGAGATAAAATCACTCTTTGATGAAAATATCAATCATACATGTTATGGTTTATGGTTAAAAGGAGTTTATGAAGGAAATACATCACCAAAGACAAGCAAACTTATAAAAATATGGGCAAATATCAAGAATAGAATCAAGCATGGAAAGCATGTGAAAATTAAATCATGTTATTAACAAGTTAAGAATATATGTGTATATATGATCAAGACATGGTCAAACTCAAAGCAAGTATGTATCAAGTGTTCATTGATTAATTAAGAAAAAAATTTCAAACAAATTACATGTATCAAAATCAAAGGAGAGGGTCATGGAGCATATTAGGGTTTTATATAAAAATTAGGAGAACATGTATCAAAATCTTGATAAAAACCTAAACAAAAGTCAACTTGATCATGGCGTGAATATCTCAAGAAGCATGTTTATCAAGCAATAGCCAATAAAATCATGTTATGATCATTCCATTTTAATTTAGTCAAGAAATCAACAAACAAGTCAAAGAAAAGTCCTAAAAAGGAATGATTTACAACTATATAAAATAGTCAAAATAAACATTATTTTTTGGGATTTTTCATGTATTCACAAAATAGAGTATATAAATAAGGAGTGTACAAAAAATCAGCTCAAAAGGAGTTAATTTGCTTATTTGAAAAATCAAGTGAAAGTTGAAGTAAAAGGTAAAATAAACAAAGGATAAAAATTTCAAAAAGGTGCTGCCAAGGCTTGAACCAACTCCTTCATGTTTGAAAATCAAAATATTATCCACTGGGCCACTCACTTGTGGTGTTATGACAAAACTTTCAACCAACAAAACATAAAATAAAACACTAAATGCGTAACAAAGCAAAAAATGATGGAATAATGCAAAAGGGGAGTTCACATTGGTTTGAACCCACGGCATTATGAATGCAAAGACTTGAAAATGCATTTTGTTGTACCCTAAAATTTTCCCTCTCATTTATCAAGTATTTTCCCACAAGATCTCCTTGGGTTCAAGACTGCACAAAGATTGATTAGCCCAAGACACCACCTTAATCACTGATGACTGCAATTAGGGTTTGAGATTGAACAAGGATAATTGAACTTTCAATGCCTCATATGACTTTAATGGATCATTGTGTACCCCCGAGATTACTCATGTCAAGTTTCAAGCCTTGGATCACATTTTTGCTCAGTCAATTGAGCAGTTGACCTAAAAATCGGTTGTATTGGGGAAAAAGTCAATTGTGTCCAATTTACAGTCAAACTTCATAATTTTTTATCCACATAAACATTATAAACTCATGTATATAATTTGATCAAGTTTGGACCATAATTCCTCAAGAAATTTGATCAAATCATCAAAAGGGTAAAATGGTCAAAATTAGGGTTTTGACTGAGAAATGGCAATTTTTGATTTTTGACCTAGCAAATGGTTAGTTGGTTTAAGGAATGATATCAAGAGTTTAATTGCATCATTTTCACCTAATGGCATGACTCAAAACATTGCTCAAGATCAATTGGATTGATAGTTGATTTCCAGTCAATTGATCAAAAGTCAACTGTATACTGAAAAGTCAAACTTTGACTTTTTGGTCAAAATCAAGTGTCAAATATCACAATTCATCAAAACATGTCAAAATATGAAACTTGTTCATAAAGAAATCAAAAAGTCAAGATTTCATTTTGAAAAGTCAAAGTTTTCAAACTTAGAAATTTTTCTAAGTGTTGAAAACTTCATGTTTTTTTCACAACTTTGAGCCAATTTTTCACCATGATGCAAGATGATTCAAAAGAAACTTTCAACATTAAAGTTGTAGATCTCCATGATATATATAAAATTTCTTTACACAACTTCTCCTAGAAATTCTTGGATTTCAAGTTATTAATTCATGAAGTCGTGGTCTTGAAATTAAACACTTAGTGAAATTTTGCCCTAGTTTAGGCAGGATTTTGACCTAACTTCATGGCACTTTTTCATATAGTTCCAAGTGGAATTTTCAAAAGTGATTCAAATAGGGGTTGTAGAGAACATTATAAGCTTTCTAAAATATCCAAGAACTCCTTGATATCATTCTTGAGCAAGGAGAATCAAAGAGAGGAAGTTAGGGTTTCAAACTAAAATTATAGGTCATTTTGTGATGAACAAAGATTCAAATCTCAAACCTATGCTGCATAATCTCTACTTTACAGGCCTAAAACTTGTTAGTCACTCCATAGTTAAATGCTTGCACAATTGTTAGAGGCTTCAACTCAAGCATTCAATGCAATGCCCATGCTTTATGTCCATTATAGGAAGAAAGTGCACAATGCCATTTTGAAAAAGTAGCTTTATACACAAAACTCGTTCTTGAGCCTTGCAATGGTTTTCTTCTGATCATACACGACCTATAACTCAAAAGAAGTTTGTCTCAAGCCTCACAATCACTCAGCCCATGTTTGTACTTCATCTTGGAACCATACTTTCACTTTTCTTCAAAATCAAGTAACATAGCAATCAGTCTAGAGCTTATACTTCTGACCCTCTCAAACACTCAAACCTTATCATTACTTATGTACAAGTCCTTGGAAACAAAACACAAGCATGTTTAAGCCCTAAAACTTCCAAGAACTCAGAACTGTATCACATACTTCCATTCTTGCATAACCTGACCAAAAGTTTGAAACTCACATCTCCCTCGTGCGTTTTCAAGCCTTTTGTTCCTAAAGCTTCTAAACATCATTTATAACTCATCCCACACCCTGTTACAAGACTGTAAAACCATTACCACCATCCTACATTTTCAAAAACATAGCTTTTCACTTGGACTTATCTAGCACGATTCAGCCATCTCCAGTACAAACTAAACATTGCATTAGCTTCCTGGGACCTCAGTGGAGCTATTCTGATCATCACAACACCTTGAGGAGTGCTCAAACTCAGAATATGATTTCCAGTTTTGAGGTAAGTTTCCTTAACTTGGAACTCTTCATACAGGGATCAATAATGTTTAATTTGTGAATGAAAAATGTAGACATCATTGTTCTGAAGCTAACCATGTCTTTAGATTTCATTTATATTGCTTAAGTAGTTATAATTTTGGATCTAAACATCCTGGAAAAGTTAGGTCAGACTTTGGTACCATTCAAAATTCATGCTCATTTTTGAGAATTAGTTTAAGTTATTTACATTTCTGGAATCATGGTGAAATTTGCCACAAGTTTCATGTTTACATTTTTGCAAATGGATTACAAATGAACAAGATGAAGGTGGTCCGGCTAGAGGTTGAAGATGAAGTTGTTTTCAGGAAGCAGTTTCTAACATATATTTATGGTTTGACATAAGTTAACAGATGTATCACCACCCCAGTGGCTAAAGCGCGCGTCTGTCACCCTTAGGTCCTGGGTTCAAGCCCCAGCGTGACCTTTTTGCATTTTTTTCTTCACTTTTTTGACATCTTCTTGTTTTTTTGCAGCACCCGGGCCTCCATTTGTTTGGGCCTTATTTTTTTGCTATATTCCGACCCCCTGCCTTGTTGTTCATACATCCTGGCCAATTTTATTTTATTTTTTTTATTTTTTTTATTTTTTATTTTCATTATTACTATTATTAGTATTATTATTAATATTAATTTTTATTGTTAGTAATAAAAACCCAAAAATATTTTTATTTATTATTTTCACATTTTATATTTCATTTTTCTTCACAAAAACAAAAGAATAAAAACATTTCTTTTACATTTTCTTTAATAATTAAATTTACCTTTTTAAATACTTAGATAATTTAATTTTAATTATTATTATATTATATTATTTATTTATCTTGTAAATTAAAATCAATTTAGAATTTAGGATTTTTATTTAATTATTTTTATTTACTAATTCAATTAAATTCACAAAAACCCTAAAAAACGTGTTTTCTTTAAATTAATTTAGCTTAATAACTTAATCTTAATTTTTTTATTTTTTAGTTAATTATTTTATTTTAGTTAATTAAGTCAAAAACCCTTTTCATGAAAAACCAAACAAAAATCACATTTCTTTTTACATTTACATTCTAGCATTTTTACTTATTTAATCTTGTACATTTATTCAATTTCAATATGGTTGTAATAGATAATTATGGTTTTAATTTCTTGCAATATTCCTCATTTGTAATTTGTATACCCCCTCCCCTAAAAGATGTAATAGCTTAGTATTTTTATTTTTCGCAATTTAAATGCTTTATACAAATGCTAGTAATTAGGGTTTTGTATGGAAAGACTAAAACCGACAAATAACAAACTCTAATCAAGACAAAAACAAGCATGTAAATTAATACACTTGCACACAAACACCCTTAGGGTAAATCCACTTTGTTGCCTTACAAAAATGTCCATATTATGCATGCGAGGTATCTTAGCAAAAACAAGCAAAATACAAGATCATAGTCCCTCGATGACGCTATCCATGTTGCCTTTCAAAATGATCTTAGTCCCTAAAGAAAAATGCTAAGATATCTTGCAACATTGCTAATCAGGGTAATATGACGACCCTTGCCCGTCCCTTTTACATCCAAAGATAGGGTTACTTACCAAATCAATGGTAAGATAACAATGTCAAAATAAAGAGGAAATGAATATGAAAGACTTTTGAGTAGGTAGAATGTTCCTAGTTACTTGCTCAAATTCAAAACAAAAACATTCTTGCTATTTTAAAAAGACCTACACTTTCAAAACATCTTACAAATTTGAAAATATTTTCAAAAGATCAAACACTTTGTATACATTCTTACGAACAAGAATCATTACAAAGTTTGCCTAAACAAAGGCATCTTTACAAAATACTTTCAAAAACCACACAAAGCACATTTTCAAACAAAAGCAAGTGATCTAGAAAGTAACTAAGAGCCCAATGAAAACCATGGATGAAAAGCGTGCTAATATCTTCCCTTTTCATAATCTACCCCCCGAACTCAAGAAAACATCTCAAAGGTCTTTCCTGTGCTTTTTCACCTTTTCTTTTGGATAAAAGAAAAGTCGGTGGCGACTCTTGATAACTGCAACATTTGCGATCAAACACAAAACACCCAAGTTAGTTCTCCCATTGTATCACACATGCTCTAACCACTGGGATTGTGATACATACGTTGATTTAAACACACCTATTTAATTAAGTAGCAAAACCAGTTTCCAGAATTCAAACCAAAAACACGCCACCTCATCATCTTCAACCTTGAGACAGTTTCCAGAATTCAACCTAAAGTCGGTTGATACTCGATACTACACTCATTGAGGTTTGACCCTTGAATTTTGTTTGGCAGCAAGTCAATTATCTATCGAAACGAAAATTGGGGGAAAGACCAGTGATATTGAGATCCCTTAGAACCCGGTTACTAAATTTAGGACAGGTTGAACCAATCTAACTTCAAGAGGGTATCACCTTAAAATTAATGCAAGCCTTAAACCTAAGGTCTCTGTGTGATTTGCTTGTGCTTGCTATATCTACTATATCTGAGCATAGTCATGACATCATAACATAGCATGTCATACTAACCATTTCAAGGATTCTTAGGGTTTATTTTTGTCTTGTTTTGTAGGACATGGCTCTCGCCCGCAGATTCACTATCCAAATCAGTCTGGTAAAAGTACCTCCTCAGCTTAAGGATTTGGCATCAAGGGTTCCCGAAAGCTCTCTGTGATGCGGTGGGAGAACTGACTTGAGGGTTTTGCATTTGATCGCAAATGTTGCAGTTAGCAAGAGTCGCCACCGACTTTTCTTTTATCCAAAAGGAAAGGTGAAAAAGCACAGGAAAGACCTTTGAGATTGTTTCTTGGGTTCGGGGGGTAGATTATAAAAAGGGAAGGTATTAGCACCCTTTTTATCCATGGTTTTCCATGGGCTCTTAGTTACTTGCTAGATCACTTGCTTTTGTTTGAAATTGTGCTTTGTGTTTTTTTCTTTTGAAAGTATTTTGTAAAGAGGCCATTGTTTAGGCAATTTTTGTAATGATTCTTGTTCGTAAGAATGTATATAAAGATGTTTGATCTCTTGAAAATGTTTTTTTTTCAATTTTGTAAGATGTTTGAAAGTGAATGTGATTGTTTTGAAAATAGCAAGGATGTTTGTTTTTAAATGGAGCAAGTAATTAGGAGCAATCTACCTACTCAAATGTCTTTCTTGTTCATTTTCTTTTCCTTTGACATTATTGTCTTACCATTGATTTGGTAAGCAACCCTATCTTTGGATGTTAACGGGACGGGCGTGGGTCATCGTATAACCATGATTAGTAATGTTGCAAGTTATCTTAGCATACTTTTTGAGGGACTACGATCATTTTGTAAGGCAACTTTGAATAGCATCATCGAGGGACTATGATCTTGTATTGGCTTGTTTTTGCTAAGATACCTTACATGCGTGATATGGTCATTTTGTAAGGCAACCAAGTGGGATAACCCTAGGGGTGCTTGGGTGCAAGTGTGTCATTTTCATGCTTATTTTTGTCTTGGATTAGGGTTTTCTATTTGATTGATTTTATCTTCCCATACAAACCCTAATTACTAGCATGTTATGTAAAAGCGATAAATTGCGAAATTTAAAATTACTACGCTATTACAACATTTGTGGGAGGGGGTATACAATTTATCAATGAGGATTTCAATAATGTAAACCTAATTAATCTATTACAACCAAATTGAATATTGTACAAATAATTGAAGGAATATATAAAGTACAAATACAAATTGAAAGAATAGATTTTTTGTGTTTGGATTTTTGTATGAAGGAGGTTTTAACCTAAACCTAATTAGAGAAAAAAAATAATTAAATTAAATTAACTTAAGTTAATTAAGAAAGAAATTAATTAAGAAAAGATTTTAATTAAGAGAAGATTTTTGGATAAAAACCCTAAATCTATTTTAGTTGATTAAAGGAAAATAAATTTAAAGAAAAAAGTATTTTTTTTTTGTATTTTATATTTTTGTCTTGAAAATAGTATGTGGTGTTATGAAATATTTTTGGTCTTTTTTATATCAAAATAAATATGTTTAGATAAATGATAATCTAGTTTTATTTTAAATTTACAAGGAAATTAATAAAAGATAAATAAAGTATAAGTGAATAAAAATAATTTTTTTATGTGGAAAAATATTTAAATTATGCCAAAATATAAATCTATTATTTTTTTACTTTTTTATGGTTTTTTTGGTATTTTTAGAAAATATATTTAAAAGAAAAATAAATAAAAAAAATAAATAAAAATAAAATGGGCCAAGGGGTGTCACAAGTAAACAGGGAAGTGTGCTAGCAAAAACAAACAAAAAAATGTCAGGCCCAAAGGGCCCAGCGCCTGCAAAAAAGATGTTAGAAAAAATCAGAAAAATGGAAAAATGCAAAAGGGGGGTTCACATTGGTTCGAACCCTCGCCCTTTAGGTAACATATGACTTAGTATGTGTGCGCTTGCCACTGGGGTGGTTGTTTCATCCGTTCATATAATCAAAGCATAAATATATATATTAGAAACTGCTTTCTGAAGGCAACTTCGTCTTCAACCTTGAGCCTAGCCGGACCACCTGTATCTTTCTCATCTCTCCATAAAAATGGAAAGTTCAAACATGAAAGTTGTGGTGTTTCTTCCCACGAATTCAACCATATAACTTATGTAAGATAAGTGTCAAAGATAAAAAACTAATTTTGCTGGCCCTAAATTGAAACCTAATTTTCTCAGAAATTTCAAATCCAAAATTCTCTATACACAGTCAATATAAATGGAAACTATGAACATGGTCAACTTTAGGGCAAAGATATCTAGATTTTTTTCACAAATCAAGATCAAATGATGCTTGTATGAAGATATAGAAGTTTGAGTTTTTACCTCTTGCAGCTGGAGTCGTGAATGGAGTTTGAGCAACTTTTGAGATGGCCTGAGGATCTGTTTAGCTTTCCTGAACCTCCTTGAGTGTATCCCAACTCTTACTTTGCCTTGAAAGTCCCTGAATCTCTCTACTCAAGTCAACCAGCAAGCTTGATATTTGAAAATGGTGGATAGTGATAGAGGAGTCACAGTGAAGAAACAAGGGTATGGATTGCTTTGGTATGATGTATAGAAAGTGTCTGAGTGATTAGTTTTCAAAACGCACGAGTGGAAATGAAGATCATGAGTTTTGGTTCAGAACTGTGTGTTAATGGTGTTCCTGAGCAGGTTTTTGGTTTTTTGATTTTTGAGGTAGTTTCATGGAAATAACATTCGTGTGTCAACTTGCAAATAGTGTGTATACTTATAAGCAAGAAGTTTTGAGGCTTGTCACAACTCAGAATTTGGAAACTCACATGTTTTGCTTGGTTACTTGTTTTTGAAGCAAAGTTAACAAGCATGGTTCCAATGTGAAGTACAGGGCTTGTAAGGGGGCTGAGACCTTTAAACACACCTGTTCTGATTGTGTAGAGTGTGTTTATGCAGAAAGAACAAATGCAAGGCTCAATGCAAGCTGACTTTGCATAAAGCTTGCTTTTCTAAAATGGCAATGTTGCCTTTCTTCCCAAAATGGAATTATATTTGTACAATGCATTGAATGCTTGGATTAAAGCTTCCAACAGCTGTGAAAACATTTAATTATGGAGTGAAAGTCAAGTTAGAAGCCTGCAAAGTGAGATTTGTACAGCATGCTTGAAGATTGGATCCAATGTTCTTCACAAAATGGCTTGTAATCCAAGTGACAAAACACCAACTTCATCTCTTCGATTCTCCCTACTCAAGAATGATCTCAAGGAGTTCTTGGATATTTTGGAAAGCTTGCAATATGCTCTATAACTCATCTTTGAATTTCTTTTGAATATTCCTCTTGGAACTATATGAAAAAGTTCCATGAAGTTAGTTCAAAATCCTGGCTAAATTAGGGCAAAATTTCACTAAGTGTTTAGTTTCACGAACCTATGTTCTTGAAATTATAACTTGATATCCAAGCCCTTTTGGAAGAATTTGTGTGAAGAAAAGTTGTAGATTTCATGGAGATCTACAACTTTCATGTTGGAAGTTTCTCTTGAATCATCTTGCATCATGGTGGAAATTTGGCTCAAAGTTATGAAAAAACATGAAATTTCCAACACACAAAAATTTCTAAGTTTAGAAAAAAAAATTCAAAATGAAATCTTGACTTTTTGATTTCTTGATGAATAAGTTTCATATTTTGACATGTTTTGATGAATTGTGATCTTTGACACTTGAATTTGACCAAAAAGTCAAAGTTTGACTTTTCATTATACAATTGACTTTTGATCAGTTGACTGCAGAATTCATCTGTCAACCCAATAGATTTGCAATGTTTTGAATCATGTCATTAGGTTAAAATGATGCAATTGGACTCTTGAGATCATGCCTTAAGTCAATTGACCATTTGCTAGGTCAAGAATCAGAAATTGCCCTTTCCCAATCAAAACCCTAATTTTGACCATTTTAACCTTCTTGAGATTTGATCAAATTTCTTGAGGAATTATGGTCCAAACTTGATCAAATTATACATATGTGTTTAAAATGTTGATGTGGGTCAAAAATTATGAAGTTTGACTGTAAATTGGCCACAGTTGACTTTTTTCCAAATACAACTGATTTTTAGGTCAATTGTTCAATTGACTGATCAAAAGTGTGATCCAAAGCTTGAAACTTGACATGAGTAATATTGGGGGTTCATAATGATCCATGAAAGCCACGTGAAGTAATGATAGTTCAAAAATACTTGTGCAAACTCAAACCCTAATTTTGGGTCATCAGTGCATAAGGAGGTGTCTTGAGCTGATCAAACCCTAGTGCAGTCTTGAACCCAATGAGATCTTGTGAGAAAATTCTTGATAAGTGAGAGGGAAAATTTTGGGGTACAACACTCTCCATTCACATAAAGACATGGTAGGCTTCTCAACTTGGTCCCTTAAAACCCTGATGAAGAAATGTTAAAAGTGCTTTTCAGTTCTTTGACCCTCTCCATCACTGCTTCACTTTCCCGGATTACCAGTTAGTGCCTACTATGGAGGAGTTTTCTCTGCTGTTGGGGGTGCCTATCCTTAATGAGGTACCTTTCAATGGTATGGAAAGAGACCCTAAACCTGAAGATATTTCCAAAGCTTTGTCCTTACAACGGTCCGACGTAGTAGCAAATTGGGAAACCGGGAGAGGTGTCAAAGGTTTTTTGGCTAAGTTATTGTTCGAGAAAGCTCACCATTTATGGGATACCTTGGACTTACAAGCTTTTTAAGAGGGGTTAGCCCTTCTCATTTATGGTTTGGTATTGTTTCCTAATCCAGACCAGGTCATAGACGTGCATGCGGTTAATATTTTCCTGTCACGTAATCCAGTACCTACTCTGCTTGGAGATATCCTACATTCGTTGCATACTCAGACTATAAAGAGGAGAGGAAACCTTCTGTGTTGCACACCTCTTTTGACTAGGTGGTTTATTTCGCACCTACCCCGATCCGTCTCGAAGAATGAACAAGGTTTGAGATGGTCTCAAAGGCTAATGACTCTTACACATTCAGGCATTCATTGGTGTCCCCGGTCCTCGGAGAATATTACCATTATCGATCGCTGTGGTGAATTCCCTAATGTCCCTCTCTTAGTCATTAGGGGATGAATCACTTACAATCCTTGTTTGGCACTACGTAAGATTGGATACGCAAGAAGGGATGGTCCTCATGATGCACTTATTCAAGGAATCGTCTTCGACTACGAGAATGATGCTCAGGATTACCGCAAAAGTTCATGAGAGCTTGGGGCATGGTACATAGAGTTGATAGCAATACACTAGGTCACAAGAATTCCATCCCTCTTGAGCCTTATCTCAAATGGGTAAGAGCTCGTGCTCAAAGTCTTATGATGCCTTATCCCTCTATTCTCCCAGTTATTATAGAGCCTATTGTGGAAGGAGATATCCCGTACACTATCCTTCATCCTAACATGCCCACCTCTCTAGAAGACTTGCAAAGGGATTGGATACAGCTTAAAGGGGAGCGAGACACTTTTGAGGCCCAATTATATGCCAGCAAGAAGAAGGTTTTAGAGCTCACCAAGCAGCTTCATGAGGAGCAGAGTATGAATGCCTACATCGCACCAAAGAGGATGCGTACAACCTTTTTATCTTAGAGTTTTTTGTATTTTCTTTGTAAGCCCAAAGAGGCATGATGTACTCAAACTTTGATTTATTAATATAACGTGTGTTCCTTTTTGGTCTAAAGCAAATTTAAATCTCTAATTTCCTTGAAATCATTTACATATGCATCTCCATTCATCATAACGTAAGCATGTTTCTTACAAAAAGTCTCCTCATCTTTCTACTGTTTATTTCAGTAAGATGGATCTCGAGCAGACAGTAAAAGACCTCCAGGCATAGAATGCTCAATTTCAATAGATGTTCTTGACTCTCGCTAAAGGATAAGAGGATTTGAAAACTTTGCTGATTGAAGAAAAGAAGAAGAAAGCAAAGAAAGTGACTTTTGTTCTGAATCTAGGAAGAAGGTTCCCAGGGGCATCCAGAAAGATCTTAGACTTTGCAACATCATCTGGTGAAAAAGACAATCAAGAAGGGAAAGGCAAGGAAGCAACTGCCCAGCCAGAATCTGAAGAGGGAGAAGAAGAAGTGGATTACTCTTAAGAGCAGTATCCCCCGATCGATGACAAATACAAACATCTGGAAGAACGACTAAGCGCAATGGAGATTCAGAAAGTGCCTGGGCTGGAATTTGAAGAGCTAGGTTTAGTGTCTGGGATTATTATTCCACCAAAATTCAAGGCAGCAGTATTTCCTAAGTACGACGAGGTTTCGTGTCCCAAGATGCATCTCTGATCTTATGTGAGGAAGATACAGCCTCACACTGTTGACAGAGATTTATGGGTCCACTTCTTTCAAGACAGTCTATCCGGGACTCAGGTAGATTGGTTCTATCAACTGGAAAGGGCCAATATCCATAATTTGGAAGACTTGCCGCTGCTTTCTATAAACAGTATTAATACAATGCACACCTTGCTCCCACCCGTACTCAACTCCAGAGTATGGCTATGGTTTCAAGTGAATGTTTCAAAGACTACGCTCAGAAATGGAGGGACTTAGCAGGAAGAGTCCAACCTCCCCTTTCTGAAAGAGAACTAGTAGACATGTTTCTGGGTACTCTGTCCGGTCCTTTCTTTAATCATTTAATTGGAAGCTCCTCAGGAGGCTTCACTGAATTAATCTTGATCGGGGAAAGAGTGGAAGCTGGGATTAAGAATGGGAAGATCCAAAAAGACGCATCCTCCGCTGCTGTAAGAAAACCATTTATTAGGAAGAAAGAAGTTGGTGTTATGTATCCTCAAAGGAATCAAGATGGAACTGAACACCGTCTAATGGTGGGGGATGTCATGATCCCTAAGCCTGCGCCTACTCAACAAAGGAGCAATCAGCCAAGAACAGAAAGACCAGTAAGACAATTTACTCGGATTAATATGACACTATTTTAAGTCCTGCCACATTTGTTGAGATCTAATCTAGTAACTTTGAAAGAAGCCCCGAAGAATCCCAACACCTCATCTCCTTATTACCATCCTAATGCTCGTTGTGCTTACCATTCAGAAAGCCCTGGCCATGATACCAACAACTGTTGGGCTTTGAAATTAAGGTACAAGACCTTCTTGAAGCAAAAGAAATTGAGTTTGATGCTCCTGAGATCCCAAATGTTATCACCGCCCCTATGCCCAAGCATGGCCACGAGGTTAACGTTGTTGAAGATGATATGTTTGTTACTACTGTTGATGAACTTGTTATTCCTCTCCTGACTGTCAAGAGAAATCTGTTGAAAGCCAGTTTATTTTTGGGCTGTGACGAAAGCTGCCACCTCTGTTTATTCCTACCAACTAGTTGTCATTTACTGAAAGCAGATGTCTAACGCCTAATGGATGACAAAGAGATTTTTTTTGAAAAGACTCTCGTTCCAACCATTTCTTACAAAGATGTTTCAATAGTAACCATTTCTGCCAATCCTTCCAGGGTCTCCACCAAAAGACCCGTTAGGATTACATTTGTTCCTAAAGTGGCTCCACAGATAATTACTATGCCAGGTCCAATCCCGTACTCATCAGATAAAATTGTCCCATGGAACTATGGGAGCGACGTCTACTATCACGGCGTCAAGCAAGATTGGCTGGCTGATGAAGACTCAATTTTTGAGAAGGCTGACCCCGACATCGACAACATTGCGGGAACCAACAAGATAACCCGAAGTGGAAGAGTATTCTCCCCACATATTGCTCCTCCGAAGACTGTTACCGGTCCTGTGATCATCCCTGTTTCTGTTCCTATTGACACTATTACTACTACAATCCCTATGGTTACCCCTGTTGACGCTCCTATTACCGAGTCGATCGAGACTCGGGGCAAAGGCATTCTGGTTGAGCCTGTCCAGATGAAGGCGCAATCAATATCTATCCCTGAGCCCTCCCAAAAGGAGATGGACGAAATTCTGAAAATTATAAAGAGAAGCGACTACAACATAGTCGAACAGCTAGGGCGGACTCCGTCATAGATTTCCATGATGGCTTTATTGTTGTACTTCGAGGCTCCTGCGAAGGCCTTACAAGAAACCTCTGCTGATCAGTTCCAAGACTGCGTGGCCAGTTTAACCGCTGACAATGGTTTAGGCTTTTCTGATGCTGACTTGACACCTAGAGGAAGGAAGCACAACGAGGCATTACATGTCTCTGTCGAATTCAAAGGTACAACTTTGGCTCATGTCTTTGTTGATACCGGTTCGTCTTTGAATGTGCTGCCTAAGAAGGCTCTCGATAGACTCGACTGTGAAGGTTTGACCTTAAAACCCAGCAACATAGTGGTAAGGGCATTCGACGGTTCAAAGAGGAAGGTGCACGAGGAGGTGGACATCCCCATAAAAGTTGGAACTCAAACCTTTTATTCAACTTTTCACGTAATGGACATTCGCCCTTCCTATTCCTGCTTATTGGGCCGACCATGGATTCACAATGTTGGTGTTGTCACCTCTACATTACATCAAATGTTGAAATACCCGACCAAGGGGAAAATCATTATTGTCCATGGAGAAGAGGAATATATGGCCAGTCACTTAAACTCCTTCAGATACGTGGAATTGGATGGTGAATTCATTGAAACTTCGTTTCAGCATTTCGAAGAAGTCCCACAAACCGTGGAAGTAACCAAGGTTGTTCCCCAAGTCCCAAAGATTACAAGACCTCCGCTAAAGATGTCTTCTCCGAAAGATGCCAAGGCAGTGATCGAAGAAGGTGGGTGTACTATTTGTGGGCAACTCTCAAATATCCCTTACAAATCTGACAAATTTGGTTTGGGTTTCACTTCAAGAGCCCAGAAAGTTGTACGCCGTGCTCGTGCCTGGGGACCACCCTTGAAGATCAGCAAGCACGGAGTCAACGTAGTGGAGGATGATGAGGACATCCACGACCTGGAGGAATGGATTTTCCCAACTGTCAACGGAGGACTCAACAACTGGGAAGCTAAAGACTTTGTCCCAATTACTTTTATCCAACAGTAATTGTCTTTAAATTTTTGTCGGACCTGTAATAATTAAACAATTCATACTTTTAAAACCTTGTGTCTTACTCGAGACACAACGGTCCATTTGTAAGGGTTATTACCTTATTTTCATATGTCATTAATGAATCATGGACGTTTTTGCATACAAACTTTGTGCTCTTTGTCTTTCTTTTCTACTTTTTACTTTCTTTCAAAGATAGCTATACTCTTACACACACTCACATTCAAAATGCAAATCTACATCCATTCGGGATCCCATGGGTAACAATTCTGCTATGGCCTTTTGTGACTCTGAAAATCTAATCTACCAAGCCGAAGACCAAGGTGAGGAAGATTATGAAGTGCCAGGAGAACTAGCCAGGTTACTACAATAAGAAGAAAGGACCATACAACCCCACGAAGAACCAATGGACACAGTTAACCTAGGTACCGAAGAGGACAAGAAAGAAGTAAAGGTGGGTGCCAATCTGGAACCCAGTGTCAAGAAGCGTCTAACTCAGTTTCTACATGATTATGTTGAGATTTTTTCCTGGTCGTACGAAGACATGCCAGGACTGGATGTTGATATCATGGTACATCATCTACCAACAAAAGAAGACTTCCCTTCGGTAAAACAGAAAGTCTGTCGCATGCGACCAGACATGTCAGAGAAGATCAAGGCCGAAGTCATGAAACAATTCAATTCCGGATTCTTAGCCGTTACCTCTTATCCATAATGGGTCGCCAATGTTATTCCCGTGCCTAAAAAGGATGGCAAAGCACGCATGTGTGTGTACTACAGAGATTTGAATAGGGAAAGCCCTAAGGATGATTTCCCACTTCCTCACATCGATATTTTGGTCGACAATACCGCGCAGCATAAAGTGTTCTCATTTATGGATGGTTTCTCAGGCTACAACCAGATCAAAATAGCATCTGAGGACATGGAGAAAACGACCTTCGTCACACAGTGGGGCACATTCTGTTACAAGGTTATGCCATTCGGGTTGAAGAATGTTGGGGCAACTTATCAGCGTTCCATGGTAGCTCTATTTCACGACATGATCCATCACGAAATAGAGGTCTATATGGACGACATGATAGCCAGATATCAAACTGAAGAGGAACATCTTGACCATTTGTAGAAACTGTTTGAGAGACTAAAGAAATACAAGCTGAGGTTGAACCCGAATAAATGCTTATTTGGGGTGAGGTCCGGTAAACTCCTAGGCTTTGTCGTCAGCGGTAAAGGTATCGAAGTGGATCCTGCCAAGGTGAAAGCAATACAAGAAATACCTTATCCTCGTACTGAGAAGGAAGTCAGGGGATTCTTAGGACGACTAAACTACATTGCCTGATTCATTTCTCACTTGACCGCTACTTGTGAACCAATCTTTAAATTACTGAAGAAAGATCAAGTAGTCAAATGGAATGATGAGTGTTAAGCTGCCTTTGACAAGATCAAAGAGTACCTTCAAAAGCCTCCTGTTTTAATGCCGCCCGTCGAGGGAAGACCATTGATCATGTATCTAACTGTTTTGGAAAATTCAATGGGGTGTGTGTTGGGGCAACATGACGAGTTTGGCCGAAAAGAGCATGCTATTTACTACCTGAGCAAAAAGTTTACCGACTGTGAAACAAGATATTTACTGCTCGAGAAAACTTGTTGCGCTCTGGCATGGGCTGCTCGCCGGCTAAGACAGTATATGCTGACCCATACTACCTTATTGATATCCAAGATGGATCCAATTAAATACATATTTGAGAAGCCTGCCTTCTCTGGGAGAATAGCAAGGTGGCAGATGATCCTGACTGAATACGACATTCAGTACACTACCCAAAAAGAAATAAAGGGTAGTGTGTTAGCCGATCACCTTCCTCACTAAACTATGGATGACTACCAGTCCATGAAATTCGAATTCCCAGATGAAACATCATGATGGTAAACAACTGTGAAGAACTCAGACCATATGACGGACCTGAACAAGGATCCCGATGGACCTTGGTTTTTGACGGAGCATCGAAAGCACTCGGCAATGGCATAGGTGTTGTACTCATATCCCCTGAAGGATGTCATACCCCCTTCACTGGAAGACTTTTCTTCAACTGTATAAATAACATGGCAGAATACGAAGCGTGCATTTTTTGTCTCAAAGCTGCCATGGATTTGGGAATCAAGTCCTTAAGCATATTTGGAGATTCAACCTTGGTCATCAATCAGATCAAAGGAGAATGGGATACGAAACATCCTAACCTCATCCCCTGCAAAGAACACGTGTTGACATTAATCCCACATTTTGAGGAGATTACCTTCGAGCATTTCCCGCGAGAAGAAAATCAGCTAGCAGACGTGCTAGCCACAATGTCATCCGTGTTTAAACTCAAGTGAGGTAACGAGGCTCCCCAGATCACCATTGAACGGATGGACGAACCCACTTACTGTCACGAGATCGATACTGAAGAAGTAGTGGACCAGCCTTGGTTCCATGAAGTCAAGAGGTATCTCGAGGCTCAAGAGTATCCGGAAGGAGCTTCAATAAATGATAAGAAGTTCTTGAGAAGATTCTCTGCTAAGTTCTTCATTAGTAATGGCATTCTATACAAACGCAACCACGACTCTGTTTTATTGCGTTGTATAGACAAGGTTGAGGCAGAAAATATCATGGCTGATCTACATGAAGGAACTTTTTGCAACCATTCCAGTGGACATACGATGGCTAAGAAAATACTACGGGGCGGGGTATTACTGGTCTACCATGGAAGCAGATTGCTATCAACATTCACGAACCTGCCACAAATGCCAGATTTATGCTGACAAAGTGCATGTGCCTCAAATTCCTTTAAACGTCCTGACTTCTCCCTTGCCATTCACGATGTGGGGCATCGATATGATTATAGAAATCAAGCACACATCCTCTAATGGACACCGCTTCATCTTGGTGGCCATTGACTACTTCAAAAAGTGGGTTGAGGCTGCTTCTTTCGCTTTCGTTACCAAGAATGTTGTGGCCCGTTTCATCAAACAGAATCTCATCTGTCGGTACGACATCCCAGAGAAAATCATTACAGACAATGGTACGAATCTCAATAATACTATGGTCACCGCACTATACGCGCAATTCAAGATCCAGCACCACAATTCTTCTCCTTACCGACCAAAGATGAATGGCATTGTCGAAGCCACAAATAAGAACATCAAAAAGATCATACAAAAATAATAGTAACCTACAAGGACTGGCATGAGATTCTACCATTCGCTCTCCACGGTTACCGTACCCCGGCGCGCACATCGACCGGGGCAACACCTTACTCTCTGGTATACAGTATGGAAGTTGTCTTGCATATTGAGGTCCAGATACCTTCTCTGAGAATCATGAAGGATGAAGGGTTGAATGAAGATGATTGGATCCAAACCCGACTTGATCAACTGAACTTGATTGATGAGAAAAGGCTTATTGTTGTCTGTCATGGTCAAATGTACCAAAAATGCATGATCAAAGCCTTCAACAAAAAGGTCAGATGTCAGGTATATCGGTTGGTGACTTGGTAATTAGTCTTATCATATTACCACAAGGTGATCCCAGGGGAAAATGGACTCCTACGTACGAGGGACCATTTGTGATCAAAAGCATATTCTCTGGTGGAGCAATGATCTTAACCACTATGGATGGCAACTACCTGCCGCACCCTGTGAAAGCGGACATAGTCAAAAGATACTACGCATAAGAGACCCGCTAGGTTGACACACCTAGGCAAAACAAGGGAATCCCGGCAAGTTGAAAATCCGAAAGGGCGACTTGGGCAAAAAAGGGTATCCTGGTGGACTGAAAACCCGAAAGGGCAGTCCAGGAAAAAGTTAGGGAATTAAAGCGTATGACTATGTCCTGTTGGATCACCTTACAGACAACATTTAGCTTTGACTGACAAACGCAACGGTCCTAATCAATCCAATCAACTTCGGACAAGGCAGCAAGTGGACAAGACACTCAGAGACACGAAGGCTATAGCAGAATGGGAACCCCATGGGATTATTGCACATAGTTATCTTTTCTTTGTATCAAATTTCCATTTTTTATGACGACATTCTCTTACTAGAATGATCATCTCATTGTACAAAAACACTTATTCAAAGTCAATACAAAAATATTCCTTTGAAAGTGCAAAACTATCTGTTTTTCCTTATTTCTGTGTTCTATTTACAAAAACGTCCAATGATTTATTTTTGAACATATGCATTTGAACGTAACTATTGTTTACAAATGAACAAAAAAATGAACAGAAAAATAGAAAGACAATCACTAATGGCTTTAAGAAATAGGATAATGTCTTTAGACTATTCCATAAAATCCCCCACAGTGTGCAGCCTAATGATATCAAGCTCTCTCACATCCCCGACAGAACAAAACTTCCAGTTATCAATCCCCAGTAGAAGTCGCCCAAATTCTCAGGATTCCCCAACAGGATTTGACAAGAAATACACGGAGTTTCCCTTACAACATAATTTATTTCTCTAACAAATAGAAGCTCATCAACTCATCATCACTTCAAAACATGAATAATTACACTCCACCTCCCCGACAACAGTCAAGGATTTATTTTCCCTAATCCAACAGTATTATAGCAGCATAGCTTACATACCCATACATCACATCCATACGTCATAAACATCTATCACATGAATGCATACAACATAATTTCATTCATTTTTTTGAGAACGTCATTGTATAATGCATTTCATACATCATGACATTGCATACAACTAATATTTCATCTCTTCAGGAAAGATCAGTCGGCAGACGTCTATCATCAACAATTTGCAAAAGGTCAGTGATTAATACCTGAAACAAGCCAGGACAATCATCTACATAACCAGCTAAAGCAATCCTGCATGGGTTTTTTCTCATTCAACTTTCAGATACAGTTCAGATACGCTCTAGATACGGACGCCATTCTGATACTCATTCATATTCAACTTTCAGATACAGTTCAGATACGCTCCAAATACGGACGCCATTCTGATACTCATTCAGATTCAACTTTCCGATACAGTTCAGATACGCTCCAGATACGGACGCCATTCTGATACTCATTCAAATTCAACTTTCAGATACAGTTCAGATACGCTCCAGATACGGACGCCATTCTGATACTCATTCAGATTTAGCTTTTAGATACAGTTCAGATACGCCCTAGATACGGACACCATTTTGATACTCATTCAGATTCAGCTTTCAGATACAGTTTAGATATGCTCCAGATACGGATGCCATTCTGATACTCATTCAGATTCAGCTTTCAGATACAGTTCAGATACGCTCCAGATATGGACGCCATTCTGATACTCATTCAGATTCAGCTTTCAGATATAGTTAAGATACGCTCCAGATACGAACGTCATTCTGATACCCATTCAGATTCAACTTTCAGATACAGTTCAGATACACTTCAGATACGGGCGCCATTCTGGTACTCATTCAGATTCAACTTTCAGATACAGTTCAGATACGCTTTAGATACGGACTCCATTCTGGTACTCATTCAGGTTTCATCTTTCAGATACGAGTCAAATACAATCGATTTATGGATATTATTCTGGTACTCAACCCAACACATCCATTATTTCAGTTTAAATCAACCAGAGATTTATTCTGACACTTCTTCCATTCCTGCAAACAATCATTTTTGGATGGTGTGATCGGTGGAAATAGAACTGACTGTTTTTAGCTGGTTTCGCGAAATGTCGCAGTAAGTAAGAGTCGCCACCGTCTTTTATGTTCTCCAACATGGAAAGGACAAAAGCACAGCAAAATTCCTTATTCGAGAATGTTTCTCGGTTCGGGAGGTAAATTTATAGAAAGGGAAGGTGTTAGCACCGTTTCTATCCATGGTTATCCATGGGCTCTTAGGTACTTTCTCTTATGTTTTCAAAAATTGTTTGCTTTTCAAGTGTGTGTGGGTTTTGAAAAAGTTTCGTTTGAAAAATTTCTAAGTAACTCTTGTATCTGTCCTCAAGAGTGTATGAAAAATTTGTTTGAAAACTTTTGAAAGTGTGAAGTGTGAAAAGTATTTTTGTTTGTTTTGAGAAAGAGCAAGTACCCATGAGTCATCTACCTACCCTAAGGAATTAAGTTGTGTAAGTGTCCTTTAGATAGTGCTATCCCACCATTGAGAGGTAGGTAGCACCATCGTTGGAGGTGTTCGGGTCAATTTGATTATCGGGACAGTGTGGTCACCGAAGCAATTGGTAAGACAACTTAGAAGTAACCCTAACATCCTAGATCCTTTTATCCGAGGCAACCGTTTCGAGGCAACTGGATCTTTTGGACAGAAGGGCGACCTCTAAGACACCCTATACTTGATGACCACGTCGAGGAAACCAGTGAGGCGTACCCTAGAAGTGGCATGTGCTTTGTGTGTTGTTTTTCAGTTAATGTTTTTGTACATGTTATTTGTGAGCTACGGGTTGTTTTTATTTACATACATTCTTTCATGCATTGTTAACAGTTAGGGGGTACGGAAAGTAAATTGCAGAAATATAAATTCTACGCTATTACAAGGCACGGGTCTATACATCGCCAAAAAAACAAAAACCCGTTTGGAAATAAAGTGCGAGAAATTAAATAAAGCGGTAAAATTCCTATTTAACTATTACATATCTGGAGACAGTTACATAAATAATCAAAATAAATAAATGCGTGCGAGAATTAAATTGGAACGTCATGAGGGTTTTGACCCTTTTTTGAATAAGAATTGAATTTTGTCTTTTTTTTGTAATTAATGAAACTAAAATTAATAACTAATTAATTAATTAATTAAGAAAATATTTTTTGTTTTTTTTATGTTTTTAATGAAAATAAAACAAAAGGGATTAAGATTAAAAGAAGAAAAAACCTAGTTCTAAATTTATTTTAGTTGATAAAAAAAAAGATTAAAGTTGCCTATTTAAACTAATTAATTAATTATAGTTTATTTACAAGATAAGTTAATAAATAATAAAATGTTTTCTTTTTTTGATTTTTTTATGAAAAATATTAATTATGTTAGGTTAATTAATAATAATGATAATAATTAAAAAATTAGTTAAAAGAAAATAAAAAGGAAAAGAAAACAAAAGAAAATAAAATAGAACCATAGGGGTGTTGGGCCAAAATTGAGGGTTTGTTTAGCATTGTTGTGGCTCATTTGCACAAAGTCACGTTGACTCCTGGAATCATGTGCGTATGGTTGACTGAAAAGCATGGTGCTCATCATTTCCTGGCCACTGGATTGTTGTTTGTAGACACTTGGCATACTGAAGCGTTAGGGCACATGGTGTACCACTTTTAGAAACCTGCACAGGAATACATTGAGAAAAAATGGAAACAAGGAAATTGGGGGACCTGGGAATACTTACAGTGCTTGATAATGGACCTTAGGACGTGGCAAGGTTTGCTTTAGCTTCATGGTATGGCAAAGAAGAGAGTCACGTTCTCCTCTTGGCCTGAAAATGCTTGCAAAAACTCCTTTTGATCTCACACTTTTTTTGAAAAATTTTGAACTTTGCTCTGGCCGTTTGTGCACTTTTTCTAGGTTGTGAATTGTGTATGGAAGGCTTGCATATATGTCTATCAATGAGAATCAATCCATATCATGAGCCTTAAAGCCTTGCAATGAAGTTTTTGATTTTCTCCATAACCACCATTGAACAACTTGCCATTTTTGTCAAAATTTGAATTTTTATGCTTGAAATAGGTCTTGCACGAATTTGGAATATGTTTCATGGTGTATCAAAGCTATTCAAACCACAAAATATCCCCTAATTAATTCTCTTGATTTTTATTTGAATTTTAAAGATTTAAAATGAATTAAATCAAATAAAATTAAACAAAAATAGAAAAATTAATTTTTATTCTTGAAATAAATCATGGGACACGTGGGAGGCATGGCAAGGATTAATCAAGTGGAAAAAGTGGGCCCCTTTTGTCAAAAATGAAGTTTCAAGGATAGTTGACTTTGGCCATTTCACAAAAATTTCCCAACTTCTCCAATGCATATCTTGCTAAATTTTGAAGCTACGAACATGTTCTTGGACATTTTGGAAAGGTCTTGAAGTCCTCTAACCAATGTATTTGGTCCCATGTCATTTGAATTTACCAATCTCAAGTTATAGTCTTTGACTTAAAGTGCCTTTTTGTTGACTTTTGAAAATGACCTATAATGTTGAAATTGATAACTTTTTGTGAGAGCATTTCTTGGACTTGGAATGTGAAGATGAATTGTAGGAAATGTCCTCCCCTTCAAAATGAGCATTGGATGGGATTTTTCTGATGAACCATGAAAAAGTTATGCCTTGGTCAAGTTACAGTTGACTTTTCAACTGTCCAAAAATGGAAACTTTTGCATCTTGATGATTTTTGAGCCATTCTTGAGGAATTATGATCAAGACTTGATCAAATGATGATTGTGGCTTCAAAATAAGATGTTGACCAAAATTTTTGACTTTTGACTGCCAAATGACCATTTTGCCCCTGCAGTTGATTGTGAGGCAATTAGGGTTTTTGACTGTGCAACTTGACCTTGTGAGCCTTGAAACTTGACATGTAGGTGCTTGACAATGTATATGAGCATATGGAACTTGATTGAACCCTTGAAAACCTCAACTTCCTTGCAAGAACCAAAACCCTAATTTTGATTAGCTTAGAAGATGGTTTGACTGTGCAACCCTTGAGTAGACTTGAGCAAATTGAGATGATGCTTGTCAAAACTTTGAAGAATATGGGAGGGCAAATTTTGGGGTACAACAGTTGCCCCTGTTCAATCTTCTTAGACCTGAGGATGTAGATTGGCTTGTGTGCCTTTCGTGATCCGAAGGTGGAAGATGATTGAACACTAAAGTGCCCAGAAATTTGCACTCACATAGTAGAGTATCAGCAGTGTGATGGCGGGAATGGGCTTATAGATGCCATTTGGAGAGATGATGGATAGGAGGATGGTCTTATAGATGCCATCAGGAGATGTGACAGAACCTTGTCGGGAACGGGCTTATAGATTCCATTTGGAACTGTGATGGATAGTTGTGGAGATGGGCTTATAGATGCCATCTAGGTGTCGATCACGTAAGAGATTCCTTAGCGAGAACCTGCGTACTTGAGAAAGGAAGATGGTTTCCTGGCCTGTTACAGGTGTTGATCTTCAAACTCTTCCTGCAGATATGCCCTGGCTGGATACGGGAATCGAATCTGGAATTTCAGAATGTTGATGAGTTGTCTCTACTGACAGGTTATCTCAGAAAATCTTCAGGAATCGATTTAACTGAACCGGGGGAGGTGTTGTCTTCCTTGACGAGATGTCTTTTATTGACAGGTTGTCTTCATGGACGAGTTATCTTTAATGACGAGTGATCTTCAATGACGAGTTGTCTTCAATGACGAGTTGTCTTCAATGACGAGTTGTCTTTAATGACGAGTTATCTTCAATGACGAGTTGTCTTCAATGACGAGTTGTCTTCAATGACGAGTTGTCTTCAATGACGGGTTGTCTTCAATGAAGAGTTGTCTTCAATGACGGGTTGTCTTCAATGACGAGTTGTCTTCAATGACGAGTTGTCTTAAATGACGAGTTGTCTTCAATGACGGGTTGTCTTCAATGACGGGTCGTCTTCAATGACGGGTTGTCTTCAATGACGGGTTGTCTTCACTGACGGGTTGTCTTCAATGACGGGTTGTCTTCAATGACGGGTTGTCTTCACTGACGGGTGTCTATATTGACGGGTTGTCTTCAATGACGGGTTGTCTTCAATGACGGGTTTCTATATTGACGAGTGTCTATATTGACGGGTGTCTATATTGACGGGTGTCTACATTGACGGGTGTCTATATTGACGGGTTGTCTTCAATGACGGGTTGTCTTCAATGACGGGTTGTCTTCAATGATGGGTTGTCTTCACTGACGGGTTGTCTTCAATGACGGGTGTCTATATTGACGAGTGTCTACATTGACGGGTGTCTATATTGACAGGTGTCTATATTGACGGGTGTCTATATTGACGGGCTGTCTTCAATGAATTTAGGAATTAATTTTAACTGGACTTGTCTTCTTTGACTGGATGAGCATCAGAAAAACCTTTGGGATTTAATTGGATTTGTCTTTTTTGACTGAATCTGTCTTCTTTGACTGGATTGGTCTCTTTCGACTGTATTTGTCTTCTTTGACATAGCTGATCATTTAACTGTATCCTTCCTGAAAGGTAAGGTCAGTCACATGCAATGCATGACATGGATCAAGCGATGATGTTCTCAACATAAAATGAGATTGTATGATGCGTATATGCATGTATCATGACGATGCGATGTTTATGAATGTATTCTCGTCTAGGAAAATAAATCCTTGACGGATGCCGGGAGCTTATTGAATCCTGGGCTTGATGTTTGAAGAGTAGAGTTCTTCGTTTCCGCTGGGGATGATGGTTGCAAGAATAAACCGGTAGGAGAAGATGACTCCGTTGGGGAATAAACTTGTTGGAGAGATTACTCTGCGGGGAATTACTCTGCGGGGAAGAGATGCTTCGCTGAGATTTTAATGAGAACTTCGCTGGGGATTCCATTGATAAGTTATGTCGGGAACTTGATGAACTCCGTTGGGGGATAGGAAGGACTTCGCCGAGGACGGTCTTTCCGTGGTAATTAGCTGAGGATAACCCAGTTATAAGCTCTAGTGAGAAATAACCTTTGAATAAAGCCGGGGAGACGCGTTCGTACTCTGTAGGGGACCAGCTTCCAGAATCTACTGGGGAGGATGATTTAACTCTCCTGGGAGACTTGAGACTGCATTGGGAAATGGCTCCACTAGGATGTCTGTATTCCACCGGGGAACAATCTTATATTAAGACTGTCAGGGATGCTTGCTTAGGAACATCTGTATACTCCGTTGGGGAATGTTGAGATCTTCTGGGAATACCCATCTTCCTTATGGCTGACAGTAGATTAACTCTGCTTGGGGAGAGTGTTGCTGACTTGCTGGAGAATGATGTGCCTTTTCAGGGCTGATTGGGAGACCAAACTCTGCTCGGGGAAGAGTACTGCTGACTCATGTCTTACTCTACGGGGAGTGGAGGTAACTTGGTCATGTTCTTCAGCTGAACTTGCCTTGGTACCTCGGTGGACAGAGCAACCAGATCGCTTAGACAATTCTTATTGCCCCAGTTTCTGCGGGAGAAGATACCCGTGGAGGTGCTTGATGACTACTGACTGACAAATCTTCTTCTTGTAGGCAAGTGACGAGATGACGAGACATAGCCGTACGTTTTTTATCCCTAACTTTTGCCTGGACCGCCCTTTCAGGTTTTCAGACCACCGGGATACCCATTTTTACCCAAGCCGCCTTTGCAGGTTTTCGACTTGCCGGGTGTACAGATTTTTCATTTCATCCCTTATTTTTGCCCAAACCCTTTTGGTTCGCCGGGAAGCCCTTATTTTTGCCTAGGTGTGTCAACCTAGCGGGTCTTTAATTGTGCTAATATTTTTTCGACTATGTCCATGCTCTCAGAATGTAGGGAGATGCCCCTGTTGTTGTGTTGCCATGCGACCAGAAGATGTTTGATCAGGCAAGATTCGTAGCTGGAACTCATGTCCAATGCCCTAGGTGACTCAGGCGGAGATTTTCCCCAGGCTATTAGGCATTTGAGAGATTCTCTGAATCTTGACTGGACTGCCCCAGATGATGGACAATGATCATGCCATGCCCCTTGATTGGGGGTGCTTTTGTTTATTTAGACATTCATCGTGCGAACTCCTATGTTGTTCAAACAAATAGTCATATGCTAGTAAAGTTATATTAAAATGCAAAGCTTATGTCTGTTTCGAAGTTTTTGAAAATGCATCTTTTTTAGTAAAAACAAGTGAATTTTGTAAAACTGTGATGTCAACTCGTTATTTTACCGCAAGCCCTAAGGAGTCATGATACCTTGTAAAAGTATGCTTTCGAATTGACCCATGCTTCAGCTAGGACTTTTGAGGGTTATAATGTGGCCTGGTTCACGGTTTAAGAAACAAAGGATAAAGGCTCAAATTATATTTGTACCCACCCGCTCTTCGTGATGTTCTTCAAATCTAAACTCAGTTGATCGTGTGTTAGACCTTGTTCGAGTCTTTGTCCTAATATTCCCATGATGGTTCGGATGTTGACATTTTATTTTGAATAGGCAGTCATTTCCTTGTTGAGGGTTTGTAGGACCTCTTTCTTTTTTTTTATTATCCCTATTTTTTTTGCCTGAACTATTTCTTTTGTGATTACAGTAAGCGGGATGCCCCAGTTTTGTAAGTCTCCTTCATAGGTTTTGACTTAATGGGCGTTTATTTTGAGGGATAATGATTGTCTGTCTTTATGATTATTCGGAACCATCATTGTCTATTATTTTGTGAGGACCTCTTTGGTGCTATTCGTTGTGCACTTGGATCAACTGAGAGAACTACCCTGCCCCAGGTTATGATTAAGGGTTTTAATTTTCGAAAAGAAAAACTCCTACTTCTTTGGCTCGAAGGGGTTGACGAGGGATTATCTTCCTTATAACTCCAGTGTTTAGGAATTGAAACAATGCCTGTACCTCATCAGTGGGGTCTGTTCAAGAGCATACTGTAAAGGTCGTGGTATCGTTTTCGTCATCCTCCCTCAAGAGGCTTAGAATTATTAACCGAGCGTTGATCATCACAAAAAATATGAAAGCAATTTGAATATAGTGAAAATAATTGGATTAATTCAAAAACAGACATATGTAGTGCATTAATGAAATAAAAGAGTTCGCTATGACATTAATTGTTTGTATAAGCAAAGAAAAATATAACTCGGAAATTCAAATAAACAAAAGCCTTCAATGATTGGGCAAAGGAGAAGTGATTATGTTTGGAGTCTCTGGTGCTTCAAACTGAATCTCTCCGGCGTCAATCATGTCTTGGACCTTGTTCTTCATAGCCCAACAGTTGTCTGTAGTATGCCCCGGGCTATCAGAATGGTATGTGCACCTATCGTTGGGATGATAGTTAGGAGCAAAAGTGTTTGGATTCCGGAGAGGATCCCTTAAGGTAATCAATCATGCCTTCAACATTTTCTGTAGCGCTTGATCCAGTGACATGTTGATCTTAGTGAACTATCTCTTGGGTGCGACCTCCTTTCGTTGCTGCCCCTGTCCTTGTTGAGCAGGCCTAGGATTAAAGATCTGGGTTGCCCCTACATGTTGATCATGGCGACCCTTTTTACTATGCACAGCATTGGACTCCTTCTTCCCACTGTAAGGCTTTTTATGAGCATCAGCAGGTGCAGCTTCTTGAATCTTTCCAGCCTTGATACCAGCTTCAATCCTCTCCCCGGTCAAGATCAAATCTGTAAACCCAGCAGAAGAATTCCCAATCAGATGGTTGAAGAAAGGACCAGACAGGGTCCCCAAGAACATGTCGACGAGTTCACAATCAGTCAAAGGCGGTTGCACCCTTCCAGCCAGATCTCTCCACCTTTGCGCATACTCCTTAAAACCTTCACCCGATCCTAGCGACATACCCTGGAGTTGGGTACGCGTAGGAGCGAGGTCGTAATTGTACTGATACTGCTTATAAAAAGCAGTAGCCAAGTCCTCCCAGTTATGAATGTTGGTTCCATCCAGCTGATAGAACCATTCGAGATGAGTCCCTGAAAGACTCTCCTGGAAGAAATGGATCCATAAGTTCTTGTCTGCCGTGTAAGGCTGGATCTTCCTTACATAAGAACGGAGGTGCATCTTAGGGCAGGAAGCCCCGTCGTATTTCGCAAAGGCAGGCGCCTTGAACTTGTGAGGGATCACCACCCCAGAGGATAAACCTAGGTCTCCAAAATCCAACCCAGGTACACGTTGAATCTCCATAGCATTTAAATGGTCCTCTAGCTGCTTGTACTTGTCCTCAGCAGGAGGGTACTGTTCATCATTGAAGTCTGTCTCGGTGTTAGAGACTACGGGAATAGGAACCCTTCCCTCTTGGTGACTGCCTTCCCCAACAGATGGAGTAGTCCGCTCAGCTTCATTCTGCAGTGTATTCCCAGATCTGCCTCTAGGGTTGAACAAAACAGTCCTCTTCTTCTTTTTCTTCAAAAGCAGAGTCTTCAATTCCTGTTGCCCCTGGGCTAAGCTCATGACCAGTTCCTGGAACTGGGCGTTCTGGGCCTGGAGGGCCTTGATAGCTTGTTCATTAGATGATTCAGGATTCATGATGACTGCTGAAATAAACAGCGAAGAAGATTAAGCAACCTGTAGAACAGAATACCTGTAATGCAATGATATGTATGTATGCATGCGATGTTTTCAAGGATCTCGCGGGGTAAACAAAGAAACTTGTTAGAATTTGAATTTGGGTAGCTTGATTGAAGGAACTTCATGTTGTTGAGAGTCCTTCTTCAAGAGTCAAGGCTCACCATATCGAGTGGGTCATAGCCCCTGACTCAAGTCATTAACCTTGGCTAGAGGAAAATAAATCCTCTTTACCCCTTGCTAGACAGTTGGTTCATCATGACCTGCATCACAGACCCTTGAGATCCTTGAAATGGGTTAGTCCTTATGTAGGATGTATGCAATGGTATGATGATATGATGTTGTGTTATGTATGGAGTGATGTAGGTAAACCCTGTTATGAGTCCAGATTAAGGACTGTAAACAAAACCTACAAGAAACTCAAGTGTCAGATAACAAGCATGCAAGTAGTCAAGTTTGAAGGCACGCAAGTCACATAAGACAGCCCTTAGAGTTCAGGCCAGCATGAAGTTTGGGGTACTACCCTCTTGAAGTTGGTGGGCTCAAAAACATGTCCTATCAAAAGTAACCGGGTTCTAAAGAGCTCAATATCATTGGGTTGTTTTCTGTGTTCATTGTTTTGATTTAGCCACTGAACTGGCGATCAAAATATTCCAAGAAAACAACCCTCAATGAGTGTAGTATAGAGTATCAACCAACTTCGGACTGCACCAAAGTCAGTCATCTCAGTACCCCTAAAGAGGTCAGGATGGTCAAGTAAGGTTCCTAAGGTCAGTTGATGCTTCACGACACCACGCGGCGGCCCCGTACTCTCCTTGACTTGACTCAAGGGTTACCGGTACTCACCAAAGTTCCACATCAACGTAGAAAACTGCTTCAACCGTGTCGGTATACCCCGCACAGTTCCCTCACAGTTTGTTGCTACTTTCTAAGAAGGTATCCCCCAGATCTGGGTTAGGATCTATGAAACTCCCAAAACAGGCCCACAATATTAAAGCAAACAGATCAAGCAATTGAAAACATGATGATGAACTATTCCTAAGGTACACCCCACTTATTAAGATCCCCAGCAGAGTCGCCAGTTCTGTGATTCGTGGAAATAGAATTGACTGTTTTTAGCTGGTTTCGCGAAATGTCGCGGTAAGCAAGAGTCGCCACCGTCTTTTATGTTCTCCAACATGGAAAGGACAAAAGCACAGCAAAATTCCTTATTCGAGAATGTTTCTCGGTTCGGGAGGTAGATTTATAGAAAGGGAAGGTGTTAGCACCCTTTCTATCCATGGTTATCCATGGGCTCTTAGGTACTTGCTCTTATGTTTTCAAAATTTTTTTGCTTTTCAAGTGTGTGTGGGTTTTGAAAAAGTTTCGTTTGAAAAATTTCTAAGTAACTCTTGTATCTGTCCTCAAGAGTGTATGAAAAATTTGTTTGAAAACTTTTGAAAGTGTGAAGTGTGAAAAGTATTTTTGTTTGTTTTGAGAAAGAGCAAGTACCCATAAGTCATCTACCTACCCTAAGGAATTAAGCTATGTAAGTGTCCTTTAGATAGTGCTATCCCACCATTGAGAGGTAGGTAGCACCATCGTTGGAGATGTTCGGGTCAATTCGATTATCGGGACAGTGTGGTCACCGAAGCAATTGGTAAGACAACTTAGAAGTAACCCTAACGTCCTAGATCCTTTTATCCGAGGCAACTGTTTCGAGGCAACTGGATCTTTTGGACAAAAGGGCGACCTCTAAGACACCCTATACTTGATGACCACGTCGAGGCAACCAGTGAGGCGTACCCTAGAAGTGGCATGTGCTTTGTGTGTTGTTTTTCAGTTAATGTTTTTGTACATGTTATTTGTGAGCTACGGGTTGTTTTTATTTACATACATTCTTTCATGCATTGTTAACAGTTAGGGGGTACGGAAAGTAAATTGCAGAAATATAAATTCTACGCTATTACAAGGCGCGGGTCTATACATCGCCAAAAAAACAAAAACCCGTTTGGAAATAAAGTGTGAGAAGTTAAATAAAGCGGTAAAATTCCTATTTAACTATTACATATCTGGAGACAGTTACATAAATAATCAAAATAAATAAATGCGCGCGAGAATTATATTGGAACGTCATGAGGGTTTTGACCCTTTTTTGAATAAGAATTGAATTTTGTCTTTTTTTTGTAATTAATGAAACTAAAATTAATAACTAATTAATTAATTAATTAAGAAAATATTTTTTGTGTTTTTATGTTTTTAATGAAAATAAAACAAAAGGGATTAAGATTAAAAGAAGAAAAAACCTAGTTCTAAATTTATTTTAGTTGTTAAAAAAAAAAGATTAAAGTTGCCTATTTAAACTAATTAATTAATTATAGTTTATTTACAAGATAAGTTAATAAATAATAAAATGTTTTCTTTTTTTGATTTTTTTATGAAAAATATTAATTATGTTAGGTTAATTAACAATAATGATAATAATTAAAAAATTAGTTAAAAGAAAATAAAAAGGAAAAGAAAACAAAAGAAAATAAAATAGAACCATAGGGGTGTTGGGCCAAAATTGAGGGTTTGTTTAGCATTGTTGTGGCCCATTTGCACAAAGTCACGTTGACTCCTGGAATCATGTGCGTATGGTTGACTGAAAAGCATGGTGCTCATCATTTCCTGACCACTGGATTGTTGTTTGTAGACACTTGGCATACTGAAGCGTCAAGGCACATGGTGTACCACTTTTAGAAACCTGCATAGGAATACATTGAGAAAAAATGGAAACAAGGAAATTGGGGGACCTGGGAATACTTACAGTGCTTGATAATGGACCTTAGGACGTGGCAAGGGTTGCTTTAGCTTCAGGGTATGGCAAAGAAGAGAGTCACGTTCTCCTCTTGGCCTGAAAATGCTTGCAAAAACTCCTTTTGATCTCACACTTTTTTTGACAAATTTTGAACTTTGCTCTGGCCGTTTGTGCACTTTTTCTAGGTTGTGAATTGTGTATGCAAGGCTTGCATATATGTCTAGCAATGAGAATCAATCCATATCATGAGCCTTAAAGCCTTGCAATGAAGTTTTTGATTTTCTCCATAACCACCATTGAACAACTTGCCATTTTTGTCAAAAATTTGAATTTTTATGCTTGAAATAGGTCTTGCATGAATTTGGAATATGTTTCATGGTGTATCAAAGCTATTCAAACCACAAAATATCCCCTAATTAATTCTCTTTATTTTTATTTGAATTTTAAAGATTTAAAATGAATTAAATCAAATAAAATTAAACAAAAATAGAAAAATTAATTTTTATTCTTGAAATAAATCATGGGACACGTGGGAGGCATGGAAAGGATGAATCAAGTGGAAAAAGTGGGCCCCTTTTGTCAAAAATGAAGTTTCAAGGATAGTTGACTTTGGCCATTTCACAAAAATTTCCCAACTTCTCCAATGCATATCTTGCTAAATTTTGAAGCTACGAACATGTTCTTGGACATTTTGGAAAGGTCTTGAAGTCCTCTAACCAATGTATTTCGTCCCATGTCATTTGAATTTACCAATCTCAAGTTATGGTCTTTGACTTAAAGTGCCTTTTTGTTGACTTTTGAAAATGACCTATAATGTTGAAATTGATAACTTTTTGTGAGAGCATTTCTTGGACTTGGAATGTGAAGATGAATGTAGGAAATGTCCTCCCCTTCAAAATGAGCATTGGATGGGATTTTTTTGATGAACCATGAAAAAGTTATGCCTTGGTCAAGTTACAGTTGACTTTTCAACTGTCCAAAAATGGAAACTTTTGCATCTTGATGATTTTTGAGCCATTCTTGAGGAATTATGATCAAGACTTGATCAAATGATGATTGTGGCTTCAAAATAAGATGTTGACCAAAATTTTTGACTTTTGACTGCCAAATGACCATTTTGCCCCTGCAGTTGATTGTGAGGCAATTAGGGTTTTTGACTGTGCAACTTGACCTTGTGAGCCTTGAAACTTGACATGTAGGTGCTTGACAATGTATATGAGCATATGGAACTTGATTGAGCCCTTGAAAACCTCAACTTCCTTGCAAGAACCAAAACCCTAATTTTGACTAGCTTAGAAGATGGTTTGACTGTGCAACCCTTGAGTAGACTTGAGCAAATTGAGATGATGCTTGTCAAAACTTTGAAGAATATGGGAGGGCAAATTTTGGGGTACAACAGATGGCATCTGTAAGCCCATCTCTAAAAACTTTCCATCATCTCTCCAAATGGCATCTTTAATCCCATTCCCTGCACCATCAACCACCACATCATCGAGTGCAAATTTCTGGGCACTCTAGTGTCCAATCATCTTTCACCTTCAAGTCATGAATGGCAGATCCGCAAATCTAACTCTTCAAGTTTAAGAATATTGAACAGGGGCAGTTGTTGTACCCCAAAATTAACCTTCTCATTTATCAAGTATTTTCCCACAAGATCTCCTTGGGTTCAAGACTGCAAAAAGATTGATTAGCTCAAGACACCTCCTTAAGCGCTGATGACTGAAATTAGGGTTTGAGGTAGCACAAGGATAATTGAACTTTCAATGCCTCATATGACTTTCATGGATCAATCTGGACCCCCAAGATTACTCATGTCAAGTTTCAAGCCTTGGATCACATTTTTGCTTAGTCAATTGAGCAGTTGACCTAAAAATCAACCGTATTGGAGAAAAAGTCAATTGTGGCCAATTTACAGTAAAACTTCATAATTTTTTATCCACATCAACTTTATAAACTCATGTGTATCATTTGATAAAGTTTGGACCACAATTCCTCAAGAAATTTGATCAAATCATCAAAAGGGCAAAATGGTCAAAATTAGGGTTTTGACTGAGAAAGGGTAATTTTTTATTTTTGACCTAGCAAATGGTTAGTTGGTTTGAGGAATGATATCAAGAGTTAAATTGCATCATTTTAACTTAATGGCATGACTCAAAACATTGCTCAAGATCAATTGGATTGATAGTTGATTTTCAGTCAACTGATCAAAAGTCAACTGTATACTGAAAAGTCAAACTTTGACTTTTTGGTCAAAATCAAGTGTCAAAGATCACAATTCATCAAAACATGTCAAAATATGAAACTTGTTCATCAAGAAATCAAAAAGTCAAGATTTCATTTTGAAAAGTCAAAGTTTTCAAACTTGGAAATTTTTCTAAGTGTTGAAAACTTCATGTTTTTTCACAACTTTGAGCCAATTTTTCACCATGATGCAAGATGATTCAAAAGAAACTTTCAACATGAAAGTTGTATATCTACATGATATATTCAATATTTCTTTACACAACTTCTCCTAGAAATGCTTGGATTTCAAGTTATTAATTCATGAAGTCATGGTCGTGAAATTAAACACTTAGTGAAATTTTGCCCTAGTTTAGGCAGGATTTTGACCTAACTTCATGGAACTTTTTCATATAATTCCAATGTGAATTTTCAAAAGTGATTCAAAGAGGGGTTTTATAACACATTACAAGCTTTCTAAAATGTCCAAGAACTTCTTGAGATCATTCTTGAGCAAGGAGAATCGTAAAGAGGAAGTTAGGGTTTCAAACTAAAATTATAGGTCATTTTGTGATGAACAAAGATTCAAATCTCAAACCTATGCTGCATAATCTCTACTTTACAGACCTAAAACTTGTTAGGAACTCCATAATTAAATTCTTGCACAGCTGTTAGAGGCTTCAACTCAAGCATTCAATGCAACGCCCATGCTTTATGTCCATTTTAGGAAGAAAGTGCACAATGCCATTTTGAAAAAGTAGCTTTATACATAAAACTTGTTCTTGAGCCTTGCAATGGTTTTCTTCTAATCATACACGACCTATAATTCAAAAGAAGTTTGTCTCAAGCCTCACAATTAATCAGCCCGTGCTTGTACTTCATCTTGGAACCATACTTTCACTTTTCTTCAAAATCAAGTAACATAGCAATCAGTCTAGAGCTTGTACTTCTGACCCTCTCAAACACTCAAACCTTCTCATTACTTATGTACAATTCCTTGGCAACAAAACACAGGCATGTTTAAGCCCCAAAACTTCCAAGAACTCAGAACTGTATCACATATTTCCATTCTTGCATAACCTGACCAAAAGTTTGAAACTCACATCTCCCTCGTGCCTTTTCAAGCCTTTTTGTTCCTAAAGCTTCTAAACATCATTTAGAACTTATCCCACACCCTGTTACAAGACTGTAACACCATTAACACCATCCTCCATTTTCAAAAACAGAGCTTTGCACTTGGACTTCTCCAGCACGATTCAGCCATCTCTAGTACAAACTAAACATTGCATTAGCTTTCTGGGACCTCAGTGGAGCTATTCTGATCATCACAACACCTTTAGGAGTGCTCAAACTAAGAATATGATTTCCAGTTTTGAGGTAAGTTTCCTTAACTTGGAACTCTTCATACAGGCATCATTAATGTTTAATTTGTGAATGAAAAATGTAGACATCATTATTCTGAAGCTAACGATGTATTTAGATTTCATTTATATTGCTTAAGTAGTTAGAATTTTGGATCTGAACATCATGGAAAAGTTAGGTCAGAATTTGGTACCATTCAAAATTCATGCTCATTTTTGAGAATTAGTTTAAGTTATTTACATTTCTGAAATCGTGGTGAAATTTGCCACAAGTTTCATGTTTACATTTTTGCAAATGGATGAGAAATGAATAAGATGCAGGTGGTCCGGCTAGAGGTTGAAGATGAAGTTGTTTTCAGGAAGCAGTTTCTAACATATATTTATGGTTTGACATAAGTTAACAAATGTATCACCACCCCAGTGGCTAAAGCGCGCGCTTGTCACCCTTATGTCTTGGGTTTAAGCCTCGGCGTGACCTTTTGCATTTTTTCCACTTTTTTGACATCTTCTTGTTTTTTTGCAGCGCCTGTGCCTCCATTTGTTTGGGCTTTATTTTTTTGCTATATTCTGACCCCCTGCCTTGTTGTTCATACATCCTGGCTCATTTTATTTTTTATTTTTTTATTTTTTATTTTCATTATTATTATTATTAGTATTATTATTAATATTAATTTTTATTGTTATTAATAAAAACCCAAAAATATTTTTATTTATTATTTTCACATTTTATATTTCATTTTTCTTCACAAAAACAAAAGAATAAAAACATTTCTTTTACATTTTCTTTAATAATTAAATTTACATTTTTAAATAGTTAGATAATTTAATTTTAATTATTATTATATTATATTATTTATTTTTCTTGTAAATTAAAATCAATTTAGAATTTAGGATTTTTATTTAATTATTTTTATTTACTAATTCAATTAAATTCACAGAAACCCTAAAAAACTTGTTTTCTTTAAATTAGTTTAGCTTACTAACTTAATCTTAATTTTTTTATTTTTTAGTTAATTATTTTATTTTAGTTAATTAAGTCAAAAACATTTTTCCTGAAAAACCAAACATAAATCACATTTCTTTTTACATTTACATTCTAGCATTTTTACTTATTTAATCTTGTACATTTATTCAATTTCAATATGGTTGTAATAGATGATTAGGGTTTTAATTTCTTGCAATATTCCCCATTTGTAATTTGTATACCCCCTTTCCTAAAAGATGTAATAGCTTAGTATTTTTATTTTTTGCAATTTAAATGCTTTATATACAAATGCTAGTAATTAGGATTTTGTATGGAAAGACTAAAACCAACAAATAGCAAACCCTAATCAAGACAAAAACAAGCATGTAAATCAATACACTTGCACACAAACACCCTTAGGGTAAATCCACTTTGTTGCCTTACAAAAATGGTCATATTATGCATGTGAGGTATCTTAGCAAAAACAAGCAAAATACAAGATCATAGTCCCTCGATGACGCTATCCAGGTTGCCTTTCAAAATGATATTAGTCCCTAAAGAAAAATGCTAAGATATCTTGCAACATTGCTAATCAGGGTAATACGACGACCCTTGCCCGTCCCTTTTACATCCAAAGATAGGGTTACTTAACAAATCTATGGTAATATAACAATGTCAAAAGAAAGAGGAAATGAATATGAAAGACTTTTGAGTAGGTAGAATATTCCTAGTTACTTGCTCAAATTCAAAACAAAACATCCTTGCTATTTTCAAAACACCTACACTTTCAAAACATCTTACAAATTTGAAAATATTTTTCAAAAGATCAAACACTCTGTATACATTCTTACGAACAAGAATCATTACAAAGTTTGCCTAAACAAAGGCGTCTTTACAAAATACTTTCAAAAACCACAAGAAGCACATTTTCAAACAAAAGCAAGTGATCTAGCAAGTAACTAAGAGCCCATTGAAAACCATCGATGAAAAGGGTGCTAATACCTTCCCTTTTCATAATCTACCCCCCCCCCCCAACTCAAGAAAACATCTCAAAGGTCTTTCCTGTGCTTTTTCACCTTTCCTTTTGGATAAAAGAAAAGTCGGTGGCAACTCTTGCTAACGGAAACATTTACGATCAAACGCAAAACACCCAAGTCAGTTCTCCCACCGTATCACACATGCTCTAACCACTGGGATGGTGATACATCTGTTGATTTAAACACACCTATTTAATTAAGTAGCAAAACCAGTTTCCAGAATTCAAACCAAAAACACGCCACCTCATCATCTTCAACCTTGAGACATTTTCAAATAACAACCATTATACACATGATTTCTTCTTCATTTCACAACCATTTAAAAAAATGTAAAGACCAAAATCACTCAAAATTTAACAAGGAATTCAATGATGCAACTTAAACAAACTGAAAATCAAAGATGAACACATATGAATCCAGCAAAAACAGAACCAAACCCTAATGTTCAGCTCTTAGAAACTTCATATACAGGTGTGATACGGTGGCAGAACCGACTGTTTTGAAATGCTGGTTTGCGTTTTGCGTTTTTTGTTTGCAAAATGTCGCGATAAGCAAGAGTCGCCACCGACTTTTATTTCATCCAATCGGAAAGGAAAAAAAGTACAGAAAAATCCTTTTTTCGAGATATTCTGAGTACGGGGGGTAGATTATAGAAAGGGAAGGTGTTAGCACCCTTTCTATCCATGGTTTTCCATGGGCTCTTAGGTACTTGCTCATCTTTTTAAAATTGCTTGTGTAGGTGCTTTGTTTTGAAAAGGTTGACTTCGTGATAACCCTTGTATCAGTCCTCAAAGGTGTGACGAAGTTGTTTTGAAAATTTGTTTGAAAAGTGTAAGTGTGAAAAGTATTGGTTTGAGCAAGTACCTACAAGCATCTACCTACTCGAAAAAATATTGTTTCTATTTTTGTTTCCTTTAGACAGCGCTATCCTACTATTGAGAAATAGGTAGCACCGTCGTTGGAGTTGTAAGGGTCAATTTGTAAGGGACGTACAATCACTAAAGCAATGTTAGGACGTCTTAGTAATAACCCTAAAGTCTTAAGATCATATTCGAGGCAACATTTACGAGGCAACATTCAAACGGGACATTTGATCTTTTCTAGACAGGAGGGTAATCGCTAAAGCATCCTATACTTAATGATCGTTTACCGAAGGCAACCGAAGTGTGAGTATACCCTAGGAGTGATATGTACACGTGATTTGTTTCAATTATTTATCTTTGCACATTAGGATTTTCTAATTATATTAAATTATCATGCAATCTTGTCATACAATCCTATTAACATACATCTAAATAGTTAAATATTGGCAGAAATTAAGATGCGAGAAAGTAAATCTATGCTATTACAAGGCTTCGGGGATGGGAATTAATTACATAGCCAAAAAACCCGGGAAAAAAGCGATAAGTAAAAAAAACCTAGGTTAAACTATTACAAACCATCAGTATTTACAGAAATATTGACAAAATAAAATATTATGCATGTAATGAATCGAATACGAGATAATTAGGATTTTGACCCTCGTCTAAACCTAATTGCGATTAATTGAAGAAAAAAAGTCCTTTTTTGTTTTTCTATCTAAGAAAATAATGACATAGTTAAAATTAAAGAAAAATTCTAAGTTCTACTTAATTTTAAATTAAAAATAAATTGATTCCATCTAAAACCTATTTTTGTATTTTGTATTTTGTTTTATTTGAAAAAAAATAAAATAATTAAACCAATAATTTAACCTAATTTTCTAATTAGTTTTAATCATAAAAAAGGTTAAATTGCCCTAAATTAAACCAAATTAAATTAAATTAACAAAATTAATTTTTGATAAAAAAAACCTAATTTTAATTTTTTTATTTTATGATCTTTTATGAAAAATAATAATTAGTTGTCAATTAAAATAATAATAAAAGGGTACTAAAAAGAATTAAAAATAAATAAGTAAAGAAAAGGTGAGATGGGCTTGTATTTAGTTAAAGGAAGGGGGGGGGGGGGGGGGGTTGAATGCAAATTCTTGGGCCCAAATGGAAAGGGACCTATTTGACTTTGTTGGATCCAGTGCACACATTGACTGAAGGCGCATGATGGACCTTCAAGGGAGAAGCCTTGGATCTGGGGCGTTGATGAATGAGACGGCCAGATATGGGACCTGGGGATCGAACCCAGGTCCTTAGGCATTTTCCATGACACGTTTACCATCTGAGCTGCATGTGTTACTTGTATATATAATAATAATAATACACAAAATATCAAACACTATAGTTAAGTATGAAAAATGCGTGGAATTTCAAACTGCCCAACCAGGGGGTGCCACGCCTCCATCTTCTTCCTCCCCACCGTCGCTTTAGGCTATACACCTTAACCTACAGACATGTCACTGTAGCTACAAACCTGTGTATTTAAAAAATGGTCCATAGGCAATATAAATGATCATGGCTGGTACCAATCAACTCGTCTCACCCACACGAGTCTCATGGTACCATAATTAATGTCCAATTTTTCCTATCCTGCAAAGCCCTAATCAAGAAGATGAAACCCTAGCTATGGCAACTTCATGTACAGGCGTTAGAAATTCAATTAAATGATACCAAAAGTTTGCAAACTTAGTGACAAACACGAATATATCATCAAAATATGCAATGGATGAGTAAATTAATGAAAAAGAATTTGAGTTTGAGAGCAAGTCATGATACCTATATCTCATAATTCTAGGCGTGAGAGAGCTTGAAAATGGGTGGGATTCCTTCTGGAGATGTCCAGCAGTCTATTGACAACCTGAGAATGGCACGAATTGACCTCTAACACAGAAATTGGATCACCACTTTTCTTGCAATTTTTGAGTTTTTCTTTCACCTCTGCACGGCTGCTTAACCCTTGTTCCTGCCTTGGATATGTTCCGTATATATTAGAGAATGCATTAGGGTTGTAAAACTGATCATATCTTTGGAAGTTTTTCAAGATTTGATTTTGTTTTCATGGCATATGTAAACCTTCCAAATTTGGCTTAAATCCAATCTTTTTCAAACAAATTGGCCTTGCGCGATTTGATCTTCATTTGACATCCTATAAGATCTTTTTTCAATGCAAAAATCATACCTAAAATACAATATATAATTTATTAGGATTTATTTGATTTTATTTGAATTTTAAATGAATAAAAATCAAAATAAATTAAATAAATGAATAAATAAAGCATGGAGGGTCCCATAGGTCATGGACTATGTTAGGAATGATATGCAAGCATAAAAAGTTGGGCCCATTTAGAAAAAAAAATGCAAATTTGAGCACATTTGACTTTTGGCAATTTTGTAAAAAGGGTCAACTTGGCCAATGCATAACTCTCTCAATTTTGACCCTAGAGAGGTTTTCTTGGACTTTTTAGAAAGCTTAGGATGTCCTCTAAGCAACCATTTTGGTCTCATCTCAATTAAGTCTCCCATTTTCATGTATGAAGCCTTGATACAAAAGGTGTTTTTGTTGACCTTTCAAAATGACCTATAATGTCCAAATTCATATCTTCTTGTGAGTGCATATTTTGAACTTGGGAGATGAAGATGAATTGTAGGGAATTTCATCCTCTTAAAAATGAGATTTAGATGGGTCATTTTTGATGAAGTGTGAGAAAGTTATGCTTGGTCAAAGTTGAGTTGACTTTTCCTACAAAACCCTAATTTAGCAACTTTTGGGCTTTGATGAATTATGAGCAATCCTTGATGAATCATGATCAACCCTTGATAAAATGATGAATGATACTTCAAAATGAGTATGTTGACCAAAAATATTGAAGTTTGACTGTATGTGGGCCACAATTGACTTTTTATCTAGCACTGTCGATTTCTAGGTATTTGAGCAATTGACTGAGCAAACTTCCTTTGTAAGGCTTGAAAATTGACATGGATGATCTTGAGAACATATTAGGACAATGGTGGGAATTTGGGATCCTTTTAACTTAAGCATCTTGATGCAAAATGAAACCCTAATTTGAAGTAGACTGCCTTAGGAGAGAGTTTGCCTGGTCAACTCTTGGATATCTTTGAGCAATTTGAGGACCTCACTTGCCATGTATTGAGAGATATGGGAGGGAAAATTTTGGGGTACAACAACAGGCATGATTAATGACAAGTAATTACATGGTTTGCTTCAGCACATGTTAGTTCTACCGAGGCCCAAACCTAGTTTGTGTACATGGAATCCATTTCATATTTCATGGCTTTAGCCACTTCTCAGACTCAAGACCAGTTATGGCCTCATGGTAGGTCACAGGCTCATCTTGATCCATGAGCAATATATCACCTCGATCACTTATGAGATATCCATATCTATCAGGTTGGTGACATATCCTATTTAACCTACGTTGGTCTTGTTCTACTTGGGCATGTTGTTCTTCCACAACTACTTGTGTTTCCTGCTCTAATTCCTCCATAGGTGTATCAATGCTTTGTGATTCTTGAATTTCTTCAAGCTCTACCTTCCCCCGCTGATTCCTTTGGAAATAAATTCTTTTTCCAAGAAAACTCCAGTTCGAGCAACAAACAATTTTCCTTCAGAAGGATTGTAAAAGTAATATCCTCTTGTTTCTTTAGGATACCCCATAAATAACCATTTTTCAGATTTTGGCTCAAGCTTAGTTGAGATTTATCGTTTCACATAAACTTCGCATCCCCAAATCTTCATGTAAGATGTATGTAGTTTCTTACTGTTGTACCCCAAAATTTTCCCTCCCATATTTCTCAATACATCTCAAGTGAGGTCTTCAAATTGCTCAAGAAAGTCCAAGAGTTGACCAGACAAATCCTCTTCTAAGACAGTCTACCTCAAATTAGGGTTTCATTTTGCATCAAGATGTTTGAGTCCAAAGGATCCCAAATGCTCACCATTGTCCTAATATGTTTTCAAGATCATTTATGTCAAGTTTCAAGCCTTGCAGAGGAGGTTTACTCAGTCAATTGCTCAAAAGCTTGAAAATCGACTATGCTTGGGCAAAAGTCAACTATGGCCCACATACAGTCAAACTTCAAGATTTTTTGTCAACATTCTCATTTTGAAGTATTATTCATCATTTGATCAAGGGTTGATCATGATTCCTCAAGGATTGCTCACAATTCATCAAAATCCAAAAGTTATTGGGGTTGAGCAGGAAAAGTCAACCCAACTTTGACCAAGCATAACTTTCTCATACTTTATCAAAAATGATCCATCCAAAGCTCATTTTGAATAGGATGCAATTACCTACAACCCATATTCATCCCCCAAGTTCAAAATATGCACTCACAAGAAGATATGAATTTGGACATTATAGGTCATTTTGAAAAGTCAACAAAAACACCTTTTGGGTCAAAGCTTCATACATGAACATGGAAGACTCAATTAAGATGATACCAAAAGGGTTGCTTAGAGGACATCTTAAGCTTTCTAAAAAGTCCAAGAACACCTCTTTAGGGTCAAAATTGAGAAAGTTATGCATTGGAAAAGTTGACCCTTTTTGCAAAATTGCCAAAAGTCAAATATGTCCAAAATTGCATTTTTTGTCAAATGGGCCCAACTTTTTATGCTTGCACTGAGTTTGTAATGTGACCCACGACCCATGAGCCCTTCCACTTGTCATTCTTTTATTTATTTTTTTATTTTGATTTTAGTTCATTTAAATCAAATAAAATCAATATAAAATAGTGAAAATATTAAACACTAATTAAATCTTGAGATTTGTGCATGATTAGGTCCATTACACAGCTGGAGACAAGATCAAATCATGCAAGGCTCCATTTGGACACAAAAAGATTGAATTTGGTTGATTTGGAAAGATTTGGTACAAGGATCAAATCATGAATCAATATTCATAATTGGAAGAGATTTGATACAAAATTGCAACCCTAATACATTCTTGGATACATAAGGAACAAAGGCAGACCAAAAAGAAGAGGCTGGAGGCGTGCAAAGGAGAGAACGAATTTCAAAAATTCAAGAAAAAGTTGCAAACTGATTTCCAAGTTTCAGGGCATCTCAAGCCATTCTAATCATACCAATCCATTGCTGGACTCCCCAGGATCGTGATTCAATCGCTAGCAAGCTTCCCCACGCCTTGAAACGCCCTGTAAGAGTCACACAGTTTCCATATTTTCTTGAATTCGAATACATTAATTCTGGCATATTTAGCATGATTAATAGAAATATTTTTAATCCTTGAGATGTTTGCAAGCTAATGGTTATGTTTAATTGCATTTTTGTTGACTAAGCACGAAATTGCCATGGCTAGGGTTCTTCTTTTATTTTTAGGGGTTTTGTGTACATGGAAAATTGGAAAGTAATAATGGCACCATGATGCTCGTGGACTTGAAACGAGTTGATTGGTACCATTGGTAGTCATTTATCATACGTGTACAAGGTTTTGGAAATGCACAGGGTTATACCTACGCTCAGTATCCGTAGGTAAAAGCTATGAAACTTACAGCGATGGTGGGAGGAAGAAGAAGGATATGTGGCGCTCCATGGTTTGCCAGTTTGAATTTCGCACGTTTCAAAGATTAGCTTTTTGTTTATATTATATAATAATTTCTTATTATTATAATGACAACTAAACATTATGGCTCAGCTGGAAGCGTGGCAAGGGGATAATGCTCATGGACCTGGGTTCGATCCCCAGGTCCCAACTTTAGCTTCATATTATTTTTCTTTGTATAATCAAGCACGCTAGTCTCCCATGTGTCCACCATGCATCATCAGCATCCAACCATCAGATCCCCAGCAAGCCAGATCCAAGGCTTCCCCCTTGAAGGTCCACCATGCGCCTGAGTCAAGCATGCACACTGGACCCAACAAAGTCAACAAAGGCCAGGAATTGTTGGGCCAAGGAGTCAGATTCATACCCCCTCTCTTGCTAAACAACACCAGGCCCATCTTAATTCTTCTTTGCTTATTTATTGTATTTCTTTTATTATTTGCTTAAATTATTTCTTAACCAAAATTAATTTCTTTTTTTTCACAAAATCATAAAATCAAGTTTCATAAAAAATTAGAATTAGGTTTTATTTTATCAAATTTAATTTAATGTTAGTTTAATTTAATTTAGGGTAATTCTAACTTTTTTTTACAATTAAAATCAATTAGAAAAATTAGGGTTAAGCTTGTGATTTAATTTTTATTTCTTTTCTCAAAACAAAAAATACAAAATAGGTTAACTTAATTATTTTTTCTTAACTTAAATTAATTAGTAATTAGGTTATTCTTATTCAATTGAACTTTATTTTCTCAAATAATCAAAAACAACACAAAATGATTTTTTTTTAAATTGCAATTAGGTAGTTCGGGTCAAAACCCTAAATCTCTCGTTTTCGATTCATCGCGCGCGTTTATTAATTTTTGCAATATTAATGTAACTGCCCATGGTATGTAATAGTTTAATCTAGGATTTTCTTTTATCGTCTTTACGGGTTTTTTGGCTATGTAATTAATCCCTACCCCAAAGCCTTGTAATAGCGTAGATTTTACTTTCTCGCATTTCAATTCTCGCAAATATTAACTATTTAGATGTATGTTAATAGGATTGTATGATAAGACTGCATGATAATTTAAAACGGCTAGAAAACCCTAATGTGCAAAGATAATAACTGAAATCAAATCACTCGCACATGCGCACTCTTAGGGTATACTCTCACTTCGGTTGCCTTCGGTAAACGATCATTAAGCATAGGGTGTCTTAGTGGTTACCCTCCTGTCTAACAAAGATCAAAAGTCCCATTCGGAAATGTTGCCTCAGAAACATTGCCTCGGAAATGTTGCCTCGAATATGATCTTAAGACTCTAGGGTTATTACTAAGACGTCCTAACATTGCTTTAGTGATCGTACGTCCCTTACAAATTGACGCTTACAAATCCCACGACGGTGCTACCTATTTCTCAATAGTAGGATAGCATTGCCTAAAGGAAACGAGAACAGAAACGATCCTTTTTCGAGTAGGTAGATAACTATTAGGTACTTGCTCAAGTCAAACTTTTTCACACCATACACTTTCAAACAAACTTTTCAAACTAAAGTTCTTCAAAACACTTCGTAACACTCTTGAGGACAGAAACAAGGGTTAAAACGAAGTACAACAAAACTTTTCAAAACAAACACACACAAGCAATTTTAAAAGATGAGCAAGCACCTAAGAGCCCATGGAAAACCATGGATAGAAAGGGTGCTAACACCTTCCCTTTCTATAATCTACCCCTCGTACTCAGAATATCTCAAAAAAGGATTTTTCTGTGCTTTTTTCCTTTCCGATTGGATAAAATAAAAGTCGGTGGCGACTCTTGCTTACCGCGACATTTTATGAACAAAAAATGCAAAATGCAAACCAGCATTTTTCAAAACAGTCGGTTCTTCCACCGTATCACAGAACTGGCGATTCTGCTAGGGATCTGATAAGTGGGGTATACCTTAGAATCTAGTTCATCATAATTGCTTCTCTTGTTTGTTTTGGTTTATTTACTTTTAAGGGTTTTGTTTGGGAGTTACTGTAGATCCTAACCCAGATCTGGGGACACCTTTTAGGTAAGTAGCAATAAACTGTGAGGGAACTGTACGGCGTAGACCGATACGGTTGAAGCAGTAGCTACGTTGATGTGGCACATTGGTTGGTACCAGTATCCCTTGTGGATAAACGGGGAGAATACGGGACCGATGCGTGTGTCGTTAAGCATCAACTGACCTTAGAACCTTTAATCGACCAACTTGTCCATTATAAAGTAGTGAGATAGCCGGCCTCGGTGTAAAGTTGAGAACTGGTTGATACTCGATGATACACTCATTGAGACCATACTCTCGAGATAGTTCCGGCTGCAAGAAAAGATTGCGTGAGCTTAAACCATGACCGATGAAGGATGGTCAGTGATATTGAGATCCTCTAGAACCCGGTTACTTTTGCTAGGACAGGTTGAAACCAACTAAACTTCAAGAGGGTACTACCTTTGACCTCATGCAAGCCTTAAACTTAAGGGCTTTTGTGTGACTTGTTTGCCTTTGCCATTCCTGTTACCTGCTATACCTGTTGCTTTTATCATGACATCATGCATCATAAAATGGCATTCATACTTCATTTTACTAACCATTTCAAAGACCAAGGGAATTTATCTTTGTTCTGTTTTGCAGATTATGGCTTCCGTACGCAGAAATACCATCTGAGTTAACTTTGTGCAAATACCTGCTCAACTTAAAGAGTTAGCCTCAAGAGTTTCTGAGACTTCTATGTTCATTAAAATACATGGTCAGCTTCTTATCCTGGTCACCTCAAAGCTTGATGAGCAGATGATGAGTGTACTTTTCCAATTCTTCAATCCTGTGCATCATTGCTTCACCTTTCCAGATTACCAGTTGGTTCCCACTTTGGAAGAGTTTTCTCACTTGTTAGGCATATCCATCCTAGAGCAGGTGCCCTTCACAGGTATGGAAGAGACTCCTAGACCAGAAGACATTGCTTCAGCTCTACATCTAAAACGGGCTGATGTAGTATCCAATTGGGAAACACGAAGCGGGGTTGGAGGTTTCTTAGCCAAATTTCTGATGGATCAGGCTCAGCTATTCTAGGATAATTTGGATTTTCAAGCTTCTGAAGACGTCTTGGCTCTCCTTATCTATGGGTTGGTCCTCTTCCCGAATCCAGATTCCTTTATAGATGTGAATGCGGTCAAGATTTTCCTTTCTCGCAATCCTGTGCCTACTCTACTGGGTGATATCTTGCATGCCCTTTACACTCGTACTGTGCGAAGAAGAGGGACTCTTATGTGTTGCATGTCGTTGCTGTTAAGGTGGTTTATTTCGCACCTCCCTAAATCTGTGTTGAAGAACGAAGAAGGTTTGGGATGGTCTTATAGGATAATGTCACTTGCCCATACAAACATTCTTTGGAGCTCCCATGCTATGGCAGACACTGCCGTCATTGATCGTTGTGGGGGATACCCTAATGTCCCATTGCTTCGAATCAGAGGGAGAATAACCTACAATCCTTGTCTAGCTTTGCGACAATTTGGTCGTGCTCGAAGAGACGGTCCCCATGAGCTACTTCTTGAGGATATTGCCTTTGACTACAAGGAAGACATTGAGGAGTACCGCCGAAGGTTTATACGAGCTTGGGGCATGGTGAACAGATCTGAACCCCAAGAGCTGGAACCAAGGACTTCCCTTCCTATGCAGCCTTATCTCTAGTGGGTCCGAGCTCGTGCCCAAAAGCTTGGGAGGCCCTATGAATCCATATTACCACTGATTGTGGAGCCCACCAATGAAGAGGGCATTCCTTACACTGTTCTTTATCCTTACATGCCCACTAATCCCGGGGAGTTGCAGAGATCTTGGATTCAGCTGAAAGAGGAAAGGGATACTTACCGGGAGAAGTACCACGAGCAAGAAAGGAAGATTCTGAAGCTCACCAGGCAGCTCGAGGAAGAAAGAGTAATCAATGACTACGTCAGCACAAAGAGGAATCGTCCATGGGATTTCTGATTTTTGCTTTTTTCTAGTTTAGATTTGTTTTCCATTTATTTCTTTGTAACGCCTTAAGGGAATTGTTGAACCTTTTGCAAGTTGATCTAATAAAGTTTGTTTATTTTTTGTTTACAAATTTAAATCTCCCAAAGTCTTTGAAATCATTACATGCGCATCCCATTATCATGCATACCATTACAGGTACCATTACAGGTTTCTCATCTTCTTCGTTGTTTATTTCAGCAGAAATGTCTTCTGATCAAGCCATCAAAGATCTTCAGGCACAGAATGCCCATTTCCAACAAATGTTCTTAAGCTTGGCTAAAGGGCAAGAGGATCTGAAGACCCTGATTCTGAAAGAGAAGAAGAAGAAGAATAAGGTTGGCATTCTGAACATGGGTAGAAGATTCGGAGAAAGGATAAGACAATCACCTGATCTGAACTCCTCATCCAAAGACGGGGAGAACCAAGAAAGAACAAAGGACCCCAGTCCAACAGTTTCTGACAATGATACGGATTATGATGATGAACAATATCCTCCTGCCGAGGATAGGTACAAGCAGTTAGAAGACCGTCTGAGTGCTATGGAGATTCAGAAGATCCCTGGTTTGGATTTCGGAGAGCTGGGACTGGTGTCGGGAGTGGTGATCCCTTATAAGTTCAAAGCTCCGGTTTTTGCCAAGTACGATGGAGTATCCTGTCCAAAACTCCATCTCCGCTCGTATGTCAGGAAAATCCAACCCCACACTGCTGATAGAAATTAGTGGGTGAATTTCTTTCAAGATAATCTGTCAGGGACTCGGCTTGAATGGTTTTATCAATTGGAAGGAGCCAGTGTCCGAAACTGGGAGGACCTTGCTGCTTCTTTTTACAGGCAGTATCAGTATAACACCGACCTTGCTCCCACTCGTACTCAGCTCCAGGGTATGTCAATGGGTGCAAGTGAAGGTTTTAAGGAATATGCTCAGAAGTGGAGAGACTTGGCTGGAAGAGTCCAACCCCCTTTGTCTGATAGGGAGTTAGTTGACAGGTTTCTAGGGACGCTATCTGGTCCATTTTTCAATCATTTGATCGGCAGTTCGTCATCTGGGTTTACTGAGTTAATCTTGACTGGAGAGAGAGTAGAAGTTGGTATCCGAAGTGGAAAAATACAGAAAGATACTTCATGAATCATAGTAAAGAAGCCTTTCACCGGTAAGAAGGAAGCTAGTGCAGTCTATGGCTCGAGGGGCCAAAGCAGACCTGAACACCGTCAAGCAGTAAATGCGGTAGTGATATCAAGTCCCACAGTTGCTCCACAATGCAACAATCAATAAAGGGTGGAAAGACCGCAGAGGCAGTTCACTCGGCTCAATATGACCTTGTCTCAAATTCTACCATAATTATTGAAGACCAATCTGGTAACTCTGAGGGAGGCCCCAAAGAACCCCAACACCACTTCTCCTCATTATAACTCGAATGCCCGTTGTGCCTATCACTATGAAAGTCCAGGTCATGATACAAACAGATGTTGGGCCTTGAAAAACAAAGTGCAAGACTTGATCGAAGCCAAAGAGATTGAGTTTGACGCTCCAGAGAAGCCCAACGTCATAACTGCTCCCATGCCCAAACATGGTCATGGAGTAAATTCTATAGACGATGATTTATTTGTGACCTCTGTGGAAGAAATTTCTACTCCTTTGATGACAGTTAAGAAGAATTTTTTGTTGGCCGGTTTATTTTCGGGTTGTGGTGAAGGTTGCCACATGTGTTCAATTCTGCCTGCTGGTTGCCACTTTTTGAAATCAGGTGTTCAGCGCCTGCTGGATAACAAAGAAATCTTGTTCGAAAAGACTATGATTATGTTGGTTCCAGTTCAACATGTTGCCATCATAACCATTTCCTCCAATCCTTCCAAGGTTTCCTCGAAAAAACCTGTTAGGATTACACCCGTCCTAAGAATTGCTCCGTTAATAATTATTGTCCCTGGTCCTATCCCATACACTTCGGATAAGGTTGTCCCTTGGCACTATGGTGCTGATGTGTATTACCATGGAGTTAAACAAGATTTAAAGAATGAGGAAGTTGATGTTGATGTCAGCAATATTGTCGGGGCTAGCAAGGTCACAAGAAGTGGAAGACTCTTTTCTCCCGTGATCTCCCCTCCGACTATCCATAAACCTGTTTTCATTCCATCTGCTAGTACATCAGCCACCGTCCCAGTTCCTATTCCAGTCATCACCCATGTCGCCGAGCCATCTGGGACTCGGGGCAAAGAAATCATAGGTGAGCCTGCCCGGACGGAGGCACCTAAGAAGATCATTGTAGAAGCCTCGAAACAAGAGATAGAATAAATTTTGAAGATTATCAAGAAGAGCGACTACAACATAGTCGAGCAGCTGGGGCAGACCCCGTCAAAAATCTCCATGTTGTCCTTGTTATTGTGTTCTGAAGCCCATGCAAAGGCTTCAGCCGATCAATTCAAAGATTGTGTAGCTAGCCTGACTGCCGACAATGGGCTGGGTTTCTCAGATGCAGATTTGACCGCCAAGGGGAGAAACCATAATGATGCTATGCACGTTGTTGCACCCCAAAATTTTCCCTCCCATTTCTCATTGATTTCTCACCACAAAGCCCTTGGGGATCAAGATCCAGTTAGGGTTTCATCTGCTAAAGACTTCTCTTTGCACTGTTGACCCAAATTAGGGTTTGTGTTTGCACAAAGATGTTTTGACCTAAAATGCCTAAGATGACTTTCTTGCTTCATATTGGACTCTCAAGTTTATCCATATCAAGTTTCAAGTCTTGATTCCAAGTTTTGCCCAGTCAATTGGACAGTTGACCTAGAAATCAGCTGTATTGGGGAAAAAGTCAATTGTGGCCAATTGACAGTCAAACCTCATGAAAATTGATCCACATCAACATTATAAACTTCCATGAACCATTTGGTCAAGTTTGGATCACAATTCCATAAGAAATTTGATCAGATCACCAAAAGGGCAAAATGGTCATTTTTAGGGTTTTGACTGCACAAAGGCAATTTTTGACTGTTTGACCTAGCCAATGGCAAACCAAGCTCATATATGGACTCAAGGACCCCATGGAATTATCTTGACATGCTCAACAAACTCAAAAAATCCCAAGTACACAAGATTGACAGTTGAATTTCCCAGTCAATTGATCAATTTTGACTATATACTGAAAAGTCAAACTTTGACTTTTTGGTCAAAGTCAAGAGTCAAGATTCATTTTTCATCAAAACATGCCAAATCATGAAACTTGTTCACCAAGAAATCACAAAATGCAAATTAGGGTTAGAAATTAGGATTTTTCATAACTTAGAATTTTTCTAAGTTATAAAAAACCCTAATTTTTTCCCAACTTTTCCCCACTTTTTCACCAAGATCCATTTGGATTCAAAAAAAAGTCAAAACATGAAAGTTGTAGCTTGTTGCATAATCTACAACTTTTATTCACAAAGTTTTCCCATTTGAGGCTTGTATCTCAAGTTACAAATTTTTGAATAAGGGCACTAAACCATTCTTAACTTAGTGAAATTTTAACCTATTTTGACAAGGTTTTCTACCTAACTTCAAGACCATTTTCCATACACTTCCACTTGGAATTTCAACTTTCACTTCAAAGGTGGATTGTAGTACACATTCCAAGCTTTCCAAAATGTCCAAGAACTTCTCAAACAACCTCATGGTTAGGGAGAATCGAATTTTGCAAAATGGGAAAAAGTCACTTTTGTTCTTGGCCATGTACATGTTCATAACATTATGCATTTCAATCTCAGCTTGCATATCTTGATTACAGGTCCTTAAACTATCCAACACTCATAAATTTAATGCATATTCTTTGTGCCAAGGCCATGTTCTTTTTGTTCTAGCATTGCATAAAGGATTTATCCCAAAATAGATAAAGCATTTCTTCCATTTTTGCAAAAGGTAGCTTTATGTCCAATTACAAATCCAAGAAGTACAGTCCATATCTAATTGGCACAAGTTTATATGTTAATCACACTGATCAAGGAGGGATTATGCAGCATAGTATGAGGGCCTGTACAGGCTAGAGGCACAAAGTAACCATTGCTTGCTTAAAGTGTAAGAAACACATCATAACTGCTAACAACTCTCATATCAGCTTGAAAACCCTTAAGTGAACTTGACAAACATACTCAAGACATCTCAACCAAGCTATTGCACGACCCTAACACCTCTCATACACCCCAAATCCCAGAATCACCTTCAAACTGCAAAAACAGGGCCAGGCCTGCAGTTTGAGTGCCATCTTCCATTTCCCTCAAGCTCTCTTGCCCAAACCAGTTCACATACATTCCCTAGCATCTATGAAAGCTAACCATGCCTTGAAACACGACCTGTAATCCCTCTAACCAGTTCCACCATTTTCAGTTTCTTGTTTTGCAGGTGAAGTGCTCTAACACAATTCAAAAGCTTTCAAGACAAAGTAAACATTGGAATAGCATCCCTGGACCTCAAGGAAGCTTTTCCAATCATCACCTTGCACTGAAAGCTTCCTCATTGCCAGATAGAACTTCAGCTGAACAGGTATTTTGGTGAACTTCTATCTCTCTTATTAAGCATCATTAGCTTTAAGTTTGTGAATAAACAATGTTCTACTCATGCCACTGAACATGTACATGTTTTTACTTTTCATTTCTTTTGCTTGAGCTGTGAGAATTTAAGGTTTGAAAATGGCAGAAAATCTAGGTTAGGATTTGGGGGAGAAGAAATTCTCCCTCATCTTAGAGAGTTAGATCAAGTTCTGCATATGGTTGGATTCGTCTCTTCATGCTGAACATTTTTTATGTTATGAGTTTTCATTGAAAAGCCAGGACTCAGGAGTTAGAAGTTGAGAAGAAGGGCGCGCGTTTTTTGAACTGGTTCTGTCTGAAGGTTGAAGACAGTGGCTTCTTGGGCTGGGCCTGAGTGTTTTTCTTATTCACACCACTTTTTTTGTTTTACACCCCCTAAGCCTATTTCATTCATTTTTAATGTTTTTGACTTTTTCTTTTTTTGATTGGCTCATTTATTTTTTCTCAGCATATTGAAAATTTAAAAATATTTTTTCTCACCATTTTTGATTTTATTAGGTATTTATTTGATTTTTCTTTTAGTTTGAACATAAATAAATAAATAAATATATATGTTTTGTTTAAAATATTAAAATATTGGAAATACATTTTTACATACTTTTATCTTATTTTTACTTCCTGAAAATATTTTATAGAAAAAATACTTTTTTTATTTTAATATTAAATATTATTAATTAATATATATAATACCTATTTTGTAAATAATATAAATAAATAGATATATATTAATACACTTAGGATATAAATACCAAAAAATGTACATATTTTATTTTTTAATATTTAATACTAAAAAATACATTTTTAAGTATATTATATTTTTATCTTATTTTTTTGTATAAATAGTAAATATTACAAATATTAAATAACTAATACCATTTTGATTAAAATTAGGGTTTTGCCCTAAATTTGAAAATACTCCAAAATATAATACCTTGTTATTTCTCTTTTTATTTCACATAAATAATATCTTTTTTGCATACATATAAAAATTCCCTTTTTTATATTTTTGCATATTTATTTCAATTTCCATTTAATTATACAATTATTTGTCTTGTAAATATTCAAAGAAAATGATGTAATAGTTAGGTTTAAATTTTTGTCTAAATATACCCCATTTGAGACATTGTACCCCCCTCCCCATATTATTGTTTTGTAATAGCGTAGGAATTTAAATTTCGCACTTTATCGCTTTCTAAATATACTATGCTAGAGTTAGGGTTTGCATGCGAATAAAATGAACAAAAAATAGTTTGACCTAATACAAGACAAAAAAGCATGAAAATGGACAACACATTTCACACTTGCACCCCTAGGGTATTCCACTTTGTTGCCTTCAAATAAATTGGGCCATATTGTATGTTGAACTTCTTTGGGTAAAACAAACAATCAAATGATCATAGTCCCTCAAAATGTTGCCTAAATGAATGATCAAGTCCCTTTTAAAGAAAAATTGCCCAAAGACATTTAACACTATTGCAATTATGGTCTAAAAACGATGACCCTCGCTTGTCCCTTTCACCTCCTAATACAAGATTGTCCACCAAATGCAATGGTGGAACAAAATTGTCAAAAGGTTTAAAACATAACAAAAATCTTTGAGAAAACTTTAGGGTAGACAACTCTTAAGTACTTGTCAATTTGCCAAGAAAACACTTGCCTATTTTCAAAACCCACTTCACAAACACTTTCAAAACCAACTTTCAAAAAAAACCTTGAAACATCTTTTCTAAAGACAAAACACCTTTTGTAAAACATTCGAGTAAAGAATTGTTACAAGGGTAGCCTATACAAGGCATCTTTTCAAAACATTTTCAAAAAAAAACCCACACACCAAGCACCATTTCAAACAATTGAAAACCAAGGCAAGTTGATCTAAGCAAGTACCTAAGAGCCCATGGATAACCATGGATAGAAAGGGTGCTAATACCTTCCCTTTCTATAATCTACTCCCCGAACCCAAGAAAAATCTCAAAGGTTTTTGCTGTGCTTTTTAAACCTTTCCTTAGGATAAAATAAAAAGTCGGTGGCGACTCTTGCTCAACCGAAACATTTGCGAAAACAAACGCAAAACCCTAGTCAGTTCTCCCACCGTATCACACACGTCTCGATCGAGTGTAGGGGCACTACTATGGCCCATGTACTGGTAGATATTGGGTCTTCATTGAATGTTCTGCCAAAGAAAGCATTAGACTGTCTGGACTGTGAAGGTTTGATTCTAAAGCCGAGCAATATTGTGGTCAGGGCTTTTGATGGGTCAAAGAGAATGGTGCACGGGGAGGTGGACATCCCTGTTAAAGTTGGAGCTCAGACTTTTGCATCCACCTTCTATGTGATGGATATCAGACCATCATATTCTTGCTTGTTGGGTCGCCCTTGGATCTATAAGGTTGGGGCAGTGACTTCCACGCTCCATCAAATGTTGAAATATCCGATAAATAGGAAGATTGTCACTGTACGAGGTGAAGAGGAGTATATGGTGAGTCATCTCAACTCCTTCCGCTACGTGGAGATGGATAGGGAATTCATTGAAACCCCTTGTCAGAACTTTGAAGAGGTCCCTCAAACTTTGGCGTCAACTGAAGTTGATATCGATAAACCTCTGATGAAGATGGCTTCTCTCAAGGATGCCAGGGATGTAATTGAAGAAGGTGGGTGTACAAATTGGGGTCAGCTCCCTGATTTCACGCACAAAACTGACAAATTTGGTTTGGGCTTTACTACAGGGGCTCAAAGGGCTGTTAAGCGCGCGCGGATTGGAACACCTCCTTTGCACATCAGCAATCAGGGAGTTAATGCAATTGAAGATGGTGAAGAAGATTCAGATATCGACAGATGGATCTATCCCACAACCGATGGTGGATTGAACAACTGGACAGCGAAGGACTTCATACCTATTTATTTTATTCCACATTAATTGACTTATGTTTTGAGAGTTGTAATAGACAGTTTAAAACTTTACGGCCCGGTGCCTTGCCCGAGGCACCTTGGATTTGCTTTTAAGGGCTTATTATTTGTCATTTCATATATCATTAATAAAACATTGGACGTTTCTTGCATTACAAATTTTGCGCTCCTTGTTTTTCTTTTATGTCTCTCGCTTTATCAAAAACAGCTATTCTCTTACACACACTCACATATCATAATGCAGATCCATATCCACTATGGATCCCGTTGATAACAACTCTGCTACTGCCAGTTATGACTTCGAAAATCCGATCAACCAAGCCGAGGAAGAAGGTGAGGATGATTGTGAGGTGCCTGGAGAGCTTGCTAGATTTTTACAGCAGGAAGAAAGGGCCATACAGCCTCATGAAAAGCCAGTTGAGTCAGTGAATTTGGGTACAGAGGAAGATAGGAAAGAAGTTAAGATAGGTGTGAATCTGGAGCCTAGTGTCAAGAAACAGTTGATACAAATGCTACGCGACTATGTTGAGATCTTCGCTTGGTCTTATGAAGATATGCCTGGTTTGGACATCGATATTGTGGTTCATCACTTGCCAACTAAAGAAGACTGCCCTCTGGTAAAACAGAAGGTCCACCGTATGCGCCCTGAGATGTATGAGAAAATCAAAGCTGAAGTCATGAAACAGTTCGATGCGGGATTTTTAGCTGTCACTTCTTATCCGCCCAGTACCTAAGAAGGATGGTAAGGTACGGATATGTGTAGATTATAGAGATCTGAACAGAGCAAGCCCCAAGGATGACTTCCCACTCCCTCACATTGATGTTCTGGTCGACAAAACCGTGCAGCATAAGATTTTCTCCTTCATGGATGGTTTTTCTGGTTACAACCTGATCAAGATGGATCTTGAAGACATGGAGAAGACAACCTTCGTTACACAGTGGGGAAGCTTCTGTTACAAAGTAATGCCTTTCGGGTTGAAGAATGTTGGGGTAACTTATCAGCGCGCCATGGTCGCTTTGTTCCACGACATGATTCACCATGAGATCGAGGTTTATGTTGATAACATGATAGAAAGGTCCCAGACTGAGGAAGAGCACCTTGACCATCTCCAGAAACGGTTCGACAGGTTGAAGACGTACAAGCTGAGGTTAAACCCGAACAAGTGCACCTTCGGGGTAAGGTCTGGTAAGCTGCTGGGTTTCATCGTCAGTGATAAGGGCATTCAGGTGGACCCTACAAAGGTAAAATCTATACAAGAGATTCCAGCTCCCCGCATAGAAAAGGAAGTTAGAGGCTTTTTGGGATGTCTGAACTACATCGCCAGGTTCATTTCACAACTGACCGCTACTTGTGAGCCAATCTTCAAGCTGCTGAAGAAAGATCAAGTGGTAAAGTGGAATGAGGAATGCCAGACCGCTTTCGAAAGAATCAAGGAATACCTCCAACAGCCACCAATTCTGATGCCTCCAATTGAAGGAAGACCTTTGATCTTATACTTGACAGTACTGGATAATTCAAAGGGGTGCGTGCTGGGGCAGCATGACGAGTCTGGCCGAAAAGAGCATGTTATTTATTACCTTAGCAAAAAGTTTACTAACTGTGAGCTCTGATACTCATTGCTCGAGAAAACTTGATGTGCTTTGGTATGGGCTGCTCGTCGGCTGAGACAGTATATGCTGACTCACACTACCCTATTGATATCAAAGATGGATCCAATCAAGTATATCTTCGAGAAGCCTGCCCTGTCCGGAAGAATAGCAAGATGGCAGATGATCCTAACCGAGTACGATATCTAATACACGACTCAAAAAGCAATTAAGGGGAGTGTATTGGCGGATCATTTGGCGCATCAAGCCGTGAATGACTACCAATCCATGAACTTCGAGTTCCCGGATGAGAACATCATGTTGGTAACCGATTGTGAAAAACCTGGACCGGATGAAGGACCTAAGGAAGGATCCCGATGGTCTATGTATTTTGATGGAGCATCAAACGCGTTAGGTAATGGAATTAGTGTTGTGATCATATCTCCTGAGGGTTGTCATACTCCGTTCACCGCCCGATTATGTTTCAACTACACCAACAACTAGGCGGAGTATGAAGTGTGCATCATGGGTCTTCGAGCTGCTATTGACCTGAGGATTAAGTTCTTGAGTGTATTCGGAGATTCTGCTCTGGTGATCAGTCAGATCAAAGGCGAGTGGGATACAAAGCACCCAAATCTTATTCCTTACAAAGAGTATGTATTGACATTGCTCCCACACTTTGAGGAGATAACCTTTGAACACTTCCCTAGAGAAGACAACTAGTTAGCGGACGCGCTAGCTACCATGTCTTCTATGTTCAAAGTTAGGTGGGACAATGAAGCTCCCCAGATTACCATTGAGAGGTTGGATGAACCCGCACATTGTTGTGACATTGAGACTGAAGAGGTAGTAGATAAACCCTGGTTTCACGAGGTAAAGAAGTATCTTGAGGCTCAAGAGTACCCCGAGGGGGCATTTGTTAATGATAGGAAGTTTCTAAGAAGGTTCGTTACGAAGTTCTTCATCAGTAATGGAATTCTCTATAATCGTAACCATGATTCAACCTTATTGTGGTGTGTAGACAAAAGCGAGGCAGAAAGGATCATGGCAGAGTTACATGAAGGTACCTTCGAAACTCATTCCAGTGGACATACCATGGCAAAGAAAATCCTACGGGCAGGATATTATTGGTCCACTATGGAAGCCGATTGTTATCAGCACTCTCGGACCTGTCATAAGTTCCAAGTCTATGTTGATAAGGTGCACGTACCTCCAGTTCCTCTGAATGTTTTGACAACTCCTTGGCCTTTTGCAATGTGGGGCATCGACATGATAGGTGAGATTAGACCTACTACGTCAAACGGGCATCATTTTATTCTGGTAGCTATTGATTACTTTACGAAGTGGGTTGAGGCAGCTTCCTTTGCTACAGTAACCAATAACGTCATGGCGCGGTTTATCCGACACAATCTGATTTGTCGATATGGTGTACCAGAGAGAATCATTACGGACAATGGTACAAATCTCAACAATACGATGATCACCGAGCTCTGCAAGCAGTTTAAGATTCAGCATCATAACTCTTCTCCTTACCGGCCGAAGATGAATGGGGCCGTTGAAGCAGCTAATAAGAACATCAAGAAGATTGTGTAGAATATGACGATGACATACAAAGACTGGCATGAGATGTTACCATTTTCTCTTCATGGGTACCATACCTTAACACGAACTTCGACAGGGGCAACACCTTACTCTCTGGTGTATGGCATGGAGGCGGTCCTACCCATCGAAGTCCAGATACCCTCTCTCCAGATTATGAAGGATGCGGGTTTGAACGAAGACGACTGGATCCAAACCCGACTTGACCAGCTGAATTTAATCAATGAAAAAAGGCTTACTACTATTTTTCATGGTCAGACGTATCAGAAGAGAATGATCAAGGCTTTTAACAAGAAAGTCAGACGTCAAGAATATCAAGTCGGGGATCTGGTGATCAAACGCATCATACCACCACAAGGTGATCCCAGGGGGAAATGGACCTGTGATACGGTGGAAGAACCGGAACTGTTTGAAATGTTGGTTTGCGTTTTAGGTTTGTGTTTGCAAAATGTCGCGGTAAGCAAGAGTCTCCACCGACTTTTATTTTATCCAACCGGAAAGGAAAAAAGCACATAAAAATTCCTTTTATGAGATATTTTGAGTACGGAGGGTAGATTATAGAAAGGGAAGGTATTAGCACCCTTTATATCCGTAGTTTTCTACGGGCTCTTAGGTACTTTCTCATCATTTTAAAATTTCTTCCGTGTTTGTGTGATTTGAAAAGTTTCTGTTTTACTTTGATTTAACCCTTGCTTCTGTCTTCAAGAGTGTTACGAAGTCGTTTTGAAAACTTTATTTTAAAAGAGTGTAAGTGTGGAAAAGTTTGTTGAGCAAGTACTTACTAGCATCTACCTACGCAACTACCTACTAGCATCTACCTACTCGAAAAAAGAATTGTTCTATGTTTGTTTCCTTTAGACAGCGCTATCCTACTATTAGTGAGTAGGTAGCACCATCGTTGGAGTTTTAAGGGTCAATTCGAAAAGGGACGTACGATCACTGAAGCAATGTTAGGACGTCTTAGTAATAACCCTAATGTATTAACATCATATTCGAGGCAACATTTCCAAGGCAACATTTCCGAACGGGACTTTGATCTTTTGTTTAGACAAGAGGACGACCACTAAAATATCCTATACTTAATGATCGTTTACCGAAGGCAATCGAAGTGAGAGTACACCCTAGGAGTGCTCATGTGCGAGTGATTCAATTTCAAGTTATTATCTTTGAACATTTAGGGTTCGCTAACCATTTTAAAGTTTACATACATTCTTGTCATGCATCCCTATTACCATACATCTAACAGTTAATATTTGCGGAAAATTAAAATGTGGAAAATAAGCTACGCTATTACAAGGCTTCGGGTACTAATTACATAGCCAAAAAACAACCCGTAAAAAAACGATAAATGAACGAAAAAGATCCTAATTAATCTATTATATCCCATGAGCAATTACATCAATATGGTAAAAATAATTAAGCGCGTGACGAATTAAGAACGAGAAAATTTAGGGTTTTGACCCCGTCTAACCTAATTAAAAGAAAAAATTATTTTTGATGATTTTGATTATTTTAAGAAAATAAGGGTTTGAATTAAATATGCACAAACTTAATTCCTAATTAAATTAAATTAAAGAAATTAATTTACATGACCTATTTTTGTATTTTTTTATTTTTAAGAAAAAGAAAATAAGAATTAAATTAAACTAAAACCCTAATTTTCTAATTGTTTTTAATTTATTTACAAAAGAAATTAAAGTTACCTAAAATTAAATAAACTAATTAATTAATTTTTTATATAAAAAACCTAAATCTAATTTGGTGAAATATTGATTTTGTGATTTTATAAAAAGAATTAAATTTTGTTAGCAAAAAATAATTTAAATGAATTAAATAAGGAAAATATAAAAAGAAAAGAAAGTAGGAAATGGGCCTGTAATCAGCAAATTGGGGTGTGTCAAAAGCAGATTTTGGGCCCGAGAGCAAGGGTTCATGTTGACTTCCTGGATTCCATACTGCGTGTTGACTGGGTCACATGATAGATCCTTCAATGATGGCCCTCAGATCTGGCTTCCTGGAGATCCAATGGTTGGATCCTGAGGACACATGATGGTCCTTTGACCTGTGCAAGTACATGATTATACAAGAAACAATAAAATTGAAGAATATGGGGGACCTGGGATTCGAACCCAGGTCCTGAGGCCTTTTCCAACTGCCTTGTCACCAACTGTGTTGCGTGCTTTTGTTGTATACAAAATAAACAATAATCATTATATTGAAAACAAGCGAAATAAAGAAACATCCGCGCGAAAATTCAAATGGGAGAGTAGGGTGATGCCACGCCATCATCCATGTCCTCTCTCCGTGGCTAAAAGGTTTAATGACCTTTACCTACGGACAAACGTCCGTCACTACAAACCCTGCATATCTCAAAATCAAACACAACCATGATAAACAAAATCTGATGCCATGAATCAAATTGCCTTGGCATGCTGAACATTATGGTGCCCTTCTTGTGGGCCAATTTTGCCTGCATAAAAAGACCTAAAACGAGACCGAGAACCCTAGCAATGGTGAATTATGATATAGTCCACAAAAATGCAATTAAATGTTATAGATAGCTTGCAAATGCTTCAAGGAACCAGAATATGTAAGTATTTCATGCTATAAATGCCAAAATCATGTAATTCGATTTCAAGAAAAATCCATGGTCGTGGATCACTTACAGTGAGTTCTAACGCGCGAGGATCCTTGTTTCTGATTGCTATAGCTTCCTTGCAATCCCAGGAAGTGAATGGGATGGCCTATGAGTCTTGAAAACGTCTGGAAGTGTGAAATCAAGTCAGCACTTTTTGGTGAATTTTTTAAGTTTTGTTCTTCCTTTGTGCGCCTCTAAACCCTGTTGTTTCTGGCTGCAATTGTTCACTATATACCATGGGATGAATTAGGTTTACAAATATGATCTTAATCCTTGCCAATTATGATTTGTGATCTTGATTTGATTCACTTGAAAATCTTTCCAAAATAGGCCAAAATAAATCTTTTTGTGCCCACCTATGCCTTGCACGAATTGATTCACTTGCTAGCTGGATATAGGACCTGAAATGTGCACAAGATCTTGAAGTTTGAATGATTTGTATTTTTTCATGATTTATTTTGATTTAAATTGATTTAATTGCAATAAAAATCAAAATAAATAGAAAAAATAAGATAAAGACAAGTGGAGATGGATAGGGCTCGTGGACCATGCTACCAACTCAAAACAAGTGCAAAAGGTTAGGCCCATTTAGCAAAAATTGCAATTTGAGGCACTTTTGACTTTTGGCAATTTTGCAAAAAGGTCAACTTCACCAATGCATAACTTCCTCAATTATGACTCTTTGAAGGTTTCCTTTGACTTTTTAGAAAGCTTGAGATGTACTCTAAGAAACCCTTTTGATCTCATCCAAATTTGGTGTTCCATGTTCATGTATGAAGCTTTGAAAAAAAAGGTGTTTTTGTTGACTTTTCAAAATGACCTATAATGTCGAAATTCATAACTTCTTGTGAGTGCATATTTTTAACTTGGGAGCTGAAGATGAATTGTAGATAATTTCATCCTCTTCAAAATGAGATTTGTATGGTTCATTTATCATAAAGTATGAGAAAGTTATGCTTGGTCAAAGTTGAGTTGACTTTTCCTACAAAACCCTAATTTAGCAACTTTTGGATTTTGATGAATTGTGAGCAATCCTTGATGAATCATGATAAAACCTTGATCAAATGATGAATAATACTTAAAAATGAGGATGTTGACCAAAAATCTTGAAGTTTGACTGTATGGGGGCCATAGTTGACTTTTGCCCTAGCACAGTCGATTTTCAACCCTTTGAGCAATTGACTGAGCAAACTTCCTATGCAAGGCTTGAAACTTGACATGGATGATCTTGAGAACATATTAGGACAATGGTGAGTATTTGGGATCCCTTGGAATCAAGTATATTGATGCAACATGAAAATCTGATTTGAGGTTGACTGCCTTAGGAGAGAGCTTGTTTGGTCAACCCTCGGACTTCCTTGAGAAATTTGAGGATCTCACTTGAAATATTTTGAGAAATATGGGAGGGAAAATTTTGGGGTACAACAGCTGCCCCTGTTCAATCTTCTTAAACCTTAGGATGTAGATTGGCTTGCTTGCCTTTCGTGATCCGAAGGTGGAAGATGATTAAACACTAGAGTGCCCAAGAAATTTGCACTCGCATGAAGTGGTACTTGTCTTGTGATGTCGGGAATGGGCTTATAGATTCCATTTGGAGATTGATGACGGAAGATGGGCTTAAAGATGCCATCAAAAGAGGTGTCGGTCGCATAAGAGATTCCTTAGCGAGAGCTTGTATACCTGTTGTTGAGGAAGATTTCGCTGGGGAATGTTGTTCTCTGTCTTGAGAAAAGTTGGATTTTAGGAACTTCAGTCGTCCGTTATTCTACTGGGGAATAGTCTCTTGGTCGAGGAGGTGAAAATGAATTATTATCTGGTAGTGATCCAGGCTTCATAGTGATGAGATTGACTGCTATTTGGTCGTGTTCCAGGCTTTACAGTGACTTACTGGGGAGATGAGATTAAACTTGATATCCGATCATAATCCCGGGCTTTGCAATTCCTCAATTCTTATCCGGTCGTAATCCAGGCTTCAGAAGGAATTCAATTGTTATCAGGTCGCATCCGGGCTTCAACTTGAATTTAGGGCATACTAATATTCGGTCGACTCCGGGCTTCTTAGTGATTTTCCAGGTAAAATTGCTATTTGGTCGAAATCCAAGCTTCACAATGTCTTGTATCGCTATCTGGTCGTAATCCAGGCTTCACGATGTTTCATACCATTATCTGGTCGAATCCATGCTTCATGCTGTCTTGTACTGCTATCTAGTCGAATCCAGGCTTCACGGTGTTTCAAACCATTATCTGGTCGAATCCAGGCTTCATGGTGTCTTGTACTGCTATCTGGTCGAATCCAGGCTTCACAATACCTCACTTCTTATCTGGTCGAAATCCAGGCTTCAGAAGAAATCAAGTGGTTATGTAGTCGCATCCGGGCTTCCATTTGATTTTAAGGCCTACTAATATCCGGTCGACTCCGGGCTTCATGGTAATTGGCCGGGTGAACTGCTATTTGGTCGAAATCCAAGCTTCACAGTGTCCCTTACTGTTATCTGGTCATAATCCAAGCTTCAGTGTCTTTTACCTCTATTTGGTCGTAATCCAGGCTTCATGATGTAATATACCATTATCTGGTCGAATCCAGGCTTCATGGTGTTCATAGAAATCAAGATATTATCCGGTCGAATCCGGGCTTCATAACTTGCATTAAAGATATACCACTATCTGGTCGTAATCCAGGCTTCGTAGTATTCTTGGCTGCTATCTGGTCATAATCTAGGCTTCACAACGTCTTCTACCATTATCTGGTTGAATCCAGGCTTCATGGTGTCTTGTATTGCTATCTGGTCGTAATCCAGGCTTCACAATAACTTGTTAAGCTGCTATCCGGTCGACTCCGGGCTTCACAGCTTGTGTTTATAATATACCACTATCTGGTCGAATCCAGGCTTCATGGTCTTCTTGTATTGCTATCTAGTCATAATCCAGGCTTCACAATAACTTGCTTGGGATTAAACTACTATCCGGTCGAATCCGGGCTTCATAGCTTGCTTAAAAGATACCACTATTTGGTCGAGTCCAGGCTTCATGGTATTCTGATACTATTATCCGGTCGTTCTCTAGGCTTCACAATATGATGGAGGAATCAAGATATTATTCGGTCGTACCCGGGCTTCATAGCTTGAACTTGGTGAGAATTTGATTATATCTTTTCCTGAAAAGTAAAGGGTTAGTCGTATGTAACATCATGATGCATGACAAGTATCGAGCAATGATGTTCTCAAAATAAATGAGATTGTGATGTATGATGCTTATATGCATGCCATGATGTATGGATCTGTAATGTTTTTATGATGTTCTCTAGTTAGGGAAAATAAATATCGGACTGCTGCTGGAGAGTATAAAGAATTTCGCTTGCTGGAGATAATGATCGAAGATGATTTGAGAATAACTTGGCCGAAGAATTATTCCGCTGGAGAATAAATTGGCGAGAGAATGGCTCTGTGGGGAGTAAAGTTTCTGTTTGTGGAAGAAATAAACTCCACTGGGGATAGTCCTCCATTGTTGGTGAAAGATGAACTCTGCTTGGGGAGAATTAACACCGCTGTTTTTTGGGTATTTCTTACTCTGCAGGGAGTGTAGATGTTACTAGGACGCATGCTGAGGATATGACCATGACTTTGCATCGAAACTTTTCTTCCCCTCTATCTGCTAGAGAATGTGCCTGCGGAGGCCTTGTGGATTGAGTGTTATCCCAACTGATAAGGTGCTTGGTAACTTTCGATCAAAATGATAAGTGTTCTTCTGGTAGGCAGGTGACGAGATGACGGGACATAGTCGTATGCTTTAATCCCTAACTTTTTCCCGGACTGTCTTTTCAGATTTTCAGTCCACCGGGATACCCTTTTTTTCCCAAGCCGCCTTTTCGGGTTTTCAGCTTGCCGGGTGTACATATCTTTTTTGTTTTTATCCCTAATTTTTGCCTGAACCCTTTTGGTTCGCCGGGATGCCCTTATTTTTCCCTAGGCCAGTCAACCGAGCGGGTCTTTGTTCATGCGCAGTATTTTCTGACTATGTCCACGCTCTCAGGGTGTAGGGAGTTGTCACTGTCGGTAGTGTTGTGTTGTCACACTACCAAAAGATGTCTGTTTGATCATACGAGATTCGTTGTTGGAATTCATGTCCAATGCCCCAAGTGATTCAGATGGAGATCTGCCCCTGGCTATTTGGCATCTTTGCGAGATTCCTTGAATCTTGACTTGACTGCCCCCAGATGATGGACAATGATCATGCCGTGCCCCTTGGTTGGAAGTGTTTTTTCCACTTAAGGTGATCCTTTTTATTGATAAGGTTTTTGTTCACTAGGTATTCGTCATGCGAATTTCTCTACTGTTGAACAAATAGTCATATGCAAACAATGTTATTTTAAGAATGCAAAGCTTATGTCTGTCTTGAAGTTTGAAAATTCATTTTTTAGTAAAACAAGTTTTTTTTTATAAAAGTGTGATGTCAACTCAGGATTTATAGAAAACCTTATAGGAGTCAGGATACCTTTTGTAACAGTACGCTTTCGAACTAACCCATGCTTCAGCTAGGACTTTTAAGGGTTATAACGTGGCGTGCTTCACGGTTCAAGAAACAAAGTATAAAGGCTCAAAATTTATTTGTACCCACCTGCTCTTTGTGATGTTCTTCAGTTCTATGCTCAGTTAATTGCGCGTTTAGAATCCGTTTGAGTCTTTGCTCTGATATTCCAGTGATGGTTCAGATACTGACAGTTTACTTGAAAAAGGCAGTCATTTTGTAATCTTTTTTTTTTGCCGAGGATTTGTAGTAACCTCTTTTTTTGGTTTTACTATCCCTGTTTTTTGCCTGAACTATTTCTTTTATGATTACAGTCAGCGGGATGCCCTAGTTTTTTTCTTAAGTCTCCTTCATAGGTTTTGACTTAATGGGCTTTTATTTTGAGAGATAATGACTGCCTGCTTGGATGATTATGCGGAACCATCACCACCCTTTGTTTTAGAAGGACGTCTTTGATACCATTCATTGTGCACCTGGATTAACTGAGAAAACTACCCTGCCCCAGGTTGTGATTAAGGGTTTTAATTTGTTTGAAAAGAAAAACTCTTACTTCTTTGGCTCAAAGGGGTTGACTAGGGATTATCTTCCTTATAACTCCATTATTTAGGATTTAAAACAACGCCTGTACATCGTCAGTGGGGTCTGCTCAAAAGCATATTGTACAGAATTTGGTATCATTTTCGTCATCCTCCCTCTAAAGGCTCAGAGCTTTTGTTCGAGAGTTGAATATCACAAAAAGGAAAGCAATTTAAATATAGTGAATACGAATGAATTGATTCAAAACAGACATATGCAATGCATTGATAAAGTAACAGAGTTTGACATGAATAAATGTTCGAACAATCAAAAGAAAATTGCAAATTGAAAATTCTAATGAACAAAAGCCTCTCTTGTCAGAACTTGTCACTTCAATTGGTGAGCCTTGGAGGATTGACAAAAACATTCCAGTTGACCATCTTGTGTAAATTCCAATGCTCCTTCATCAATCAGGTCTTGAATTTTGTATTTCAACCTCCAACAGTCGTCAGTATCATGCCTCAGACTGTTGGAGTGATATGCACACCTTGCATCAGGATTGTAGTTAGGGGAATAAGTCTTGGGGTTCGGATGAGGTCCTATCAACGTAACCAGATTCATCCTTAACATGTGTTGTAAAGCTTGAGACAGCGGCATGTTGAGTTTGGTAAACTGTCTCTTGGGTGTATCTGGCTTACTCTGATTAACCCGTTGTTTTTGGCGAGGTTGTTGTTGGACCCGTGATGTAGTAGCTACTTGGAAAAGTCCACTCTTCACCAAACCAAACTCTTGTCTTCTTGGAGGTTGATCAATAACTTGGTCCCCGACCTCGACTGTTTGCTTCATACTGTTGTATCTGTCTTGATAAACTTGGTTGATGATGGTTCTCAGCTCTTCATATCCCCAGGCTAGGTCTTGGATAAGAGCCATCTGCCCCAGCATATGGGTTCTTATTGCATCTACCTCAGCTTGCAGTTGTTCCAGCCGTTCGTCCTTATTGTCTTCAGGACTTTTCTTGACCAAGTTCCCAACGAGGAGTGTTTTCAACTCTTCCTGCCCCTTGGATAGGTTTAGGAATATTTCCCTGAACTGAGCTTCTTGAGTTTGAAGATCTTTGTTGTCTTGTTTGAGAGCCATCGCTGAAATTAACAGCGAGAACATGAGAGACCTGTATTGGAAGACCTGTTATGCAATGATATGTATGATATATGTATGCAATGTTTTCAAGGATCTCGCGGGGTAAACAAGAAACTGTTAGAATTTGATTGCAGCTTGATTGAAGAAACTTCGTGTCGTTAAGATTCCTTCTTCAAGAGTCAAGCTCACCATATCGAGTGGGTCATATCCACTGACTCAAGTTATCGTGTTTTAATCTCTAGACGGCATTGGCTAGAGGAAAATAAATCCCCTTTTCCCCTTACTAGACGTTTGATTTACCATAACCTGCATCACAAACCCTTGAGATCCTTGAAATGATTAAGGAAATGTTAAGGCATGATGTTATGATATGTATGCTATGCGTTTAAGCAAAAGTGCGAGGTGATGTAAGCAAGTAAATCCTGCAAGAAATCCAAGTTATTAGATAAGGACTGTAAACAAAACCTGCAAGGAACTTGTGATGCGGTGGGAGAACTGACTTGAGGTTTTGCGTTTGTGTTTGCAAATGTTGCGGTTAGCAAGAGTCGCCACTGACTTTTCTTTTATCCAAAAGGAAAGGTAAAAAAGCACAGGAAAGACCTTTGAGATGTTTTCTTAAGTTCGGGGGGTAGATTATGAAAAGGGAAGGTGCTAGCACCCTTTTCATCCATGGTTTTCCATGGGCTCTTAGGTACTTGTTTAGATCACTTGCTTTGCTTTGTTTTGTTTGAAATGGTGCTTGGTGTGGTGTTGAAAGTATTTTGAAAAGAGGCCATTCGTTTAGGCAATCTTTGTAATGATTCTCGTTCGTAAGAATGTATACAAAGATGTTTGTCTTTTGAAAATGTTTTCAATGTTTTGTAAGATGTTTTGAAATGTGTGTGTGTGTTTGTTTTTGAAAATAGCAAAGATTGTTTTGAAATTGATCAAGTAACTAGAAGCTTATCTACCTACTCAAATGTCTTTCTTGTGCATTTTTATTCCTTTGACATTGTTGATTTGCCATTGATTTGGTAAACAACCCTATTTTTGGATGTAAACGGGACGGGTGTGGGTCATCGTATGACCATGATAGCAATGTTGCCAAGTATCTTAGAAATTTTAGGGACCAAGATCATCTTTGTTTAGGCAACCTTTTGATAGCGTCATCGAGGGACTATGATCTTATTTTGTTTTTTTTTTGCCAAGATACTTCACGTGCGTAACATGGCCATTTTATTTTAGGCAACCAAGTGGGAGAAACCCTAGGGGTGCTTATGTGCAATGTGTGTTATTTTACATGCATTTGATTTGTCTTGTATTAGGTTTTCTATTTGTTTGGTTTTTGTTCTTGTCATGCAAAACCCTAGTTTACTAAACATGGTATATGAAAGCAATAAATTGCGTAAATGTAAACTAAGCTATTACAACAATTATTATGGGAGGGGGGATACAAGTTTTGAATGGGGATATTGCACAAATATAAATCCAAAAATACTATTACAACCCAATCGAATATTGTGCGCATTAAATAAATAAACAAGTATTTAAAATACAATGCAAATGTATTTATGTAAAAAATGTTTTGTATTTGTTTAATGTATGAGAAAATAAATTAACTAACCCTAGAAAATAAGGAAAAATAATATTATTATTTTTGAAAGGGGGAAACCCTAATTTTTTTATTAAAGAAAATATATGTTCTATATTAATATTCTGTCCATTTTTGTACAAGAAAATAATAAATAATATTATGTGCAAATATTAAAAATTAAATATGTATAGAAAATAAGTGTTTTATGAATATAAATAATATAATAAAAATATTAAGTATTTTTAAATATATTTACAAATTATTTAAAAAAATAAAAACTATTTGTTAAAATAAACTATTTTTATGTGAGAAAATAAATAAATAAAATAAAATAAAAGTGTGGAAATAAATAAATTATTTTTGGGTATTTTTTATCATTAGAAAAAATAAATGCAAGTAATAAATATAAAAATATGCAAGAAAAATGCAAAAATATAAGAAAATAGTCAGGGGTGTGAAAATCAGAAACAACAAGCCCAAGGCGCCAAAGGCCCAGAACCATCGTCCCTGTCCTCCAGCTTCTCCTCTGCGCGCGTATTATGTTCAAACCTGTAACTTTCAAATGCTTGCACAAAAACAAAAACTTATAACATTAAACTTGGAGCATTTGAACTCACGATTCCAACCATATCAATTTTGTGAGCTAACTCTCAAAGATCAGAGAGAATTTTAATGTCCCTAATTTGTGACCTAAAAATTTCAGCAACTTCAAGCTTCAAATTCTCTTAGCTCAGTTAATATAAATGAAAAGTATGCATATGTACAGCTTCACCATGTTATGGACTACATTTTTTCTTCATAAATCGTGGCTTGAGGATGCCTAAATACAGAGATAGAGTTTGAGAAAAATACCTCCTTCAGCTGGATTTGGATATGACAATGTGGGGACTTTGAGGGAGGCCTGAGGATCGTGTGAGCTTTCTTGAACTTCCTTCAAACTATTCCAATGCCTAGTTTGCTTTGTGGATGGCCAGAACTCTCTGCACAAGTCAAGCTGCAAGCTCCAAGCTTGAAAATGGCAATGGCTGAAAAAGGACTTACAGATGCAGGGTAAGGGCTTGGATAGCTTTAGTAGGATGTGTATGAGGTGTTTCAAGTGTCAAGCCACAAAACGCACGAGCAAAAAATGAATTTGCTATGGTTTTGCAGAAATATGTATGTTTGGCAGAATTTTGGAGTTTTTCAGTTTTGGAGTGTTTTGGATGTCAAGCAAGCGTGTTTAGCATTGTAATGACTTGGTATATTTGTATAGAAATGACACAAAGGTCAATCCTTACTAGTTGTACAAGTTCTAGCACCTTTTGCAACTTTTCTTGTATTTTAAGTAAAGTGAAATGACAAATGCAACATTCTTGTACTGGCTACCTCAAGGGATGATAAGAGTTGTTATACATTGCTTGAGACCTGTGGAAATTGTTTGCATCAAAGGGACAGGTCCAAGGCTCAAGGTTGACAAAATTGCAAAAGCTCACCTTTATGAAAATTGCATTGTAACCTTTTGGCCAAAAATGGAAACATCTCTTGTACAATGTTTCAAAAGTGAAAATAAATCCTTTAACCTCTGAGTTTGCATTTAATTATGGAGTTTAGAATGAGTTTAGGACATGTAAAGCAAGACTCAAACATCAAATATCTGATTTGCAACTTGATGCATTATAAAAATGGCTTGAACAAAAGTGATAAAATGCCAACTTCTCCTCTTCGATTCTCCCTAACCAAAAATAATCTTGGAGAGTTCTTGGACATTTTGGAAATCTTGCTATGTTATCTATAATCCATCTTTGAAATTAATTTTGAGATACCTCTTAGAACTAGGTGAAAAATGTCCATGAAGTTGGGTCCAAAACCTGCCTAAATTAGGGCAAAATTTCACTAAGTTATTTAGTTCATGGACCTATATTCACAAATTCATAACTTGAGATCCAAGAATCTTTTGGGAAAGGTTTGTGAAGAAAAGTTGTAGATTTCATGGAGGACTACACCTTTCATGTTGGAAGTTTTCTTTGAATCAAATTGCATCATGGTGAAAAAGTGGTGGAAAGTTGGGGGAAAAAAAGAAAATGTACATACTTAGAAAAATTCTAAGTTATGAAAATTTTCAAATTCAAAACCCTAATTTTCAAAATTGGTTTTATTGGTGAACAAGTTTCATATTTTGACATATCTTGATGAATTATGACCCTTGGCATTTGATTTTGACCAAAAAGTCAAAGTTTGACTTTTCAGTGTACAAATGACTTTTGATCAGTTGACTGCAAAATTCATCTGTCAATCCAATGAACTTGAGATCTTTTGAAATATGTGATTAGGTCAAGATGATTCCATTGAACCCTTGAAATCATGTTTGAACTCAATTGGTCATTGGCTAGGTTAAAAATCAGAAATTGCCCTTTCTTAGTCAAAACCCTAATTTTGACCATTTTGCCCTTTTGATGATTTGATCAAATTTCTTGAGGAGTTGTGATCCAAACTTGATCAAATGGTACATATGAGTCTAAAATGTTGTTGTGGATAAAAAATTATGAAGTTTGACTGTAAATTGGCCATGGTTGACTTTTCCCCCTAATACATCTGATTTTTAGGTCAATTGTCTAGTTGACTGATCAAAAATGTGGTTCAAGGCTTGAAACTTAACATGAGCAATCTTAGGGGTCCAAGATGATGTATGAAAGTCACATGAGGCATTGGTGGTCCAAAAATCCTTTTGCAAACTCAACCCCTAATTTGGGGTTATCAGTGCAAGATGAAATGTCCTCAGCTGAGTAAACCCTAATCTTGTCTTGAGTCCAAGAAGTATTGTGAGAAAAATATTGACAAATGAGAAGGCAATTTTTGGGGTACAACATAACTCATGTTGTCAGATAATAAAACTGTGTAAGTAGTTCAAGCTGAAAGCACACAAGTCACACAAACAGCCTTAGGTTTAGGCTTGCATGAGGTCAAAGGTAATAACCCTCTTGAAGTTAAGTTGGTTCAACCTGTCCTAGAAAACTAACCGGGTTCTAGAGGATCTCAATATCACTGAACATCCTCCATCGGTCAGGGTTTCAGCTCACACAATCTTTTCTTGTGGCCGGAACTATCTCGAGAGTATGGTCTCAATGAGTGTAGTATCGAGTATCAACCAGTTCTCAGCTTTATACCGAGGCCGGCTATCTCATTACTTCCTAATGGCCAAGTTGGTCAATTATAGGTTCTAAGGTCAGTTGATGCTTAACAACACACATAGAAACACCATATTCTCCTCGTTTCTCTACAAGGGATACCGGTATCAACCAATGTGCCACATCAATGTAGCTATTGCTTCAACCATATCGGTCTACGACGTACAGTTCCCTCACAGTTTATTGCTACTTACCTAAAATGTGTCCCCCAAATCCGGGTTAGGATCTATAATAACTCCAATAAAAGCCCTCAAAAGTAAAGAAATCAAATCAAACAATAGAAGCAATATAATGAACTAATCCTAAGGTATACCCCACTTATTTAAATCCCCAGCAGAGTCGCCAGTTCTGTGATACGGTGGTAGAACCGAAACTGTTTGAAATGCTGGTTTACGGTTTGTGTTTGTGTTTGCAAAATGTCGCGGTAAGCAAGAGTCGCCTCCGACTTTTATTTTATCCAACCGGAAAGGAAAAAAGCATAGAAAAATTCCTTTTTCGAGATATTTTGAGTACGGAGGGTAGATTATAGAAAGGGAAGGTATGAGCACCCTTTCTATCCGTAGTCTTCTACGGGCTCTTAGGTACTTACTCATCATGTTAAAATTTCTTTCGTGTTTGTGTGATTTGAAAAGTTTCTGTTATACTTCGATTTAACCCTTGCTTCTGTCTCAAGAGTGTTACGAAGTCGTTTTGAAAACTTTGATTTAAAAGAGTGTAAGTATGGAAAAGTTTGTTTGTATTGAGCAAGTACCTACTAGCATCTACCTACTCGAAAAAAGAATTGTTCTATGTTTGTTTCCTTTAGACAGCGCTATCCTACTATTAGTGAGTAGGTAGTACCATCGTTAGAGTTTTAAGGGTCAATTCAAAAAGGGACGTACGATCACTAAAGCAATGTTAGGACGTCTTAGTAATAACCCTAATGTCTTAAGATCATATTCGAGGCAACATTTCCGAGGCAACATTTCCGAATGGGACTTTGATCTTTTGTTTAGACAAGAGGGCAACCACTAAAATATCCTATACTTAATGATCGTTTACCGAAGGCAACCGAAGTGAGAGTATACCCTAGAAGTGCGCATGTGCGAGTGATTCAATTTCAAGTTATTATCTTTGCACATTTAGGGTTCGCTAACCGTTTTAAAGTTTACATACATTCTTGTCATGCATCCCTATTACCATACATCTAACAGTTAATATTTGCGGAAAATTAAAATGCGGAAAATAAGCTACGCTATTACAAGGCTTCGGGTACTAATTACATAGCCAAAAAACAACCCGTAAAAAAACGATAAATGAACGAAAAAGGTCCTAATTAATTTATTACATCCCATCAGCAATTACATCAATATGGTAAAAATAATTAAGCGTGCGACGAATTAAGAACGAGAAAAGTTAGGGTTTTGACCCCGTCTAACCTAATTAAAAGAAAAAATTATTTTTGATGTTTTTGATTATTTTAAGAAAATAAGGGTTTGAATTAAATATGCACAAACTTAACTACTAATTAAATTAAATTAAAGAAAATAATTTACATGATCTATTTTTGTATTTTTTTATTTTTAAGAAAAAGAAAATAAGAATTAAATTAAACTAAAACCCTAATTTTCTAATTGTTTTTAATTTATTTACAAAAGAAATTAAAGTTACCTAAAATTAAATAAACTAATTAATTAATTTTTTATATAAAAAACCTAAATCTTATTTGGTGAAATATTGATTTTGTGATTTTATAAAAAGAATTAATTTTTGTTAGCAAAAAATAATTTAAATGAATTAAATAAGGAAAATATAAAAAGAAAAGAAAGTAGGAAACGGGCCTGTAATCAGCAAATTGGGGTGTGTCAAAAGCAGATTCTGGGCCCAACAGCAAGGGTCCATGTTGACTTCCTGGATTCCATACTGCGCGTTGACTGGGTCACATGATAGATCCTTCAATGATGGCCCTCAGATCTGGCTTCCTGGAGATCCAATGGTTGGATCCTGAGGGCACATGATGGTCCTTTGGCCTGTGCAAGTACATGATTATACAAGAAACAATAAAATTGAAGAATATGGGGGACCTGGGATTCGAACCCAGGTCCTGAAGGCTTTTCCAACAGCCTTGTCACCAACTGTGCTGCGTGCTTTCGTTGTATACAAAATAAACAATAATCATTATATTGAAAACAAGTGAAAAAAAGAAACATCCGCGCGAAAAATCAAATGGGCGAGTAGGGTGATGTCACACCATCATCCATGTCCTCTCTCTGTGGCTAAAAGGTTTAATGACCTTTACCTACGGAAAAACATCTGTCACTACAAACCATGCATATCTCAAAATCAAACACAAGCATGATAAACAAAATCTAATTCCATGAATTGAATCGCCTTGGTCTGCTGAACATTATGGTGCCCTTCTTGTGGGACAATTTTACCTGCATAAAAAAGACCTAAAACGAGACCAAGAACCCTAGAAATGGTGAATTCTTATATAGTCCACAAAAATGCAATTAAATATTATAGATAGCTTGCAAATGCTTCATGTAATTCGATTTCAAGAAAAAGCCATGGTCGTGGATCACTTACAGTGAGTTCTAACGCGCGAGGATCCTTGTTTCTGATTGCTATGGCTTCCTTGCAATCCCAGGAAGTGAATGGGATGGCCTATGAGTCTTGAAAACATCTGGAAGTGTGAAATCAAGTCAGCACTTTTTGGTGAATTTTTCAAGTTTTGTTCTTCCTTTGTGCGCCTCTAAACCCTGTTGTTTCTGGCTGCAATTGTTCACTATATACCAAGGGATGAATTAGGTTTACAAATATGATCTCAATCCTTGCCAATTATGATTTGTGATCTTGATTTGATTCACTTGAAAATCTTTCCAAAATAGGCCAAAATCAATCTTTTGGTGCCCACCTATGCCTTGCACGAATTGATTCACTTGCTAGTTGGATATAGGACCTGAAATATGCACAAGATCTTGAAGTTTGAATGATTTGGATTTTTTCATGATTTATTTTGATTTAAATTGATTTAATTGTAATAAAAATTAAAATAAATAGAAAAAATAAGATAAAGACAAGTGGAAAGGGCTAGGTCTCGTGGACCATTCTACCAACTCAAAACAAGTGCAAAAAGTTAGGCCCATTTAGCAAAAATTGCAATTTGAGGCACTTTTGACTTTTGGCAATTTTGCAAAAAGGTCAACTTCACCAATGCATAACTTCCTCAATTTTGACTCTTTGAAGGTGTTCTTGGAATTTTTAGAAATATTGAGATGTCCTCTAAGTAACCCTTTTGGTATCATCCAAATTTGGTATTCCATGTTCATGTATGAAGCTTTGACAAAAAAGGTGTTTTTGTTGACTTTTCAAAATGACCTATAATGTCCAAATTCATAACTTCTTGTGAGTGCATATTTTGAACTTGGGAGCTGAAGATGAATTGTAGAGAATTTAATACTATTAAAAATGAGATTTGGATGGATCATTTCTCATAAAGTATGAGAATGTTATGCTTGGTCAAAGTTGAGTTGACTTTTCCTGCAAAACCCTAATTTAGCAACTTTTGGGTTTTGATGAATTGTGAACAATCCTTGATGAATCATGATCAAACCTTGATCAAATGATGAATAATACTTCAAAATGAGGATTTTGACCAAAAATCTTGAAGTTTGACTATATGGGGGCCACAGTTGACTTTTTCCCTAGCACAGTCGATTTTCAACCCTTTGAGCAATTGACTGAGCAAACTTCCTCTGCAAGGCTTGAAACTTGACATGGATGATCTTGAGAACATATTAGGACAATGGTGAGTCTTTGGGATCCCTTGGACTCAAATATCTTGATGCAACATGAAACCCTGATTTGAGGTAGACTGCCTTAGGAGAGAGCTTGTCTGGTCAACCCTTGGACTTCCTTGAGCAATTTGAGGATCTCACTTGAAATGTTTTGAGAAATATGGGAGGGAAAATTTTGGGGTACAACAGGACCCCCACATACGAAGGGCTGTTTGTGGTTAAGAGCATTTTCTCGGGAGGAACTATGATTCTAACCACCATGGATGGTGACGACCTTCCTCACCCCGTCAATGCAGACATAGTGAAAAAATACTACGCCTAATCAAAGACCCGCTAGGTTGACTAGCCTAGGCAAAAATAAGGGCTTCCCGGCGAACCAAAAGGTTTCGGGCAAAAGAAAGGGATGAAAATGAAAAAAACTGTACACCCGACAAGTCGAAAACCTGAAAAGGCGGCTTGGGCAAAAAGGGGTATCCCTGTGGACTGAAAACCCGAAAGGGCGGTCCAGGAAAAAATTAGGGATTGAAGCGTAACACTATGTCTCATTGGATCATTTTGTGATCAGACTTTGGTATCGACTATCAAGCTCGGAAGGCGCCAATCAATCTGATCCACCTTCGACCAAGTAGCAAAGTGATGAGACGCTTGAAGATATAAAGGCAATAGCAGAGTTGGAACCCAATGGGATTGTTTCACATAGATGTTTTTCTTTCTTTTTCACAAATTGTATAATTTCTATCTTTCGGCGGCGTCCTCTTACTAGGACGTCAGCCTCTTGTACAAAAAACACCTATTATGGGCCAATTTCAAAATCAATACAATTCATTTTTTCAAGAAATTTCAATTTGTTTTTCTTTTTCTGTTTTATTTTGCAAGAACGTCCAATGATTCATTTTTGATATATGCATTCAAGGATAATTGTTGCTCATAAATGTTTACATGAAAAAACAAAAGACAATTACTCGTAATTCTAGGAACAGGGACAAACAAGAAATGTCCAAACCTTATAGTTGCTCTACCCACCAGGTACAGGGATAGAGCCAGCTTAAGAATATAACTAAAGGTTCATACAATCCCCGCAGAGTTGGAAGTATCCAAAAGCAACGGTGTTAGATCTCCCCAGCCGAGGTTCATAATCGCGAATGAGTCAGCAAAATTCTCCCTAAGCAGAGTTCATCTATCACCAGCAATAGAAGATCACCACCAGCTGAGTTTACTTCTCCAAATCGGCAGATCGTCAAACAGAGTATCTCTCTTCCCTACAAAGTCATTCTCCCACCGGATTATTCTCAAACGGAGTCTCTCCCGGTGGAATATTCTCGAGCAGAACGAACGCAAGTCTCCAGCTAATCATCTTCGATCACTATCCCCAGTGAGAACGAAGAACTCAACTCCTTGTACTCTCCAACAACAGTCCAGGATTTATTCTCCCCAGCTAGAGAATATCACAAGAGCATTGCATATCCATACATCGTGGCATGCGCATATGCATCATACAACACAATCTCATTTATTTTGAGAACATCATTACTCAATACATTTCATACATCATGACATTATATACAACTAACTCTTTACCTTTCAGGGAAAGACACAATCAAGTTCTCGCAAGTTTTCTCTGGTTCAGTCAAATCGACACTAAGATTTCTATTCCAGTTCAAGCTATGAAGCCCAGAATTCGACCGGATAATATCTTGAGTTCTCCAAAATACTACGAAGCCTGGGATCGACCAGATAGTGGTATATCTTAAATACAAGCTACGAAGCCTGGAACCGACCAAATAGTGGTATATCTTAAATACAAGCTATGAAGCCTAGAAATCGACCAGAAAATAGTTTAACCCTCAGCAAGTTATTATGAAGCCTGGAAATCGACCAGATAGAAATACAAGATACCATGAAGCCTGGAATCGACAAGATAATAGGTATAAGACACCGTGAAGCCTGGCGCACGACCAAATAACGGTATAAGACGCTGTGAAGACTGGAGCACGACCAGATAGCGGTAAAGGACACTGAAACCTTGGATGCGACCAGATAACAATATAAGGTACTGTGAAGCTTGGAATTTGACCAAATAGCAGTTTGCTCGGCCAATTACTATGAAGCCCGGAAATCGACCGGATATTAGTATGCCTTAAATTAAAGTTGAAACCCAGATGCGACTAGATAACCACTTAATTCCTTCTGAAGCCTGGAGCACGACTAGATAAGAATTGAGAAATTGCAAAGCCTGGAGGACGACCAGATAGCAAGTTTAATCTCATCTCCCCAGTAAGTCACTGTAAAACCTGGAGCACGACCAGATAGCAATCAGTCTTATTTTCCTCAACAAATCACTGTAAAGCCTAGAGCACGACCATATAGAAGTTCATTATCACCTCCTCAACTAAGAGATGATTTCCCATTAGAGTAACGGACAACTGAAGCTCCTAAAATTCTACTTTTCCCAAGACAAAGACCAGCATTCCCCAGCGAAGTCCTCCTGAACAACAAGAATACGGGTTCTCGCAAAGGAATTTATTATGCGATCTGTAACACCCCGTTTTCAATTAATTGATTTATTTAAATTTGGGAATTTATTTTATTAGAATTAATAAAATAAAAAGAATTATTTATTTTGGAGTAATTGAGGAAAATAAAAGAAATAAGGAATATTGGGATTTTTATGTTATTGGGCTTAGATGTTGTTAGTAAAGAGTGGGGGTGCAGAGAAATAAAGTTATGTTTGGGACTTAGGCCATTTTCTCATTTTTGGTTTTCACGTAAGAACAGAAGTTGGAATTTGGGAAAATAGAGCTCTGAAGAACGGAGAACGAAGAACATCGCTCAAGAACTCAAAGCTGCTAATTGATAAGGTAAGGGGGGCTATAACTCGATTTACCTTTGTTTATGGGTTTATGTACGGTTGATTCGGGTAATTGTAGGGAAACCCCAAATTGTTAGATGTTTCTAGGGATCGATACCCTTAGGATTGAACCTTGTCAGAAAAGGGTCAGGTTCCCAATTGTCATGAATCGATTAGGAATTTTAGGTCCCAAATGGTGAATTGGGAGTATATCTAATGATCGTGAATTTACCTTGGAAGTTATAGGGATAACCTCAGTGTCAGTAGATTCCCCAAAGGGACGGTTAATCCCCGGTTAAGGTTACTATAATGATTGTTGGTATTTTGGATATGGTGGTGTTGTTGTGAATTGTACAAACCTGATGTCGTTAGGTACCGAATTACGCGTTTGGCGGGCGTTTTTCCGCGTTTGGACTGCTGTTTCTGAGCTGCTGCAGGTTCAGGAAAATCCTGTTACGCGCTCAGCAACACGGGCCGTGTTGCACAACACGGGTGCCCATGTTGCTCTTCTGTGTTGGGAGATGGTGTGCTCTGGTTGCCCGACACGGGCCGTGTTGCACAACACGGGTACCCGTGTCAGATCCCCTGTTCTGATAAAAATAAAATGTGCGTTTTCTGTATGAGCTGCACAACACGGGCCGTGTTGCACAACACGGGCACCCGTGTTGCTCTGCTGTGATGATTTTCTGAATTTTTGGTTTCAGTGTTTTGATGTTGGATTTTTATTGCCATGCTTTTAGATATGTTATCGAGCATGAATTATGATATAATTGATGTGATTGGTTGATGTTTGAATAGTATGCTGAGTGATTACATGCTATTCGTAACTTGAAATGATTGATGTTTAAATGGTATGCTGAGTGGTTACATGCTATTTCATATCATGTTACGTTTGATATTGTTGATGTGCATGATATGTTGATCGATGTTCATAGTATGCTGAGTGTTACATACTTACATATCATGTTGCATTTGTTAATTCCCATTGTGTGGAATTAACATGGTGGCCAATATACGTGTCCGCGATTTAATGGAACGTTGAGGTGGTAGCCGTGTCCGCGATATAATGGAACGGTGAGTTATCCGTGACCCGAGATTTAATGGGGCGGTGAAGTGGTACCACATGCATGGGTGTGTTGCATTAACTTGAATATAACATGAATGGATGATTTTTCCAATGTTATATTGGATTGTTTGTATGCACGTGTGATTGATAAATGGTTGATGATGTTTGATGAATATTTGCAAATATGAAAGGTAATATGTCATGGATATATGAATTGTAAAGGTTGTGTAAATTATGAAATATGCTAGTTATTGGGTGATGCTTATGATTTCATGAATTGATTGTTATGAACGTATAACCAAATGTATATTTGAGAAGCTCACCCTTACTGTTGAATATTTCAGATTAAGGAGCTTCGTTCAGGTGCTTGGCGAAGGCTTATCGTGTCTAGTTTAGTTTCGTTTTAGTATGTCCGGGTCATGCTCTGATAGTTGTAACTCCGGGAACGTTTGGTTGTCGAGCTGCTTTAGTCAGACTCGTTTAATTCCTTTTAATTGTTATAGTATGATGTTTACTTTCCAGGTGTTAATCCCTGATGATTTGGAAATTATTATAACATTTGATTTTATTAATTTAAGTATTCCGCTGTGTAAACATGTATGAGTTACTACTAAAATTATGCATGACAGGAATTTATTTTATTAAAAGAGAATTGTAGCATTCCTCGATTATTACATGTACTCTGAGTTTATAATTTTTAATATTTGCGAAAATTATATGCGGGGTTTAGAGGGTGTTACAATAGTGGTATCAGAGCATAGTCGGTCGTTGTGACCAGAGTCTTGAGTCAGTCATCCCTTTTGTATGCGATTAGTGTAAAGTAACACTGTCGATACTGTATTCTAATGAAGAGTATGTTTTGATTCTCAGGAATATGGCTGGAGGTAACGGACGAAATGATGCTGCACTCGCTGAGGCTTTGGGGATGTTAGCTGGTGTACTTGCTGGAAACCCAACTGGAGGCGTGATTGGTGCTGATAGGCAATTGGGAAATTTCCAAAGGAACAATCCTCCGTTGTTCAAAGGTACACATGACCCTGAAGGTGCTCAGAAGTGGCTGAAGGAAATCGAAAGGATTTTCCGTGTGATTGATTGTGCTGAAGATCTGAAGGTCAGATATGGTACGCATATGTTGGCAGAAGAGGCCGACGACTGGTGGGTTGCCACAAGGACTGAAATGGTTCAGGATGGAGAGGCACTGACTTGGGCTAACTTCAGAAGGGCTTTTCTGAGGAGGTACTTTCCTGAAGATGTTCGGGGAAGAAAGGAAATTGAATTTTTGGAGCTTAAGCAGGGCAATCTGACTGTTAGTGAGTATGCTACTAAGTTCACTGAGCTGGCAAAGTATTATGCACACTACAACAATGATGAGGCTGGAGAATTCTCTAAATGTATCAAATTTGAGAATGGTCTCCGAGATGAGATTAAGCAGGGAATCAGGTACCAGCATATTCGTAGATTTTCTGATCTGGTGGATTGTAGCAGAATCTTGGAAGAAGATATTACCAAGAATAGGTCGTCTCACTCTCGTGGGGCTGTTGACAAAAGAGGAAAGCAACATATGGACCGTGGCAAGCCATATGGTAGAGATAACCAGAGATCAGGCGGTTGGAAAAGGCCTAGTGGGGGAGATTCTAAGGCTCCTATCAGATGCTACAGGTGTGGTGAGTCTGGTCATCACATTCGAGATTGCAAGAGTGATGAGAAGAAGTGCTATAAATGTGGAAAGGCTGGTCATTTGTCTATTGATTGCAAAGGGAAGTCTGTTACTTGTTACAATTGTGGCGAAGAAGGTCACATTCGTCCGCAGTGTCCTAAGCCTAGGAAGGATCAGTCAAGTGGGAGAGTGTTCGCTTTGTCTGGATCTGAGACTACCCCAGAGGATCGATTGATTAAAGGTACGTGTTTTATTCATGGCACACCTTTAGTTGCAATTATTGATACTGGTGCAACTCATTCTTTCATTTCTTTGGATTGTGCTGAGAGGTTGAAACTGGACATATCTGGTATGCGAGGTAGCATGGTTGTTGATACTCCTGCATCGGGTTCAGTGACAACTTCACTTGTATGTAGGAATTGTCCTATTGAGATTTTTGGTAGAGGTTTCGGTATGGATTTAGTGTGCCTACCGCTTGAACAAATTGATATTATCCTTGGGATGAACTGGTTGGAATTCAACCGGGTTCATCTGAACTGTTTTGCTAAGACGGTGATTTTCCCAGAAGCAGTTGGTGTCGAGAATTTGACTATGACTGCTAGGCAGGTACAAGAAGCAATGGAAGACGGTGCTAATGTGTTTATGTTACTTGCTTCGTTAGATGCAACAGGAAAGGTCAGGAGTGTGGAATTGCCAGTGGTGTGTGAATTTCCAGAAGTCTTTCCTGATGATGTTGGTGAGTTACCCCCTGAGAGGGAAGTGGAATTTTCTATAGATTTGATTCCTGGTACGAGACCGGTGTCGATGGCGCCATATCGTATGTCTGCGTCTGAGTTGGCTAAATTGAAGAGTCAGTTGGAAGATTTACTGGAAAAGAAGTTTATTCGTCCAAGTGTTTCGCCTTGGGGTGCTCCGGTATTGTTGGTTAAGAAGAAAGAAGGTTCTATGAGACTGTGTGTTGATTACAGGCAATTGAACAAGGTAACCATTAAGAATCGGTATCCATTACCGAGGATTGATGATTTAATGGAGCAACTAATTGGAGCCAGTGTATTCAGTAAGATTGACTTGAGATCGGGATATCATCAGATTCGTGTGAAAGCGGAAGACATTCAAAAGACTGCTTTTCGAACGAGGTATGGGCATTATGAATATTCTGTTATGCCGTTCGGAGTTACTAATGCACCTGGTGTTTTCATGGAATATATGAACAGGATTTTTCATCCGTATCTGGATAAGTTTGTTGTGGTTTTTATTGATGACATTCTGATTTATTCCAAGAATGACAAAGAGCATGCGGGACATCTCAGAATTGTGTTAGAGTTGTTGAAAGATAAGAAGTTGTATGCAAAGTTGTCCAAATGTGAGTTCTGGCTGAGTGAAGTTAGTTTTCTTGGACATGTGATTTCTAAGAATGGTATTGCAGTGGATCCTACGAAAGTAGAAGCGGTATCTCAGTGGGAAGCGCCGAAGACTGTTTCGGAAATCAGAAGTTTTCTTGGTCTTGCAGGTTATTACAGAAAGTTTATTGAAGGATTCTCAAAGTTAGCATTACCATTGACGAAGTTGACTCGTAAGGGACAAGCGTTTATTTGGGATTCTGATTGTGAGAAAGGTTTCCAAGAATTGAAGCGGAGATTGACTAGTGCTCCTATTCTGATTTTGCCGAATCCGGTGGAATCTTTTGTGGTCTATTGTGATGCATCTCTGTTGGGTTTAGGTGGTGTTTTAATGCAGAATCAACAGGTAGTTGCGTATGCTTCGAGACAGTTGAAGGTTCATGAAAGGAACTATCCTACTCATGACTTAGAGTTGGCAGCAGTTGTGTTTGTCTTGAAATTGTGGAGACATTATCTGTATGGTTCGAGATTTGAAGTGTATAGTGATCATAAGAGTTTGAAGTATCTTTTCGATCAGAAAGAGCTCAATATGAGGCAAAGAAGGTGGTTAGAATTCCTCAAAGATTATGATTTTGGTTTGAATTACCATCCTGGTAAGGCAAATGTAGTTGCAGATGCTTTGAGCAGGAAATCCTTGCATATGTCTATGATGATGGTTCGTGAATTGGATTTAATTGAACAATTTCGAGATTTGAGTTTGGTTTGTGAAAGTACTCCGAAGTGTGTTCGTTTGGGTATGTTGAAACTTACTAGTGGTATTCTAGAAGAGATCAGGATCGGGCAAAAATCTGATGTTAATTTAGTTGATAAATTGACATTGATCAACCAAGGTCAAGGTGGTGAGTTTAGGATTGATGAAAATGATGTTATGAGATTTGGCGATAGAGTTTGTGTTCCTGATGTCGCAGAAATCAAGAAAAGTATATTAGAGGAAGGACATCGCAGTGGGATGAGCATTCATCTGGGTGCCACGAAAATGTATCATGATTTGAAGAAATTGTTTTGGTGGCCGAGAATGAAAAAGGAAATAGCTGAATTTGTGTATGCATGTTTAATCTGTCAGAAATCGAAGATTGAGCATCAGAAGCCGTCTGGATTTATGCAACCAATTTTTATTCCAGAATGGAAGTGGGATAGTATTTCTATGGATTTTGTATCTGGGTTGCCGAGGACTCCTTTGAATTGTGAAGCAATATGGGTCGTTGTGGATAGGTTGACTAAGTCTGCTCATTTTATACCAGTGCGAATGGATTACTCAATGGAGAGATTGGCACAGTTATATATTGAGAAAATAGTGAGTTTGCATGGAGTTCCTTCTAGTATTGTGTCAGATAGAGATCCGAGGTTCACTTCGAAATTTTGGGAAGGATTGCAGAAGGCTTTGGGTACTAAGTTGAGATTGAGTTCAGCTTACCATCCTCAGACTGATGGACAGACGGAGAAGACGATTCAATCGTTGGAAGATTTATTGCGTGCTTGTGTTTTAGAGAAAGGTGGAGCTTGGGATAGCTATTTGCCATTGATTGAGTTTACTTATAACAATACTTACCATTCGAGTATTGGTATGGCTCCGTTTGAGGCATTGTATGGTAGACGGTGTAGGACGCCTTTGTGTTGGTATGAATCTGGAGAGAGTTCGGTAATTGGGCCAGAGATTGTTCAGCAGACTACCGAAAAGATCAAATTGATTCAAGAGAAGATGAGAGCTTCTCAGAGTCGTCAGAAAAGTTATCATGATAAGAGGAGAAAGAATTTAGAATTCAGTGCTGGAGATCATGTGTTTATGAGAGTTACTCCGATGACGGGTATTGGTCGGGCGTTGAAGTCTAAGAAGTTGACTCCGCGTTTTATTGGTCCGTTTCAGATTACGGAAAGAGTTGGAGAAGTTGCTTATCGCATTGCTTTACCTCCGAGACTTGCGAATTTGCACGATGTTTTTCATGTTTCTCAGTTGAGGAGATACATTCCAGACCCATCTCATGTAATCCAAATAGATGATGTACAGGTAAGAGATAACCTGACAGTAGAAGCATTGCCTATGAGGGTAGAAGATCGAGAAGTGAAACAGTTAAGAGGTAAAGAGATAGCATTAGTGAAGGTTGCTTGGGGAGGTCCAGCAGATGGAAATATCACTTGGGAGCTGGAGAGCCAGATGAAAGAGGCTTATCCGGAGCTGTTCGTCTAAGGTATGTTTTCGAGGACGAAAACTCTTTTAGTGGGGGAGAGTTGTAACACCCCGTTTTCAATTAATTGATTTATTTAAATTTGGGAATTTATTTTATTAGAATTAATAAAATAAAAAGAATTATTTATTTTGGAGTAATTGAGGAAAATAAAAGAAATAAGGAATATTGGGATTTTTATGTTATTGGGCTTAGATGTTGTTAGTAAAGAGTGGGGGTGCAGAGAAATAAAGTTATGTTTGGGACTTAGGCCATTTTCTCATTTTTGGTTTTCACGTAAGAACAGAAGTTGGAATTTGGGAAAATAGAGCTCTGAAGAACGGAGAACGAAGAACATCGCTCAAGAACTCAAAGCTGCTAATTGATAAGGTAAGGGGGGCTATAACTCGATTTACCTTTGTTTATGGGTTTATGTACGGTTAATTCGGGTAATTGTAGGGAAACCCCAAATTGTTAGATGTTTCTAGGGATCGATACCCTTAGGATTGAACCTTGTCAGAAAAGGGTCAGGTTCCCAATTGTCATGAATCGATTAGGAATTTTAGGTCCCAAATGGTGAATTGGGAGTATATCTAATGATCGTGAATTTACCTTGGAAGTTATAGGGATAACCTCAGTGTCAGTAGATTCCCCAAAGGGACGGTTAATCCCCGGTTAAGGTTACTATAATGATTGTTGGTATTTTGGATATGGTGGTGTTGTTGTGAATTGTACAAACCTGATGTCGTTAGGTACCGAATTACGCGTTTGGCGGGCGTTTTTCCGCGTTTGGACTGCTGTTTCTGAGCTGCTGCAGGTTCAGGAAAATCCTGTTACGCGCTCAGCAACACGGGCCGTGTTGCACAACACGGGTGCCCGTGTTGCTCTTCTGTGTTGGGAGATGGTGTGCTCTGGTTGCCCGACACGGGCCGTGTTGCACAACACGGGTACCCGTGTCAGATCCCCTGTTCTGATAAAAATAAAATGTGCGTTTTCTGTATGAGCTGCACAACACGGGCCGTGTTGCACAACACGGGCACCCGTGTTGCTCTGCTGTGATGATTTTCTGAATTTTTGGTTTCAGTGTTTTGATGTTGGATTTTTATTGCCATGCTTTTAGATATGTTATCGAGCATGAATTATGATATAATTGATGTGATTGGTTGATGTTTGAATAGTATGCTGAGTGATTACATGCTATTCGTAACTTGAAATGATTGATGTTTAAATGGTATGCTGAGTGGTTACATGCTATTTCATATCATGTTACGTTTGATATTGTTGATGTGCATGATATGTTGATCGATGTTCATAGTATGCTGAGTGTTACATACTTACATATCATGTTGCATTTGTTAATTCCCATTGTGTGGAATTAACATGGTGGCCAATATACGTGTCCGCGATTTAATGGAACGTTGAGGTGGTAGCCGTGTCCGCGATATAATGGAACGGTGAGTTATCCGTGACCCGAGATTTAATGGGGCGGTGAAGTGGTACCACATGCATGGGTGTGTTGCATTAACTTGAATATAACATGAATGGATGATTTTTCCAATGTTATATTGGATTGTTTGTATGCACATGTGATTGATAAATGGTTGATGATGTTTGATGAATATTTGCAAATATGAAAGGTAATATGTCATGGATATATGAATTGTAAAGGTTGTGTAAATTATGAAATATGCTAGTTATTGGGTGATGCTTATGATTTCATGAATTGATTGTTATGAACGTATAACCAAATGTATATTTGAGAAGCTCACCCTTACTGTTGAATATTTCAGATTAAGGAGCTTCGTTCAGGTGCTTGGCGAAGGCTTATCGTGTCTAGTTTAGTTTCGTTTTAGTATGTCCGGGTCATGCTCTGATAGTTGTAACTCCGGGAACGTTTGGTTGTCGAGCTGCTTTAGTCAGACTCGTTTAATTCCTTTTAATTGTTGTAGTATGATGTTTACTTTCCAGGTGTTAATCCCTGATGATTTGGAAATTATTATAACATTTGATTTTATTAATTTAAGTATTCCGCTGTGTAAACATGTATGAGTTACTACTAAAATTATGCATGACAGGAATTTATTTTATTAAAAGAGAATTGTAGCATTCCTCGATTATTACATGTACTCTGAGTTTATAATTTTTAATATTTGCGAAAATTATATGCGGGGTTTAGAGGGTGTTACACGATCAACACTTCGTCGGATGGCATCTTTAAGCCCATCTTCCGTCATTGACTTCCAAATGGCATCTATAATCCCATTCCCGATATTGCGAGAAAAGTACCACTTCATACGAGTGCAAATTTTTGGGCACTCTAGTGTTCAATCATCTTCCACCTTCGGATCACGAAAGGCAGACAAGCCAATCTACATCCTCAGGTGTAAGAAGATTGAACAGGGGCAGCTGTTGTACCCTAAAATTTACCCTCCCATATTTCTCAATACATCTCAAGTGAGGTCTTTAAATTGCTCAAGGAAGTCCAAGAGTTGACCAGACAAACCCTCTCCTAAGACAGTCTACTTCAAATTAGGGTTTCATTTTGCATCAAGATGTTTGAGTACAAAGGATACCAAATGCTCACCATTGTCCTAATATGTTTTCAAGATCATCTATGTCAATTTTCAATCCTTGCAGATGAGGTTTGCTCAGTCAATTGCTCAAAAGCCTGAAAAATCGATTGTGCTAGGGCAAAAGTCAACTATGGCCCACATACAGTCAAACTTCAATATTTTTTGTCAACATTCTAATTTTGAAGTATTATTCATCATTTAATCAAGGTTTTATCATGATTCCTCAAGGATTGCTCACAATTCATCAAAATTCAAAAGTATCTAAATTAGGGTTTAGCAGGAAAAGTCAACCCAACTTTGACCAAGCATAACTTTCTCATACTTTATCAAAAATGATCCATCCTAAGCTCATTTTGAAGAGGATGCAATTACCTACAATCCATATTCATCTCCCAAGTTCAAAATATGCACTCACAAGAAGAAATTAATTTGGACATTATAGGTCATTTTGAAAAGTCAACAAAAACACCTTTTGGGTCAAAGCTTCATACATGAACATGGAAGACTCAATTGATATGAGACCAAAAGAGTTGCTTATAGGACATCTTAAGATTTCTAAAAAGTCCAAGAACACCTCTCTAGGGTCAAAATTGAGAAAGTTATGCATTGGCAAAGTTGACCCTTTTTGCAAAATTGCCAAAAGTAAAATATGTCCAAAATTACATTTTTTTTGTCAAATGGGCCCAACTTTTTATGCTTGAACTGACTTTGTAATGTGACTCACGACCCACAAGCCCTTTCACTTGTCATTATTTTATTTTTGTTATTTATTTTGATTTTATTTCATTTAAATCAAATAAAATCAATATAAAATAGTGAGAATATCAAAAACTAATTAAATCTTGAGATTTTGTGCATGATTAGGTCCATTACCAGCTGGAGACAAGATCAAATCATGCAAGGCTCCATTTGGATACAAAAAGATTGAATTTGCTTGATTTGTAAAGATTTGGTACAAGGATCAAATCATGAATCAATATTCATAATTGGAAGAGATTTGATACAAAATCGCAACCCTAATACATTCTTGGATACATAAGAAACAAAGGCAGATAAAAAAGAAGAGGCTGGAGGCGTGCAAAGGAGAGAACGAATTTCAAAAATTCAAGAAAAAGTTGCAAACTGATTTCTAAGTTTCAGGCCATCTCAAGCCATTCTAATCATACAAATCTATTACTGGACTCCCCAGGATCGTGATTCAATCGCTAGCAAGCTTCCCCACGCCTTGAAACGCCCTGTAAGAGTCACACGGTTTCCATATTTTCTTGAATTCGAATACATTAATTCTGGCATATTTAGCATGATTAATAGACATATTTTTAATCCTTGAGATGTTTACAAGCTAATGGTTATGTTTAATTGCATTTTTGTTGACTAAGCACGAAATTTCCATGGCTAGGGTTCTTCTTTTGTTTTTAGGGGTTTTTTGTACAGGGAAAATAGGACAGTAATAATGGCACCATAATGCTCGTGAGCTTGAAATGAGTTGATTGGTACCACTGGTAGTCATTTATCATGTGTGTAAAAGTTTTTGGAAATGCACAGGGTTATACCTACGCTCAGTGTCCGTAGGTAAAAGCTATGAAACTTACAACGACGGTGGGAGGAAGAAGAAGGATACGTGGCACTCCATGGTTTGCCTGTTTGAATTTCATGTGTTTCAAAGATTAGCTTTTTGTTTATATTATGTAATAATTGCTTGCTATTGTAATGACAACTAAACATTCTAGCTCAGCTGGCAGCGTGGCAAGGGGATAATGTTCATGGACCTGGGTCCGATCCCCAGGTCCCAACTTTAGCTTCATCTTATTTTTCTTTGCATAATCAGGTGCGTTAGTCTCCCATGTGTCCACCATGCATCCTCAGCATCCAACCATCAGATCCCTAGCAAGCCAGATCCAAGGCTTCCCCCTTGAAGGTCCACCATGCGCCTGAGTCAAGCATGCACACTGGATCCAACGAAGTCAACAAAGGCCAGGAATTATTGGGCCAAGGATTCAGATTCATACCCCCTCCCCTCTCTTGCTAAACAACACCAGGCCCATCTTAATTCTTCATTGCTTATTTATTTTATTTCTTTTATTATTTGCTTAATTATATTTTAACCAAAATTAATTTCTTTTTTTTCACAAAATCATAAAATCAAGTTTCATAAAAAATTAGAATTAGGTTTTATTTTATCAAATTTAATTTAATGTTAGTTTAATTTAATTTAGGGTAATTCTAACTTTTTTTACAATTAAAATCAATTAGAAAAATTAGGGTTAAGCTTGTGATTTAATTTTTATTTCTTTTCTCAAAACAAAAAATACAAAATAGGTTAACTTAATTATTTTTTCATAACTTAAATTAATTAGTAATTAGGTTATTTTTATTCAATTGAACTTTATTTTCTCAAATAATCAAAAACAACACAAAAATGATTTTTTTTAAATTGCAATTAGGTAGTTGGGGTCAAAACCCTAAATCTCTCGGTTTCGATTCATCGCACGCGTTTATTAATTTTTGAAATATTAATGTAACTGCCCAAGGTATGTAATAGTTTAATCTAGGATTTTCTTTTATCGTCTTTACGGGTTTTTTGGCTATGTAATTTTACGGGTTTCTTTTATCGTCTTTACACATTTCAATTCTTGCAAATATTAACTGTTTAGATGTATGTTAATAGGATTGTATGATAAGACTGCATGATAATTTAAAACGGCTAGAAAACCCTAATGTGAAAAGATAATAACTGAAATCAAATAACTCGCACATGGGCACTCTTAGGGTATACTCTTACTTCGGTTACCTTCAGTAAACAATCATTAAGCATAAGGTGTCTTAGTGGTTACCCTCCTGTCTAACAAAGATCAAAAGTCTCATTCGGAAATGTTGCCTCGGAAACGTCGCCTCGGAAATGTTGCCTCGAATATGATCTTAAGACTCTAGGGTTATTACTAAGACGTCCTAACATTGCTTTAGTGATCGTACGTCCCTTAAAAATTGACCCTTACAAATCCCACGACGGTGCTACCTATTTCTCAATAGTAGAATAGCATTGCCTAAAGGAAATGATAACATAAATGATCTTTTTTCGAGTAGGTATATAACTATTAGGTACTTGCTCAAGTCAAACTTTTTCACACCATACACTTTCAAACAAACTTTTCAAACTAAATTTCTTCAAAACACTTCGTAACACTCTTGAGGACAAAAACAAGGGTTAAAACAAAGTACAACAAAACTTTTCAAAACAAACACACACAAGCAATTTTAAAAGATGAGCAAGCACCTAAGAGCCCATGGAAAACCATGGATAGAAAGGGTGATAACACCTTCCCTTTCTATAATCTACCCCCCGTACTCAGAATATCTCAAAAAAGGATTTTTTTTCTATGCTTTTTTCCTTTCCGATTGGATAAAATAAAAGTCGATGGCGACTCTTGCTTACTGCGACATTTTTCAAACAAAAAACGCAAAACACAAACCAGCATTTTTCAAAACAGTCGGTTCTACCATCGTATCACACTTACCACTCCATATCTCATATGGTGTCTTCTTAATATTTTTGGATGGAACATGGTTAAGTGTGTAAGCTGCTGTCAGTGGTGCATGTCCCTAAAAGGAGTTTAGAAGATAGGCGTGACTCATCATTGATCGGACCATGTCTAGCAAGGTTCAATTTCTTCTCTCAGATACACCATTCTATTGTGGTGTTCCTGGAGGAGTGAGTTGAGATAGAATCCCACATTCCTTTAGATAGTCATCAAACTCTAGGCTTAAATATTCACCGCCTCAATCTGATCGAAGAACTTAAATATTTTTACCTAGTTGGTTTTGTACTTCATTCTTAAATTCCTTGAACTTTTCAAAGGTTTCAGATTTGTGTTTCATTAAATACACATAACCATATCTACTGAAATCATCAGTAAATATGATGAAGTATTGAAAACCTCCTCTGGATGGTATGTTCAGTAGTCCACATACATCAGTATGTATGAGGGCCAAAAGATAGTTAGCCCTTTCACCTTTTCCTGTGAATGGGGACTTTGTCATCTTTCCAATTAAACAAGACCTGCATGTTTCATATGATTCATAATCAAAAGAATCTAATAGTCCATCTTTATGGAGTTTGGAAATGCGTTTCTCATTTATGTGGCCTAAGCGAAAATGCTAAAGGTAACCTAAATTTATCTCATTAGGTTTAATCCTTTTAGTATTAATGTTATAAATTGGCATTTCAAGATCAAGGGCATATATTCCATTGTTTATTTGTGCAGAAGCATAGAATATATCATTCAAGTAAATGGAGAAACAATTGTTCTTTATTATGAATGAAAAACCAAACTTGTCCAAACAAGAAACAGAAATAATATTCTTGCTAATCGCAGATACATAATAATAGTTCTCTAATTGAATTATTAAACCACTAGGTAAATTCAAAACATAAGTTCCTATGGATAAAATGACAACCTTTGCTCCATTGTCAACTCGCATGTCAACTTCACCTTTTACCAAATCTGTGCTCCTTTTTAGCCCCTGCACATTAGTACAAATGTGAGAAACACATCCAGTATCTAATACCCATGATGTAGAAGTAGAAAAATTAATTTCTATAACAAAAATACCTGAATTTAAAGTCTCTACTCTATTCTTCTTATCTTCCAGGTACTTTGGGCAGTTTCTCTTCTAGTGTCTGATCTTACCGCAATGGAAGCAAGTACCCTCTTTTGCTATTCCTCCACTAGGATTCAAAGCAGGAACAATAGGTTTAGGTTTGGCAACTTCCTTACCTTTCCCTTTACCAACCTGCTTGGTGGGCCTTTTGTTCAACTTCTTTCCATTATTAACCATCAGAATGGAATTCCCTTTTGACTTCACATTTTGCTCAGCAGTTCTTAACATGCTTAGCAACTCTGGAAGACTTTTTTCCATGTCATTCATATTAAAATTCAAGAAAATTTGATTGAAGCTCTCTGGCAACGATTGCAAGATCAAATCCGTTACAAGTTCCTTTCCAAGGGGAAACCCTAACCTTTCAAGGTTCTCCACATACCCAATCATCTTGAGTACATGGGGACCTACAGGGGTTTCCTCAGCTAGCTTGCTATTAAAAAGGGTATTTGAAACCTTAAACCTCTCAGTTATTCCCTGCTCTTGATAGAGCATCTTCAGATGTCCGATCATATCAAACACTGACATGTTCTCATGCTGCTTTTGCAACTCTGAGTTCATGGTAGCTAGCATAAAGCAAGTAGTTTCATTGGCATCGTCGACATGCTTCTTATAAGTATCTCTTTCTTCCTTAGGTGCAGAACTAGGAGTTTCCACTTCAGGAACAGGTGTCTCCAAGACATACAACTTCTTATCATGCTTGAGGACAATCCTCGGATTTTGGTGCCAATCCAGAAAATTTATCCCAGACAACTTTTCCTTATCAAGGATTGATCGCAAAATGTTGTTAGAGGTGTTTGTTATCATGGTAATCTACAAGAAAAATATGAAAATATAAGTATCATTAAAATAACATATTCAATTAGGCCTTTAATTAAATATGCTCCCACTATTTTACTCAAAACAAACGACCCTCGTCATTTGATTAGGAAAATCCCGTTGGAAGATTTTCTAGTGGGTCGAGATCCATATTTCACTTTGTTTTAAGTCAGTGTTAGGATGATTACACAAAACTAGGTTATTTAGGTAGGAACTCCTTCCAATTGTATCTCATACAATTCTCGAATATTTTTAGTTGGGAGAATATGTATAATCTTATTATAATTTGTTTAGTTAAGTTTGACCCAGTGTTTTAGTAATTGGATATTACATTTATCCCATCACACCTTACTAATATAAAACATGTACCCCACGTTAGGCGAAACCTACATTGTTCGATACTAGTCTTGATCAGTGCTAAAACTTGGAAAGCATAAACTTAATATTCCTTTTGATGGAAGTTGATATTAGTTTGACTATGTAATTTTACGGGTTTCTTTTATCGTCTTTACACATTTCAATTCTTGCAAATATTAACTGTTTAGATGTATGTTAATAGGATTGTATGATAAGACTGCATGATAATTTAAAACGGCTAGAAAACCCTAATGTGAAAAGATAATAACTGAAATCAAATAACTCGCACATGCGCACTCTTAGGGTATACTCTTACTTCGGTTACCTTCAGTAAACAATCATTAAGCATAAGGTGTCTTAGTGGTTACCCTCCTGTCTAACAAAGATCAAAAGTCTCATTCGGAAATGTTGCCTCGGAAACGTCGCCTCGGAAATGTTGCCTCGAATATGATCTTAAGACTCTAGGGTTATTACTAAGACGTCCTAACATTGCTTTAGTGATCGTACGTCCCTTAAAAATTGACCCTTACAAATCCCACGACGGTGCTACCTATTTCTCAATAGTAGAATAGCATTGCCTAAAGGAAATGATAACATAAATGATCTTTTTTCGAGTAGGTATATAACTATTAGGTACTTGCTCAAGTCAAACTTTTTCACACCATACACTTTCAAACAAACTTTTCAAACTAAATTTCTTCAAAACACTTCGTAACACTCTTGAGGACAAAAACAAGGGTTAAAACAAAGTACAACAAAACTTTTCAAAACAAACACACACAAGCAATTTTAAAAGATGAGCAAGCACCTAAGAGCCCATGGAAAACCATGGATAGAAAGGGTGCTAACACCTTCCCTTTCTATAATCTACCCCCCGTACTCAGAATATCTCAAAAAAGGATTTTTTTTCTATGCTTTTTTCCTTTCCGATTGGATAAAATAAAAGTCGATGGCGACTCTTGCTTACTGCGACATTTTTCAAACAAAAAACGCAAAACACAAACCAGCATTTTTCAAAACAGTCGGTTCTACCATCGTATCACACTTACCACTCCATATCTCATATGGTGTCTTCTTAATATTTTTGGATGGAACACGGTTAAGTGTGTAAGCTGCTGTCAGTGGTGCATGTCCCTAAAAGGAGTTTAGAAGATAGGCGTGACTCATCATTGATCGGACCATGTCTAGCAAGGTTCAATTTCTTCTCTCAGATACACCATTCTATTGTGGTGTTCCTGGAGGAGTGAGTTGAGATAGAATCCCACATTCCTTTAGATAGTCATCAAACTCTAGGCTTAAATATTCACCGCCTCAATCTGATCGAAGAACTTAAATATTTTTACCTAGTTGGTTTTGTACTTCATTCTTAAATTCCTTGAACTTTTCAAAGGTTTCAGATTTGTGTTTCATTAAATACACATAACCATATCTACTGAAATCATCAGTAAATATGATGAAGTATTGAAAACCTCCTCTGGATGGTATGTTCAGTAGTCCACATACATCAGTATGTATGAGGGCCAAAAGATAGTTAGCCCTTTCACCTTTTCCTGTGAATGGGGACTTTGTCATCTTTCCAATTAAACAAGACCTGCATGTTTCATATGATTCATAATCAAAAGAATCTAATAGTCCATCTTTATGGAGTTTGGAAATGCGTTTCTCATTTATGTGGCCTAAGCGAAAATGCTAAAGGTAACCTAAATTTATCTCATTAGGTTTAATCCTTTTAGTATTAATGTTATAAATTGGCATTTCAAGATCAAGGGCATATATTCCATTGTTTATTTGTGCAGAAGCATAGAATATATCATTCAAGTAAATGGAGAAACAATTGTTCTTTATTATGAATGAAAAACCAAACTTGTCCAAACAAGAAACAGAAATAATATTCTTGCTAATCGCAGATACATAATAATAGTTCTCTAATTGAATTATTAAACCACTAGGTAAATTCAAAACATAAGTTCCTATGGATAAAATGACAACCTTTGCTCCATTGTCAACTCGCATGTCAACTTCACCTTTTACCAAATCTGTACTCCTTTTTAGCCCCTGCACATTAGTACAAATGTGAGAAACACATCCAGTATCTAATACCCATGATGTAGAAGTAGAAAAATTAATTTCTATAACAAAAATACCTGAATTTAAAGTCTCTACTCTATTCTTCTTATCTTCCAGGTACTTTGGGCAGTTTCTCTTCTAGTGTCTGATCTTACCGCAATGGAAGCAAGTACCCTCTTTTGCTATTCCTCCACTAGGATTCAAAGCAGGAACAATAGGTTTAGGTTTGGCAACTTCCTTACCTTTCCCTTTACCAACCTGCTTGGTGGGCCTTTTGTTCAACTTCTTTCCATTATTAACCATCAGAATGGAATTCCCTTTTGACTTCACATTTTGCTCAGCAGTTCTTAACATGCTTAGCAACTCTGGAAGACTTTTTTCCATGTCATTCATATTAAAATTCAAGAAAATTTGATTGAAGCTCTCTGGCAACGATTGCAAGATCAAATCCGTTACAAGTTCCTTTCCAAGGGGAAACCCTAACCTTTCAAGGTTCTCCACATACCCAATCATCTTGAGTACATGGGGACCTACAGGGGTTTCCTCAGCTAGCTTGCTATTAAAAAGGGTATTTGAAACCTTAAACCTCTCAGTTATTCCCTGCTCTTGATAGAGCATCTTCAGATGTCCGATCATATCAAACACTGACATGTTCTCATGCTGCTTTTGCAACTCTGAGTTCATGGTAGCTAGCATAAAGCAAGTAGTTTCATTGGCATCGTCGACATGCTTCTTATAAGTATCTCTTTCTTCCTTAGGTGCAGAACTAGGAGTTTCCACTTCAGGAACAGGTGTCTCCAAGACATACAACTTCTTATCATGCTTGAGGACAATCCTCGGATTTTGGTGCCAATCCAGAAAATTTGTCCCAGACAACTTTTCCTTATCAAGGATTGATCGTAAAATGTTGTTAGAGGTGTTTGTTATCATGGTAATCTACAAGAAAAATATGAAAATATAAGTATCATTAAAATAACATATTCAATTAGGCCTTTAATTAAATATGCTCCCACTATTTTACTCAAAACAAACGACCCTCGTCATTTGATTAGGAAAATCCCGTTGGAAGATTTTCTAGTGGGTCGAGATCCATATTTCACTTTGTTTTAAGTCAGTGTTAGGATGATTACACAAAACTAGGTTATTTAGGTAGGAACTCCTTCCAATTGTATCTCATACAATTCTCGAATATTTTTAGTTGGGAGAATATGTATAATCTTATTATAATTTGTTTAGTTAAGTTTGACCCAGTGTTTTAGTAATTGGATATTACATTTATCCCATCACACCTTACTAATATAAAACATGTACCCCACGTTAGGCGAAACCTACATTGTTCGATACTAGTCTTGATCAGTGCTAAAACTTGGAAAGCATAAACTTAATATTCCTTTTGATGGAAGTTGATATTAGTTTGATCTCACCGGCCTAACATGCAAATCGTCTCTCACATGCATCAACATACAAACACATTGTTGGCTCCCAAATTCGACACTTACTATATTTGGTCTTTTAGACCAAAAAACTGGAATGAACCAAGTCAAGAAGAATGTTCGACATATGAAATAACATAGGGAAAAAGATCTAAGTTATATTTGAGCCTTCGGCCAAGGCTCATTTTCAGGTTCGTTTGACTGAAGAGGACTTATGTCCCTCGACTGAGAGAAAGTATCCTTGCTTTGACACATGATACGAGGACTATTTGAATTTTGAATTATTGGAGGGAAAGGAAGTTTCGCCAGCATTTAAGAAGAAGCAACGTGGCTGAAAGCCATAGGTCGAGGCACATGCAGAAGACACTTGTCTTCATCTTAGCGCAGAATGATTCCTCGACGGTTACTTATTTTTAGTATAAATTAAGAAACTTGTGTAATTTTCAAGTGTGTTCAACCTATTGTACTAAGTCACTTAAACATTATCCAAGTAACTGCTGTGTGAGAAAGGATAAAGACTGAGAAATGTACGTTGGAAACACATTCTTTCCTTAATGAAAGTCTTTTACATTACTTTACTATTATCCTGCAAAGTTATCTTTTTTACTTCTTTTACTTGCATTTCTACATTTCTGCTTACTTTTCCAAAATCTCAAACATCCTTTCTCTGGGTCGAACGTGCATTCTTCCTGCTTATCCATCTTACATAAAAATTAGCATATGTCCTGGGATTAATCTGATCGATCCCGTAAGTAAACCAAAAAGAACTTACCTTTTTGGAGATCAGCGGTTGTTTACCAAAAACAACGGTAAACAAATTGGCACACCCGGTGGGATGTTGCCAATTTTTTATGTTATTGTGTTTTTTCCTGTACAGTTATAACATTGCATGTTATTAAGAAGTGGTAGAGTAACCAACAAGTATACTGTTAGAAAGGAAAATAGTGAGAGTATTATGGCTAACGAGCCAAACCATGGAGAAATACCTCCACCAATCACAGGAACAGTGGTTACTACTGCTGTCGAAGGGAATATCCCAACTTCTGTTGGATCAATGCCAACGTTAACCATAAATAAAACTGGACCCTTACTTTCGTATGTGGGTCCAAGAGGTCCTTTAGGAACGCCTCCACCAAGGATAAATCTAGGATCTCGATTAGTTGTGCCCCCAGGATTTTCGACAACCTGGATGGGTTGAGAACAGCCATATGGCATGCCAACTACTGAAATGGCTAGCCTTATGAATGCTGCTTCCACTTTTTCATAACCTGTGGTGAATGCAACATCGCCATTACAAGGGTCTGGAGCCAGTAGAAACCAATTTTTGGGAGGGCCATCTCATATAATACCAAGCCTCACAAATGTTTCAACAATAATTTTGAGGCAACAGATGGACGAAAGTAATCATGAAATGGTACAAATGTTAGCACAAACTCTAAGTACAGTGCTAAATCCCCTTATTCAGGCTGCTACACAGTCGAATCAACAGATGACAACGTAAATGACGCGCATGGCTGAATTCTTTGGGGTGCCCCAAGTTGTTCGACAACCCCATAGGGTACCAATAAGAGTAAACCAAGGGGTAATTATGGAAGAGGATTTGATCGTTAATCCAAACCCCCAGATTCCTAGGGTAGAAATAGAACAACCAAGGATTGAGATACCACGAAACCTTAGAGAAATCGATCAAGGCGTTATTATGGCTAATAGAAACCAAAACGCTGATGAATTAATACAGGAAGTTCGACACCAAAATTATGGGACTGACAATAATTTAACAGCCATGATCGAAAGGATTATGCTTCAAAACGGGGTGAATGTTGGTTTTCACAGACCAAACTTTACATCCCCATTGTCAGAATATATTCTGCAAACTGACTTACCACCTAGGGGAAAAGTCCCAAAGTTTACTAAATTTCCAGGGGATACGACAGAGTCGACTGTCGAACATGTGGCTAGATATTTGATAGAGGCCGGAGAAATAGCAAACAACGAAAACCTTAGAATCAAATATTTCCCAAGTTCCTTGACAAAGAATGCTTTCACTTGGTTCACCACCCTCCCAGCCAATTCGATCCACAATTGGAACCAATTGGAAAGATTGTTCCATGAACAATTTTACATGGGTCAAACCAAGATAAGTCTAAAAGAATTGGCTAGTGTGAAGAGACGGTTTACAGAGCCAATTGATGAATATTTAAATAGATTTCGATTACTCAAAGCAAGATGCTTTACCCAAGTTCCTGAGCATGAATTAGTCGAAATAGCAGTGGGGGCCTGGATTATTCGATTAGGAAAAAGTTAGATACACAATACCTAAGTGATATGGCCCAACTTGCTGATAGAGTTTGACAAGTAGAACACCTTAAAGCTGAAAAAGCTAAAGTTGCCAAAACTCATCGACGAGAAAGGGTAGCTTATGTCGAAATGGATGATAACGATCCAGAGACATCCAGTGATCATATAGATGTCAAAGAAGGCGAAACTGATTTAGCGGAATTAAAACAAGGACCACCATATTCTTGTAAATTGCTAGTGCCATCAAATGGGAAAAATCCTGTAGAGCCTGAGAAAACAGTGACAAATTTCCTAAGAAAACTTATAGCTTCGACATATCTAAATGTGACGAAATATTTGATCTATTAGTTAAAGATGGCCAGATGATAGTTCCCCCAGGGGCAAAATTGCCTCCTTTAGAACAGAGAAAGAAAAGAGGTTGAAATTTGCTGATAAACCAGCAATGAAAATCGACACAAACCCACTGCAGACAGAGGCACATTATGTCGAACCAATTGGCATTCACATGGTGGAAGTTTCTGAAGATTTCATCACAAAACCCATCTTTGGAAGTTTCACTGGAAACATCTCCAGAAAAACTATTGAAGGGGTGAGAAAGGCCACTGAAGGCCTGGATTTGAAAAAGGAAGTTGCCCAAGGGTCGAACAAGAAGGCTGCTGGAAGCCTGAAACTAATTAAACGGGTTACTGAAGACCCAAACAAAAGCAAAGGAGTTGCTGAAAGCTCCAGCAAAAGAACCACCACAGGTTCTTATTTGGCTGTTGTAAAGGGTTCGATAGAGGACCTAGAGGCCAAAATGCAGAAGATGAACCTTGTTGCCAAAAGCAACATGCATGTTAACATGGTTAAAGTCTCTGGCGCCAAAGCCTCAGAGGAAGCCATTCGACAAGAAGAAGTAAACAAAACTGCATTCCCAAAGGAGAATGAAGATCTGGCAGATTTTCTGCATAGGTGCCAGAAGAAGAAATCAGAAGTAATGTTATGCCCTGGATGTAGCTCTATTTTCGATAAGAAATCCGTTGAACACATACAAGCTATGCGGATTGTGAAAGCAAAACAGGGCACCAATGCCCAACAAAGAATGGGTTCAAAAATCAGATTTGACCCCAGAAGGGGGTATCAACAAAGACCCATGGATCAGGTAAGGAGGCCACCAACTTTTAGGCCTCCAACTAATGTGCCTACAGATACTTGGCTAAACACCATAGGAAGAAAGAGGCCAAATGAAGAGAGATGGCAGGCATTCGACGTACCAAGAGGTTCTTCTCTAGATTACAGAAAGGAGTACCATGCTTCTGCGTTGAATAAAATGACCCATGTGTTGAGCAATTACAAAGGAAAAAATCCTATGTCTCGTTCGCAGTGGAGAAGGTTCCAAAGACGGCTAAAGGCCAAGAAAGAGGCAGCTGGACCTCATCCAGAAGTTAGCACTAATGTACAGAAGAAACAAAGAAAGCCTCTAGAGAGAAATCATATGCCTTGGGCGGAGGAATGTGGGTCGAATGATGAAGACGACTCTGATTCCAGTGACAGTTTAGACATCATGGTGAATGTCATATCCGTGTTGCCTAAAGAATACAACCGTGAGGTTGAAGTCGAAGAGACTGACCTAATGGTTGAACAAGAACTGGTTAGACACAAGCCAGTATGTTACTATATAATGAACAATGGATGCGTAGAAGAACAAAACGCATTTTTTAAACCACCAACAGAGGCAATGAAGAGCCATCTGAAACCCCTGTTCATTAGAGCAAAGATAGGGGAGGTAACTATAAATAAAATTCTGGTAGATTGTGGGGCGACCATCAATATCATACCATAATTCATGCTGGAAAAGTTAGGCAAGGGAGATGCTGACATAAAGCCACATAACATGGTCTTATCCAACTATGAAGGGGGCATTGGCACCACAATGGGTGTCATACAACTAGACCTCAAAGTGGGCTCAATCCTTCGACCCACCGTGTTCATGGTTATTTCAGCAAAACCCAACTACAATCTACTCCTGGGTCGGGAGTGGATACATGGCATTGGAATAGTGCCATCTTCGATGCACCAAAGGGTCACAATATGGTGCCCCGACGGCATTGTGGAGAACATTGAAGCAGATCAGAGTTATTACTTAGGTGAAATCAACAGTGTCAGAAAGAATAGTTTCGACAGAAATTTGGCTCACATAGGGCCATGTAACCCACCTAAGTTTGATTTAACCCCAACTCCTAATGCATTCTGCTCCCTATACCTACACTCCGATTACGACTTTCAGTGGGATAAAGAAGACTTATCCAACATCGACTTTGGGGGAGTTAGTGATATACGGCCAACAGGCTGGGGAAGCGAGTTTGGTGATGATGACTGAGTCACAAACTCTCCAAAAGATTTTGGCGTATGTGACCGAAAACAGAATGATAGCGGCCTTAGAGGCTGAAGTTAAATATGTGGCTTTCGAAGCCAATGAATAAGTCCTTTCGAAGACAGGACCTGGGAAAGATTTCGACCCAGAGCCTCCCGACTTAGGAACGAAAGACTTTCGAGACTAGAGGTTAGACGCCATCTATGACGATGAACCTCTAGGTTTCGAAAAGGACCCGCTGGCGAACAATGTCAAAATGTTGGCGCAAGATCCTCTAGAAGAGGTAAATCTAGGCGTAGGTCTTGCAAACAAGCCCACGTACATAAGCACAAAAATGGATCCAGAACTCAGGGTCGAAATGATCAAATTACTAAAAGAGTTTAAGGATTGCTTTGCATGGGACTATGATGAGATGCCTGGTCTCGACAGAAGATTGGTAGAACTGCAGTTACCAATAAAGCCTGGAAAGAAGCCCGTTAAGCAGACTCCAAGACGGTTTGCACCAAAGATTTTATCAAAAATCAAAACGGAAGTCGAAAGGCTGCTGAGATGCAAGTTCATACGAACGACCAGGTACGTCAAGTGGATTGCGAATATTATGCCTGTTATAAAGAAAAACGGTACCTTGAGGGAGTGCATCGATTTTAGAGATCTGAATGCTGCAACACCCAAAGATGAATATCCAATGCCAGTGGCGGAAATGCTTGTAGATTCTTCCGTTAGTTTCGAGTACATGAGTATGCTTGATGGCTACTTTGGATATAATCAAATCTTCATTTCTGAAGAAGATGTGTCGAAAACGGCATTTCGTTGCCCTGGAGCTTTAGGCACTTATGAATGGGTAGTAATGCCTTTTGGCCTAAAGAATGCAGGGGCAACGTACCAAAGAGCCATGAATTCGATCTTCCATGATTTTATTGACACTTTCATGCAGATTTATATTGATGATATTGCTGTGAAATCTGTTTCAGGGAAGACTCACATGGATCATCTTCGACAATCCTTTGAGAGGATGAGACGCTACGGCCTGAAGATGAATCCTCTAAAATGTGCTTTTGGTGTAAAAGAAGGAGATTTCTTAGGTTTTGTGGTCCATAAAAAGGGCATTGAGATAAACCAAAACAAGACCAAAGCTATCTTGCAAGCCAAAGCACCAACTAACAAAAAGGAATTGCAATCCTTACTTGGGAAGATAAATTTCCTAAGGAGATTTATATCCAACCTCAGTGGGATAACACAAGCCTTTTCGCCATTACTTCGACTTAACAAAGGAGGATTTGAATGGAAGGAAGAACATCAAGAAGCCTTCGACAAAATCAAAGAGTACCTCATAAAACCACCTATTTTGGTGCCTCCTTGTCGAAGTAGAAGTATGAGACTGTACATAGCTGCGCCTGATAAAACTTTAGGGAGCATGCTGGCTCAAGAGGATGAATATGGTGTCAAAAGGCCCATCTACTACCTCAGTATAGTTTTAAGCGATGCAGAAACTAGATATGACGAGGTTGAAAAACTATGTTTATGTCTATATTTTTCATGTACAAAACTTAAGCAATATATAAAGCCAGTTAATATTTATGTTTCGTGTCATTTTGACGTTTTCAAATATATGTTGTCGAAACTCATTTTGCACAGTAGAATTGGCAAATGGGAACTTGCATTAACTGAGTACTCATTAACCTTTATGCCTCTCAAGGCTATAAAAGGTCAAGTGGTCGCAGACTTTATAGTCGACCATTCTATACAAGAAGGATCACTGAATTATTTGGAGATCGAACCGTGGAAACTTTACTTTGATGGCTCTAGTTATAAAGATGGAGTTGGAGTCGGAGTCCTTATTATTTCTCCAAACAAAATTCCAACAACATTTAAGTACAAAATAGACGGGGATTGCTCCAATAATGAGGCTGAATACGAGGCGTTAATCGTAGGCCTTGAAATCCTGTTGGAATTTGGGGCAACTCAGATCGAAATAATGGGAGACTCAGAGTTAGTCCTAAAACAAATTACAAAAGAATACAAATACATAAAAGAAAACCTTATCATGTATTTCGTAATAGCCAGACGGTTGTTGAAGAACTTCGAGGCAGTTAACATTCGACATATACCCAGATTGGAAAATCAAGTAGCCAACGACTTGGCACAAATTGCTTCTGGGTATAAAGTTTCGAAAGATAGGCTACAACAAGCAATCTAAGCTAGAGGGAGAGTAACTGCCACTAAGTTATCTCCATTGGATTTAAAGACCACAACATTGGGATACACTGATCATGAAAATTTTGAAATTTCATTCATAGACAATCTAACTGAACAAGATTGGAGAAAGCCTGTAGTGGATTATTTACAAAATCCAACGGCTTCGACAGAACGAAAGACAAAGTACAGAGCACTGAGTTATGTGTTGATGGGAAATGAACTATTTAAGAAAACACCGGAAGGTGTGCTTCTGAAATGCCTAAGTGAAACAGAAGCATATGTAGCTCTTTCCACCACACATGCTGGGGCATGTAGAGCACACCAAGTAGGCCAAAAGATGAAATGGTTATTGTTTCGACAAGGCTTATATTGGCCCACTATATCAAAGGATTGTGTTTGAGTTTGCAAAAGGATGCCAAGAATGTCAAAAACATACAGGTATTCAACATGTGCCAGCAAATGAACTTCACTCGATTGTGAAACCTTGGCCTTTTAGAGGATGGGCTTTGGATCTCATTGGAGAAATTCGACCAGCATCTTCTAAAGGTCAGAAGTATATGTTGGTGGGCATTGATTATTTTACTAAGTGGATTGAAGCAATTCCTTTAGTCAATGTAGACCAGGAGAATGTCATTGAATTCATTCAAAAGTACATCATATATAGATTTGGAATCCCTGAAACAATAACTACAGACCAAGGGTCAGTCTTTACTGGTCGAAAGATGCAAGACTTTGCTGCAGAAATGGGGTTTAAACTGTTAACATCTATGCCTTATTATGCACAAGCTAATGGCCAGGTCGAAGCACCAAATAAAGTAGTGATCAGTTTAATAAAGAAACACGTGGGAAACAAATCCATAAACTGGCACAAGACGCTAGATCAAGTTTTGTGGGCGTGTCGAACTTGTCCGAAAGAAGCCACAGGAACAACACTATTTCGCCTAACCTATGGTCATGATGTAGTGTTACCAGTGGAAATCCACTTGCAGGCGACAAGGATTCTGATACGTCATGAGATCCCTTCTAAAGTCTATTGGAGTATGATTTTGGACGAACTAGTAGACCTAGACGAGGAAAGGTTGAAAGCTCTGGATCTTTTGAGACTGCAGAAGAAGCGAGTTGAGAATTCCTATAATCGCAGAGTGAAATCTAAGACATTTCAGCCTGAAGATCTAGTTTGGAAAGTAATACTCCCAATGGATCGAAGAGACAGAAATTTGGGAAAATGGTCCTCTAAGTGGGAAGGACCTTTTAGGATTATTCAAGCATTCTTTGGTGGAGCCTATGAGATCAAAGAGTTAAGCGAAGATCAAATACTTTTGAAGGTGAATGGTAAATACCTGAAAACGTATAGACCTATGCTTCAAGAGGTAAAAATAAATAATATATAGTCACTGTTTAATAGAGAATGCCAAAATGGAAACTTAAAAATTTCATTAAAAGTGCCAAAATGGCTCTGAAATCGTTACAAACAAGTGATTACATAAATAAGAGAAACATGATTCAAAAGGGAAGATTAGCTTTAATCTGGAGATACTTGATTCTTTGCAATTCTAGCTGTTGATCACATAGAGCTTTCGATTGGTGAAGGGTCTCGAGCTTAGCATCCAGAGATTGAGCTCGATCGGTATGTCTTAACCCTTCAGCCAATTCTTCTTGGCTCTCTGATTCAGTGTTCACAGTAAGAAGTTCCTCTTTCTTTTTGTCGTTGGCAGCAATTTTAGGTTCCAACTCTGCAATCTGCACCCTCAGTTGAGCATTGTCTCGATCTATCTCCTAGACCCCTTTTTGTCTAGCCTCTTGGGCCTTCGACAAATTCTTCACCTTGGAAGCTGATTCGGTAGCAGCATGCCAGGCAGCGGCCACTTGACCATTGGCTTCTTCAATCTCATGATTGAGAGTCCGTTGACGGTTATAATCAGCGGATACTTGGTCAACAATGGAAATTAAGTCCAAGATTACACTGGCCACGTCCGGAGAAGCAGCAAGGAGATCGACAACCTTCAGGGTAGTCTTCAGAAAAGAAGGAGTCGTTGGTTCCCCCTCCAAGGTTAACATCAAATCCCTTTTGAATATTTGTGCTTTAACTTTCTGAAGAGCTTCGTCGAGAGGAGAGGTCGAAGTAGATCTCCCAGATGCAGTCGAGGCGCTATGATCAGAGGAACTTTCTCGACCTTCTAGAATTGCAGTCAGATAACCTAAAGTATTTTTCTGTTTTAGCAAGGCCAAATCCTCCTTAGTTCTGGATCCTGTCGAGGGAACACTTTCGTTGGCAGTAACAACCACGTTGGCCATTTGATCTGGAATTGCTTTAGTGCCTGGAGGATTTTGGTTTCCTTCAGCAAAACCTTCTTCACCATCATCCTCTGGGATCTCTACATTCTCCCTCTCTATTTCAGTTTCAACGCCAGGGATACCTTCCTCTTCATTCTCTTGCACATCAACCAGCGGAACCCTAGTCTCCTCTTGGTTTCCTACAACTTCTTCTTCATCGGCTTCTTCTATGGTTTCGTGCTGAGGTTCGGAAGTTTGATTTACTTCGTCAACTGAACTCATGAAAGAGCCTTTCATTGAAGAAGTCCTATAGGTAGTATCTCCTTCACTATTCAAGAGGGTGACAGAGTCCTCGACAGGAGTAGGAATTCGTTTGGAAGTGCCAGCAGTGTCTTGGAAAATAAAAGGAATTCGTTTCTTTCAGAATCCTCATAAAGCAAAAGGGAGTCGAGAAATAAATGATGATCTGTCGAAGCAAATACCTGGACTGGGATTTCAGCACCAGGACTGGAGTTATCACTCTCGCTAGGATTGTTTAGCCTAGCAATTACCTCCTGTTCAGTAGGCTCGTTGATGACTACAGGACGAGGCCTCGCAGCTGTAGCCTTAAGCCTTATTTTGGGACGAGGTTCAACGGCAGGAACTGGTTTCTTCAATCTTCGTCTCTGCAAAGGAACAGGAGGAGACTCCTCTTCTTCATCGCTAGAGATTTGGATCTCCTGAACCTTCCGTTTTTTGGGGGTAGGTTTCTGAGTACCCAGAAAACCAAGTCGAAGGGATCAATACCCATGTCAGACAATCATAAAAAATAAGGGTATGGAAGAAAGTAAATACCTTGGGAGAGGGGTTGATGGCGGAATCTCCCCCTTTTGTACTCTCAGCAGTCTTCTTCGAGGTGGTTCTCTTGACAGCTAAACAGAAGACAAGAAAACTATAGTTAATCGAGTGTCGAATGACAAATCTGAGGCGAAGAGATGGAAAAGAATAATACCTTTCTTGACCCTGTCGAGAACCAGCTTAAATGCCTCACGTAGGTGGTGGGTGAAGTCCTTCTCATCGAAGAACTCTTCGTCATAATACTGTTTCCACCACTCCTCAAAAGTAACGGAACTTATAAAATTGAGGTTAAAGTCGAACAGGGTCAATATAGTTTGACCGGAGTACCTACCAATATGCTTGGTAGCAGCATCTTCTGAGTAGTCTGCATTGTAAAAAAGTAGCAGCTTCTCTCGAGGATAAATGGGTGAGGGAAGTGACTGAGCAATACCAAATTGTCGAGAGACAAGATTTGGTTGATAAGCGATCAAGCTCAATTGATTTTTTTGAGCTCTTGAATCTCAATGGCATGATCCTGGGGCAAAGAAACGATTCCCACATGCTCACGAACTCATCAGTCACGTCTTCCTCCTCATTCGAAGGATATGGTCTGGTGAACCATTATGGACCAACTTTTCGACTGGCAAAGGGAGCCATGGTCGAAACAAAGCGCTTTCGCTCCGCAAACATCATTACGAAGCTTGTGAAAGCCTTCTGAAACTGTTGGCCTTCATCAGTGGGAGTTAGAAATGCAAGCCTGGTGCCTTCGACCCTCCTGTTCAAGATTTCAGGGGCCTCTTCGTTAATCTTGTTCTTCTGAGGAAGGAAAGATTCAAAGGTGGCATTGAGCCAAAGTTGGAGAAGCCAAAAAGGACCAGATAGCAGCAGGCTCCCCATGTCCCCTATAACCTTAAGTTGAGTCACACCATTACTGATGGACTCATATAGGTTGGGCAAAATCAATTCGGCCAGGAAAAGGGGGGTATTTGTGGTGAAGCTGTGTCGCGAGCGTCAGCATATTTTTCGTCACCTGAAGTGACTTAGTACAAAAAACAAAATGAGACAACCACATAGCCAAGAAGGTTATATGCTCCACCTCCGACACAGTACTAGAGGTTTTATCGTGGAAGTGATTAATAAAGGTGGTGTAAGTGGGTTTTGTAGCAGCAAACCCAATAGCATCCTCAGACAAGTCTTCAGGGTCGAAATAGTCACCAGTCGGTCGAAGACCAGTGATTGCAGCTATGTCGAATAAAGTGGGGGTCATCATCCCACAAGGAAGATGAAAAGTGAAATGTGCACTATCCCAAAAATACAATGAAGATACCAGCATGAGGGGGCAGTAAGGCAATCATGTCTTCGACAGCATCACCAAGTCATAAATGCCCATCTCCTTCCAGACGGAAGCTTGCGCCTTCTCCATTTTATTCAACCAGTTTGAATACTCAGAGGAGAGGTTAGGGTTGGATTGAAAGATTCGGTTCCCTTTGTTCATGAACTGGAGGTTGATATCCTCTGTAGTCTGAGGGTGATGCTGGTTAGCCGGAGTAGCGTCTTCAGGGTCATCCCTAGGCTTCTTTGCGTAACCTATGGGTCTGAACCTTGGGTGAGTAGGGAAGAAGGCGCGATTCTTCAAGGGATTTTCGACGCATGAAGACAACGGACTAGACATAGCATACATGTTTCCACCGTATCTGATGGGAATAAGGAGCTGAGAATCATATGCTTCTCGCCATTCCTTTGTCATGGGTTCAACAACATACCTATCAATCGAAGAAGAAGAAGGGTTAATGGAAAAGACCTCTGGTGGTTTCTGGACATCATCGGCGTTTTTAGGTTGAGGATTGTTTGGTGCATTGGAGAGGAAAGCCATTGTTGAGGATTTGGGAGAAAACGAAGTTGACAGTACAATGTTGTTTGAAAGCAAGAGATTTGGAAATGCTGGAAATGGTAAAAGTTCCAAATAGAAAGGTTCAGAAGTATTCATAGCCTTCAGAAGAGGGATATGTCTCGTCAAGGTCATTTAATGTTTCGCAGGTAGTGGGACATGTGGCGAAGTGTGAAACGGTTACCGTGCAGGCGTTGGGAAACGTTTTGACATGCTTGCCTAGGTTATAGGAATATGGTCATCATGGCAAGCATGGTAACGGCAGTTAGAAGAGACATCTTGGAGAAAGAGTAATGATGGTTTTCTCAAGTGCAACAGCTGTTGGAAGGCGAAAAGCACACGTCAAGACCTTGTGGACAACTGGGAATACAGGTGTCGAATGGGAAGTTCAAAGAATGGCTATTTCTTTGGGCGTCGAAATAGACATTCTTGGGGGGAAATTTGTTGGCTCCCAAATTTGACACTTACTATATTTGGTCTTTTAGACCAAAAAACTGGAATGAACCAAGTCAAGAAGAATGTTCGACATATGAAATAACTTAGGGAAAAAGATCTAAGTTATATTTGAGTCTTCGACCAGGGCTCATTTTCAGGTTCGTTCGACTGAAGAGGACTTATGTCCCTCGACTGAGAGAAAGTATCCTCCATTTGACACATGATACGAGGACTATTTGAATTTTGAATTATTGGAGGGAAAGGCAGTTTCTCCAGCGTTTAAGAAGAAGCAACGTGGCTGAAAGCCATAGGTCGAGGGACATGCAGAAGACATTGTCTTCATCTTAGCGCAAAATGATTCCTCGACGGTTACTTATTTTTAGTATAAATTAAGAAACTTGTGTAATTTTCAAGTGTGTTCAACCTATTGTACTAAGTCACTCAAATAGTATCCAAGTAACTGTTGCGTGAGAAAGGATAAAGACTGAGAAATATACGTTGGAAACACCTTTTTTCCTTAATGAAAGTCTTTTACATTACTTTATTATTATCCTGCAAAGTTATCTTTTTTACTTCTTTTACTTGCATTTCTACATTTCTGCTTACTTTTCCAAAATCTCAAACATCCTTTCTCTGGGTCGAACGTGCGTTCTTCCTGCTTATCCATCTTACATAAAAATTAGCATATGTCCTGGGATTAATCTGATCGATCCCGTAAGTAAACCAAAAAGATCTTACCTTTTTGGGGATCAGCGGTTGTTTACCAAAAACAACGGTAAACACACATGCATCAACATACATATAAAATGATACAGTTATGGCCCTAGCCATTTGTTCTCCCAAGCCAATGAGCGAACCTAAGCTAACATAATAACGATCTAAACTTCTCCAAGATAGATCTCCATGGTTGTCTTCCTTCAATCTTGTCTTCTTCCTTTTCTTAATTACATTACATAAAAGAATACTCGTTTTACATACGGGGGAATGAGATGAGAAAAGAAGTTATATAGAGAGATTAAGAGAAAGGCACGACACGCATGTCGTATTTTAAAATCCCAAAAACAAAATAAAGGAATCTAAGGCCATAACTGATCACCCCAAGACAAAAATAATAAACACTTTATTATTATTATTAATTTAAATTCTGTTAATTAAATAAGTCAAATTTAATTTCGGCGATTGATCACACTATGCACACTTAGCCGGGGGTTCCGCTGCCCGGTCAGTGGATGGTGGTTCCGCTGACCGTTCAATGGACGAGGGTCAAGGGGGCAACGCCTTTTGCGGGGTTATTAGGGGCAGTGCCCCTACGCAAAAATTTAATGAACAATTTATTTAAAATCATCGTCATTTTTCACACAATTCTTGTGTTGTTACAATCCTAATCCGCATAACTCTCTTACAACACAACCCTTGTGCCGCCATGAACCCTAATGCAAATCATTTCATACCATCAAACACAACTCAATTGAAAATTCAGTATGATCGATCAATATGCCATTGCTTCACCATACTAACACTGGATTCCGAAGTGAATGACCAGTGATCTTTCAAAACAATAACAATCATTTTGTGATTGAATGGAAGAAATCGAAATAGTATATCCAATATACTATATTTGCACCAGAACTGTTTATATCATATATAAATTTGATCGATCATATTAGTGTAACTTATGGACGACCGATGTATCGCTGCTTCACCATACTAGTGTCGGATTCCGAAGCATAGTCAACATCGATTCGCCTAAACTGTACACACCACAATGCCAAAATTTAGTTTACTTGGTTATTATTCAATTCATTCAGTGTTTTAATCTGATTAATACAGAACATATAAAAAATAAACAGATATCAGATCCATGGTTTCGTAAGTGGCTCTGATACCACTAATGGAAAATTGTGATCCAAAATGCAGCGGAAAATTAAAATTTTCCTTTAATGATCCTTACGAATGGGCATGGTCAGTGGTAGAAATCATTACCTCTTGTGATGATTCAAACCTTTGAAGTTGTGATCACAAACTTTGATTAATAACAACGTCTCTACTCAGTCCACACGAACAGATCACTTTCGGACATGGTGCTAGCTGCTTACGAACGAAAACTTTGAGTGAGAGAATGAGACTAAATATACGGCTAGAAATCAAGACCAAATTTTCATCAAGTCAAATGCTTCAGCACAAGTGCTCTATTTATAAAACCACTTGTATGGGCTGCAAGCTAAAAGTCCAATTATGGTTGCAAGCTAAAAGCCCAATTAAGCATACGAGTATCATACCTTATGATATACCGCATATCACTTAAGCGCGTGGTACCTTACCACATTCCATATTTCACTTAAGTGCATCGTACCTTATGGTGTTCCTTATTTACTCTATCTCTCATCAACCCGCCCTTATGTGTGTGAACCTGTAGGTTTTCGTGACGTTGACAATTATATTAAATTACACATTTAACATAATAAACAGTGAGCGGTATCTAGTAACACATCACTTTTACCCAAGTCACAAAAATGTCATGTGATATGACAAAACCTTTATGTGATAATATTTGTGTTTATAATTATCATTTTGTCCTTATGTCTATATTGAACACAAGGCACAAATCGTGTCACCTTTGTCCAGTTTAATATTGGGCCCTTAGACATTTATTCTATTATGCAGGATGGACAAATTCCATCTAGGTCACTCATGTCCCTCAGCATGCTTTGTGAAGTATCCATCAAATGTCTTTATGGTCATCCAGTTACGAATAATATTTGATCAGTAATAAAGTACTTAACTACACATCTAAGGTCCATAGTGGTTTCAGGTCGAAGGGTGGTATACACCATTATCACCATGAGAACAACTTATGACACCTTGCATAACATTCTATGTAGTATTCTCATAGCGGGTCAATCCAGTATAAATATTACTCCTAATATTCATATCTATGTCAAGACTTGATAGCTCCTTATCCATGATCCATGAGGTGTGATCATCGGTCTATCTTCATAATAATCTCAATGCTTTAATATTATCCCACTTTGCAATAAAGCTCGACTACGAATATTTTAAGAATAATGTTCTTATGTTTATTGGGATCTCATGATTAAGTCACATTTAATATTTCATTAAACAAACGAACTATTCTAGGGACTCTATTATTTTGGAAAAACAAACATAATAAATAAATGCCCTTTATTATTAATAAATAATTCGATACAAGTACCCAAAATATTAGCCACTAGGACTTACACCAACAATTTCTCTTTATCTTTTTTTCTTTGTATGGACAAGCAGTCCTATTTAATTGAGCTTGTATTAATAATAAGGATTGGAAATCGTTTCAAGTTGGAAGGAATGAAGTGAATATATCTCATCTAATGTTTCCTAATGATTTACTTATTTTTGACGAAGCAATTGAGAAGCAGATGAGTTGTGTCAAGCACACGCTTGAAACATTTTGTCAAATGTCTAGACAAGAGATCAAAAAGGAGAAATCTAGCATTTTATTCTCGAGTAATGTTGCTAAGGGGTAGAGAAATAAGTTGGTGCATATTTTTGGGATCATGGAAACAAAAGGCTTTGGAAAATATCTGGGTGTTCCTCTTACTGGGAAAAACCACAAGAAATCTGACTTTAGCTATGTGATTGATCAAATTGCAAGGAAATTGTCTAGTTAGAAAGCGAGGCTTCTAAATTTTGCAGGTAGAGTTACCATAACTAAAAGTGTTATGGAAGCAATACTAGGCGTGTATTAAAAGAGATTCAGAAACTCCAAAGAGATTTCATTTGGGGGGACACTGATAATAAGAAGAAGTACCATGGTGTCAGTTGGGATAATGTGACCATGGCCAAATGAAAATGGGGGGGGGGGGGGGGGGGGGGGGGGGGGCGGGGGGGGTGTTAGGTTTGTGTGATCTTAGAGTCATGAATGCTGTGTGCATTATGAAGTTAGGTTGCAAGGTGATTAATGGTGATGATGATTGCTGGTGTAATATTTTGGCATCTAAGTTTTGCAGGTAGAGTTATCTTAACTAAAAGTGTTATGGAAGCAATACCAATGTATCCAATGGGGGGGGGGGGGGGGGGGGGGGGGGGGAGAGTCATGAATCTGTTCTGCTGGAGACTAGGTTGTAGAGAGTTGGTGATGGTAAATCTATTCAAGCATGGAGTGATGTGTGGGTGGAAAAAGGAAAGTGTTTAAAGGACCTTAACGTCCATATTCCTCCTGAGTTGGCTGAAGCCAAAATCAAAGATTTGGTAGGAGAAGATGGGAAGTGGAACTGAATCTGTTGGAGTGGTTCCCTTCCTCCAATTAGATGAAAATGGAAGTTATTCTCCCCCCATTAGGTAATAGTGTGGAGGAAAGTTTTGTTGTGGCTACTTAGGAAAATGGGTCTTTCTCTATTTGTAAAATGTACAGCTGATGACATAGGGAAATGACCACGAAGGAAATAATACTTGGAGTCAAGTTTGGGAGTTGCATGTGCTGGAGTGAGTTTGATGCTTTATTTGGTTACTAAACCTCGATAGAATTATAATCAACCATATGATGTATGTGGTTGGTTTTGGATCTGTTGGATGTATGACTTTGTGGTAACATTAATCAAACTACTTTCCATGCATTACGTGATTGCAAATACGTGAGTCCTGCATGGGAAAATAAGGGTTCCTGATAAGATTACCCATGATTTCTTCTAAGCTAAACTGTATGATTAGAATTAGGATTAACATTAACATGGCCATGCACGCAGACACTGATGGGTGTAGTTACTGGGCAATTGGATGCCACTCGATTTGGTCTTGGAGGAAAAAAGAAATACACTATGAAAATTACATAAGACCGCATAACCTTATAGGGAATATTGATTTTAGAGTGGAATGATTATAAAGAAGCTTCTAAGACTAATAAAAAGATTATGGACATGAGTTATGAGGTGAAGATGATTAAATGGATTCGTCCGAATCACAATTTTGTCGAGCTGAATACAGATGGTGCCCATGGTAATAGTGGTCTATCGGGGTGCGGAGGAATTATGGAGATGAATTTTGGAAATTGGTGTGATGGCTTCACGAAACTTATAAGTTGCCGCAATCCATTAATGACAGAGATTTGGGGATTATATGAAGGTATTAAGATGGAGATAGAATATGGCTACAAGAAGGTTGAAGGAGAAACAAATTCCAAAGTGGAGGTGGACATAATAACCAGAGTGAACAGAATCAATTGGAGGAGAACAATTTAGTGAAACAGATTCATCATATAATTTCCAGCATTAAGAGATTTGAGATAGTGCATACTTATAGCAGGGCTAATGGTTATGCAAAAAACTTGCTTGCCAAAGTGGAGAAGGAATTGAAGAGAGGCATCCAGTTATACCAAGAAATTCCAATTTAGGTTTTAGAGCTTTTGACAAGGATAAAGATGAAAATTATACTTCTAAAAGTGTGTTTTGTGGTTTTGTTTTTTTTGAGCTTAGGCCCTCTTATTATAAAAAAAAAAAAGTAACAAGAAACATGTAACCTAGTGGTTTGGTGTCATAATTTGATGCGACATCTTCCAAAATCATTTTCAACTCCCACAGTCTATAAAAGGCCAGGCATATTCTCCTATTCCATTCCTTTTTTATAATGTTAATTCATTTATTCATAATAAATTTGTTGCAAATTTAATTTAATTACAAATTTAATTGGTAATATAGACACAGCTTAAACAACAAAATATATATATATATATATATATATATATATATATATATATATATATATATATATATATATATATATATATATATATATATATATATATAATTATATATATATATATATATATATATATATATATATATACTTCTTATTCATGTTCTCTTGGGAAGCTAGTGCATCAAATATGTCAATTTAATTTATATTTATGGAAATAAACGACATTAGACATGATAAATAAATAAGTTTATGTGAGGTCTCGGCTTTAATAGTAAATAATTTGATTATGATTCAAGAGAAATAGTACTTAAATTTTTTATTTATTTATAACTTATGTGCGCGGGTGCAAACCTAATTAATTTTATTTTTACTTATATACGTGTGCTTTTACAAGAGTTTCAAAGAAATTGAAAGCAGGAAATTGTTCCTTGTAAATTTCGGGTAAAACATGGCTTCCCAAATAAAAGTAACGTAAGCAACCACTTGACAAACAAACAAGAAACAGTGACACGAGGACTGATATAAAAAAAAAAAAGGAGACTTTGATTTTTTTAGAAAGAGACAAACTTTTTTATATTACATTTTCTAATAGAATACACTCTTGATCTTTATATAGACCCAATAACTTTTACAATTCAGAAAAGATAACTGCTATTAATTTTTGGAAATCCACCACAGTCTATGATGAATTTTTACTACAATAACAATTAGTTATGAGACAAACAAAGAAAAGAAAACAAGACAAATAATTTCTGCAGAGTTTCTCTCTGCTCACAAACTGTGAAAACTTTCTTATTCACTTTGCAACTGCAAAATACTGTGAATGACTTATTTGACTTGCTTACAAAAAATAGGGGTTACTCCCTCTATTTATAACTGAGCTTACACTCTAAGCTCAAAGCCCAAAATATCTTTTTGTTACTAAATCAAATCTAATTTATTCTAGACTTAAATCAAATCTATTTAAATCTAAAACAAATCAAATCTTTTCGACACATAGTTTCGACACATTGAATTACAATTTAACACACCACCTAATTCATTGTGTCTAAACTATCTATGTTCATAATGGCTCTTAGCTTTCTGAATACTTCGACTTGCACTCCCTTCGTCATGATGTCTGCAATCTGATTCTCAGTTCTGCAGTGTTCCAAATTCATCTTCTCATCCGCTACCTGCTCTCGAAGATAATGGAACCTCATTTCGATGTGCTTACTTCGACCATGTACTATTGGGTTCTTCGCCAGATTAATAGCTGACAATGGTGTGGTTGTTCTATCTTCACGGTAATTGCTCCATGATTTTTCCCTGTTATCTCTTCGACCAAGTTCACCATCTAAGTTGCTTGACATGCACAAAGAGAAGCAGCTATGTATTCTACTTCGCATGATGATAATGCCACTACTGGTTCCTTTCTTGAATTCGAAGCAACTGGTGCACCACCTAGCATAAACACATATCCTGCTGTTGACATTCGATCTTCAGCATCACTACACCAACTCGAATCAGTGTATCCCACTAACTTGCATTCTTTTCCTTTATCAACTGCAGGAAACAAAATGCCATAATCGAAAGTTCCTTTGAGATATCTTAGTATCCTCTTCACTACTGCTAGATGTGATACCTTTGGCTTCTGCATGAATCTACTTACCATACCTACACTATATGCTAAGTCAGGCCTTGTATGACAAAGGTATCTCAATGATCCAATAAGTCTTCTGTATTGGGTTGGATCAACATCATCTTCATCTACATCTTTCGACAGCTGCAGTCTTGGTTCTGCAGGTGTCGAAGTTGAGTTGCATTCTTCCATCTCAAACCTCTTGAGAATTTCTCCTGCATATCTTATTTGATGCATCATCAAACCTCTACTGCTCTTGTATAATTCGATACCAAGGAAATATGAAATCTCACCCAAATCAGACATTTCGAATTCCTTGCTGAGATCACCTTTGAAGTCTTCGATCTCACTTTTACAGCTACCTGTTATCAACAAATCATCTACATAGAGACATAGTATAAGCAATTTACTCTTGCTTCTTCTTACATATACTCCATGTTCAGTTGTGCACTTCACAAATTCCTTCTCCCTTAGAAAACTATCAATTTTCTTATTCCAAGCCCTTGGAGCTTGTTTCAATCCATACAGGGCTTTATGTAGCCTGTACACCTTTCTTTCTTCGTCATGTTTCACAAACCCAACTGGTTGTTTAACATAGACTTCATCTAAGGGTCCATTTAGGAATGCACACTTCACGTCCATCTGACATATGTGCCAACTGTTTATTTCTGCTAGACCAACAACCAACCTGATTGTTTCGATCCTAGCAACAGGTGCAAAAACTTCATCGAAGTCTATTCCTTCTTTCTGTAGAAATCCTTTCACCACAAGTCTTGCTTTGTGTCGAGTTACTTCACCTTTCGAATTCGTTTTCACTTTGTATACCCACTTGACATCAATTTCCTTCTTGCCTTGAGGCAATTCGACAAGTGACCAAGTATTGTTATCTTCGAAAGACTTTACTTCTCCGTTCATTGCTTTCACCCACTTCGAATCCTTTAATGCTTCAGCTGCATCAACGGGTTTGACATCTGCATAGAAAGCATAATGTACCAGCTCACCTTCATTATCTATTACATCATCTGATGTAATCACACAATCTTGCAATCTTGCAGGCATGCGTCTTGTTCTTTGAGACCTGCTTGTACTTGGTATATCTGCTGGTTCCTCTTGTCGAACTTCTCTTTCGACTTGAGTTTCTGGCTCTTCAAGAAGGATTCCCACTAAATCTTTCTTGATATTTTCAGTCCAATCCCATTCTTTAAACTCATCTATGATCACGTCCCCGCTGATCACAATCTTCTTTTTCACTGGATCGAACAACTTGTAGCCTCTTGTCGAATGATATCCAACTAGAATCATTTGACTTGACTTATCATCAAGTTTTCTTCTTAACTGATCTGGCACATGTTTATGTGCAATAGATTCAAATACCTTCAGATGACTCAAGCTAGGCTTCACACCAGACCAACATTCTTCTGAAGTAATTCCTTCTAGCTTCTTTGTAGGACATCTGTTCAAAATGTATGTTGCAGTCGAAACAGCTTCACCCCAAAACTCTTTAGGTAAATTCTTGCCTTTCAACATACTTCTCACCATATTCATGATGGTTCGATTTTTCCTTTCTTCAATTCCATTTTGTTGTGGAGTATAGGGTGGTACCACCTCATGCACAATCCCTTCCTTTTCACATAATTTGTCGAAGTCTTTCAACACATATTCTCCACCACCATCAGTTCTCAAAACTTTGAGCTTTCGACCACTTTGTCTTTCGACCATAGACTTAAACTTGGTAAATACTTCGATCACTTCACTTTTCTTCTTGATCATGTAAGTCCATAGCTTTCGGCTGAAATCATCTATGAATGTAACAAAGTATTTGTTACCTCCCATCGAATCCACCTGGATTGGTCCACATACATCAGAGTATATGACTTCAAGACTAGCCTTTGATCTGCTTCCTGCATCCTTGCTGGAGCTATTCTTGTGTTGCTTCGCATGCACACATTCCTCACATACCTCGTTTGGAATATCAATTTCTGGAAATCCTGAAACCATATTTCTTCTCTTCAAATCTCTGATGTCTCTGAAGTTGAGATAGCCTAGTCTATAATGCCATATCCATTCATCTCTGCTAGCTGCAGTTGAAAGGAACTTGTGCTCCATCACATTTAGTTCAATCTTGAAGGTTCGATTTTGAGACATAGGAGCCTTCAAGATTAATCTCCCATTTGCATCAACGACTCTCATCATCTTATCTTCGATTGACACTTTATAATTCTTTTTGACCAACTGCCCTATACTGAGCAAATTGCTCTTCATGCCTGGTATGTACAACACATTGGAGATTACTGATCTTTTGCCATCTTTCCTCATAATCATAACATCACCAATACCTTCAGCTGCTAGGGTATTGTCATTTGCAAATTTTACCATATTTTTCATTGAGGGCTTATATTGACGAACCAGTCTTTCCTTCCAGACATATGTGATGAACATCCTGAATCCAAGTACCATTGGTCCTTGAATCTATCTTCATCTCTTGTTGTGACCATCAGCATCATCTCTTCTTCTTCTTCATGTTTTGCAAGCTTTGCATCACTTTCTTGATTCTTTCATTTTTCTGGACAATCACTCGAATAGTGACCATACTTCTGACAATTGTAACATTGAATGTGACTCTTATCAGGTTTTCAACCACCACCTCTTCCTCTATTTGCAACACCACCTCTTTGGTTGCTTTGGTATGGTCTTCTTTGATTCGACACGTTTCATTCAATCTGGTTTCCTCTACCATTCGATTTGTTGTAGCCACCTCTACCTCTGTCGAAACACTTTCCTTTGCCTTTGGTCTCTTTTGCTGAATGTGTCTGCAAGGCCACATCACTCTTTGATTTTCATGCAGCTCTTTCGTTCATTCTTTGTTCATGAGATTCAAGCGTCTCTTGAAGCTCTTCCTTTGTCAATTTCGACAAGTCTTTCCCCTCTTCTATCGCCACCACTATGTGGTCGAACTTAGGAGCTAAAGATCTCAAAATATTTGACACAATAGCTCTTGTTGTTAACGCTTCTCCGCATATCTTGATTTGATTTACTAGTTTTGTAACTCTAGTGAAGAAATCATATATGATTTCACTGTCTTCCATCTGAAGCAGTTCATAGGTCCTTTTGTGAGTTTGTAACCTCACTTCTTTCACTTTCTCAGCGCCTCCAAAAGACTTCTCAAGGATTTCCCAAGCTTCTTTTGATGATTCTGAATCACTAACCTTTTCGAAATTGTCTGGGATGACACATTGATGAATTATAAATAATGTTTTATAACTCAGCTTCTCAGATTCTATGTATTTCTTCTTTTCTTCTTTTGAAGCGTTTTCTCCAAGCACTTCGACTCCATCTTTTACAAGGTCCCAAAGACCCTGACACCTGAATAAGACTTTCATTTGTTTGCACCAATTCTCATAGTTGTCAACTTTCAGAATTGGTAGGGTTGCTGGATAATTTGCATTCCCATAACTTGTCATCGTGAATTCTTCAATCGTTCTTGATTGAAACTTCCCTTGAATCGAAACAAAGCTCTGATACCAAATGTTGGAAATCCACCATAGTCTATGATGAATTTCTACCACAATGACAATTAGTTATGAGACAAATAAAGAAAAGAAGACAAGACAAATAATTTCTGCAGAGTTTCTCTCTGCTCACAAACTGTGAAAACTTTCTTATTCACTTTGCAACTGCAAAATACTGTGAATGACTTGCTTGACTTGCTTACAAAAAATAGGGGTTACTCCCTCTATTTATAATTGAGCTTACACCCTAAGCCCAAAGCCCAAAGCCCAAAATATCTTTTTGTTACTAAATCAAATCTAATTTATTCTAGACTTAAATCAAATCTATTTAAATCTAAAACAAATCAATTTTTTTGACACATAGTTTCGACACATTGGATTACAATTTAACACTAATAAAAACTATCATAACTTACTAACTTTTGACCTTCCAAATTACATTGGTTCTTAATCTTCTTACTACCATATTTAATATGAAAACTTATTACTAATGATATTAAAGTTTACTCAACAAAACTCCTCTGTAAACTTAAATATTTCTTCTATCCAGCATTCCTATCATCTTCTTTCCTCTGTCAAAGATCTCTTTCGATAGTGGTTTTGTGAAAATATTCGCTGCTTGGTTTTTGCTTGCTATATGCCTCAATTCGACACTTTCGTCCTTCACATGTTCACGAATGAAGTGAAATCGAACATCAGTGTGTTTGCTTCGCTCAAGATTCACTGAATTCTTTGCCAATTCGATAGCTGATTTATTGTCCACTTGTATTATTGTTGGACCTTCCTGTTTTAGCTCCATCTTGCTTATCAACCTTCTGAGCCATATTGCATGACAGACGCACCAGGATGCTGCCACATATTCAGCTTCACACGTCGAAAGTGTTACTATAGGTTGTTTCTTCGATAGCCAAGTAAATGATGTGTTTCCCATGAAAAACACATATCTAGAAGTGCTCTTTCGATCGTCTATGTTTCGGCACCAGTCACTATCAGAATAACCAACTAACTTGTAGTCTTCTGTTTTTGAATAAAACATTCCAAGTGATATTTTTCCTTGGATGTATCTTAGAATTCGTTTCAGTGACTTCCAATGTGTGTGTACTGGCTCCTCCATGAATCGACTTACAATGCCAACACTTAGTGAAATTTCTGGCCTTGTGCATGTGAGATATCAAAGGCTACCTACCAAGCTTCGATATTTGCTTCCTTCAACCCGTTCTCCTCCATCAAACTTTGACAGTTTTGCACCTGGTTCCATTGGCGTCGAAGTTGGATTGCAATTCTTCATTTTATATTTTTCTAGGATTTCCTTTGCATATTTTTCTTGTGAGATAAAGTTTCCAGCTTCTTCTTGTCGAACCTCCAGACCAAGAAAGAATCTCATCAGACCTAAGTCTGTCATTTCGAATTCGCTTGTCATGGTGCTCTTGAAATCTTCGATCATTTGAACATCACTGCCTAGAAAGATAAGGTCATCAACATAGAGAGTAACAAGTAATACATTACTTCCATTTTTCTTCACATAGAGGGCAGGTTCATAAGGACATTGCTCGAATCCATTCTCTTTGAAATATGTGTCAATGCGTGTGTTCCATGCCCTAGGTGCTTGCTTCAGCCCATACAACGCTTTCTTCATTTTCAACATCTTCTTCTCTTCTCCAATTCTCATATATCCAAGTGGTTGTTCGACATAGATTTTGTAACACCCCAGTTTCTATTATTTGATTTATTTAATTTGGGAAATTATTTTATTAGGATTAATAAAATAAAAAGGAATTATTTATTTTGAAATATGGAGGAAAATAAAAGAAATAAGAAAATGCTGAGTTTTAAGTTATTGGGCTTGGATGTTGTTAGTAAAGAGTGGGGGTGCAAAAGAAGTAAAGATATGTTTTGGAACTCAAGTTAGTTTTCTCATTTTTCACGATAAACAGAAGTTGGGAATTTGGGGAAATAGAGCTCTGAAGGTACGAAGAACGAAGAACGAAGAACATCGCTCAAAAAGATCAAAGCTGCTAATTGATAAGGTAAGGGGGGCTATTACTCGATTTACCTTTGTTTATGGGTTTATGTACGGTTGATTTGGGTAATCATAGGAAAAAACCCCAATTGTTAGATGTTAGTGGGAATCGATACCCTTAGGATTGAACCTTGTTAGAAAATGGTTAGGTTCCCAATTTTTATGAATCGATTAGGAATTTTAGGTTCCAAATGGTGGATTGGGAGTATATCTGCATGATCGTGAATTTACCTTAGAGGTTTAGGGATAACCTTAATGTTGTCAGAAATTCCCTAAAAAGGACGATTAATCCCGGTTACGGTTACTATAATGATTGTTGAAATTTAGGAAATTGAGGTGTTGTTTTGAATTATACAAACTCGATGTTGTTAGGTACTGAAATGCGCATTTAGCCGGCATTTTCCCGCGTTTGGCTGCTGTTCTGAGCTGCTGCAGGTTCAGGAAAATCCTGTACGCGCTCAGCAACACGGGCCGTGTTGCACAACACGGGCACCCGTGTTGCTCTTCTGTGTTGGGAGATGGTGTGCTTCTGGTTGCACAACACGGGCCGTGTTGCACAACACGGGTACCCGTGTTAGGTCCCCTGTAATGAGAAAAAGAAAATGTGTGTTTTCTGGACGCGTTCAGCAACACGGGCCGTGTTGCACAACACGGGTACCCGTGTTGCTCTGCTGTGTTGATTTTTCTGAATTTTGTTTTTGTGCGTTATTGTGGATTTTATTGTCGTGCTTTTGGATAATGTTATCGAGCATGAATTATGATATGACTTGATATGATTGATGTTTAAATAGTATGCTGAGTGATTACATGCTATCCATATCTTGTTATGATTTGATGTTGTTGATGTTGCATGATATGTTGATTGATGTTCATAGTATGCTGAGTGTTACATACTTACATATCATGTTGCATTTGTTAATTCCCATTGTGTGGAATTAACATGGTGGCCAATATACGTGTCCGCGATTTAATGGAACGTTGAGGTGGTAGCCGTGTCCGCGATATAATGGAACGGTGAGTTATCCGTGACCCGAGATTTAATGGGGCGGTAAAGTGGTACCACATGCATGGGTGTGTTGCATTACCTTGAATATAACATGAATGGATGATTTTTCCAATGTTGTATTTGATTGTTGTATGCACGTATGGTTGCTAAATGGTTGACGATGTTTGACGTTAATTGCAAATATGAAAAGCAATATATTATGGGTATATGAATTGTAAAGGTTTTTGTAAACTATGAAATATGCTAATTATTGGGTGATGCTTATGATTTCCTGAATTGATTGTTATGAACGTATAATCAAATATATAATTGAGATGCTCACCCTTACTGTTGAATATTTCAGATTGAGGAGCTTCGTTCAGGTGCTTGGCGAAGGCTTGTCGTTCTAGTTTATTTCCGTTTTAGTATTGTCCGGGTCATGCTCTGATAGTTGTAACTCCGGGAACGTTTGTTTGTCGAGCTGCTTTAATCAGACTCGTTTAATTTCCTTATGTTTTGTTATAATATGATGTTGACATTTTCCAGGTGTTAATCCCTGATGATTTTGAAAATATTATAACATTGGTTTTATTAAATAAATTATTCCGCTGTGTAAACATGTATGAGTTACTACTAAGATTATGCATGACAGGAATTTGTGTTATTTAAAGAGAATTGTAGCATCCTCGATTATACATGTACTCTGAAATTATGATTTTTATAATTGCGAAAATTTTATTCGGGGTTTTTAGAGGGTGTTACAATAGTGGTATCAGAGCATAGTCGGTCGTTGTGACCAGAGTCTTGAGTCAGTCATCCCTTTTGTATGCGATTAGTGTAAGGCAACACTGTCGATACTGTATTCTAATGTGGAGTATGTTTTAATTCTCAGGAATATGGCTGGAGGTAATGGACGAAATGATGCTGCACTCGCTGAGGCTTTGGGGATGTTAGCTGGTGTACTTGCTGGAAACCCAACTGGAGGCGTGATTGGTGCTGATAGGCAATTGGGAAATTTCCAAAGGAACAATCCTCCGTTGTTCAAAGGTACACATGACCCTGAAGGTGCTCAGAAGTGGCTGAAGGAAATCGAAAGGATTTTCCGTGTGATTGATTGTGCTGAAGATTTGAAAGTCAGATATGGCACGCATATGTTGGCAGAAGAGGCCGACGACTGGTGGGTTGCAACCAGGACTGAAATGGTTCAGGATGGAGAGGCACTGACTTGGGCTAACTTCAGAAGGGCTTTTCTGAGGAGGTACTTTCCTGAAGATGTTCGGGGAAGAAAGGAAATTGAGTTTTTGGAGCTTAAGCAGGGCAATCTGACTGTTAGTGAGTATGCTACTAAGTTCACTGAGCTGGCAAAGTATTATGCACACTACAACAATGATGAGGCTGGAGAATTCTCTAAATGTATCAAATTTGAGAATGGTCTCCGAGATGAGATTAAGCAGGGAATCAGGTACCAGCGTATTCGTAGATTTTCTGATCTGGTGGATTGTAGCAGAATCTTGGAAGAAGATATTACCAAGAATAGGTCGTCTCACTCTCGTGGGGCTGTTGACAAAAGAGGAAAGCAACATATGGACCGTGGCAAGCCATATGGTAGAGATAACCAGAGATCAGGCGGTTGGAAAAGGCCTAGTGGGGGAGATTCTAAGGCTCCTATCAGATGCTACAGGTGTGGTGAGTTTGGTCATCATATTCGAGATTGCAAGAGTGATGAGAAGAAGTGCTATAAATGTGGAAAGGCTGGTCATTTGTCTATTGATTGCAAAGGGAAGTCTATTACTTGTTACAATTGTGGCGAAGAAGGTCACATTCGTCCGCAGTGTCCTAAGCCTAGGAAGGATCAGTCAGGTGGAAAAGTGTTCGCTTTGTCTGGATCTGAGACTACTCCAGAGGATCGATTGATTAAAGGTACGTGTTTTATTCATGGCACACCTTTAGTTGCAATTATTGATACTGGTGCAACTCATTCTTTCATTTCTTTGGATTGTGCTGAGAGGTTGAAACTGGACATATCTGGTATGCAAGGTAGCATGATTGTTGATACTCCTGCATCGGGTTCAGTGACAACTTCACTTGTATGTAGGAATTGTCCTATTGAGATTTTTGGTAGAGGTTTCGGTATGGATTTAGTGTGCCTACCGCTTGAGCAAATTGATATTATCCTTGGGATGAACTGGTTGGAATTCAACCGGGTTCATCTGAACTGCTTTGCTAAAACGGTGATTTTTCCAGAAGCAGTTGGTGTCGAGAATTTGACTATGACTGCTAGGCAGGTACAAGAAGCAATGGAAGACGGTGCTAATGTGTTTATGTTACTTGCTTCGTTAGATGCAACAGGAAAGGTCAGGAGTGGGGAATTGCCAGTGGTGTGTGAATTTCCAGAAGTCTTTCCTGATGATGTTGGTGAGTTACCTCCTGAGAGAGAGGTGGAATTTTCTATAGATTTGATTCTTGGTACGAGACCGGTGTCAATGGCGCCATATCGTATGTCTGCGTCTGAGTTGGCTGAATTGAAGAGTCAGTTGGAAGATTTACTGGAGAAGAAGTTTATTCGTCCAAGTGTTTCGCCTTGGGGTGCTCCGGTATTGTTGGTTAAGAAGAAAGAAGGTTCTATGAGACTGTGTGTTGATTACAGGCAATTGAACAAGGTAACCATTAAGAATCGGTACCCGTTACCGAGGATTGATGATTTAATGGATCAGCTAATTGGAGCCAGTGTATTCAGTAAGATTGACTTGAGATCTGGATATCATCAGATTCGTGTGAAAGCGGAGGACATTCAAAAGACTGCTTTTCGAACGAGGTATGGGCATTATGAATATTCTGTTATGCCGTTCGGAGTTACTAATGCACCTGGTGTTTTCATGGAATATATGAACAGGATTTTTCATCCGTATCTGGATAAATTTGTGGTGGTTTTTATTGATGACATTCTGATTTATTCCAAGAACAACAAAGAGCATGCGGAGCATCTCAGAATTGTGTTAGAATTGTTGAAAGATAGGAAGTTGTATGCTAAGTTGTCCAAATGTGAGTTCTGGCTGAGTGAAGTTAGTTTTCTTGGACATGTGATTTCTAAGAATGGTATTGCAGTGGATCCTACAAAAGTAGAAGCAGTATCTCAGTGGGAAGCGCCGAAGACTGTTTCTGAAATCAGAAGTTTCCTTGGTCTTGCAGGTTATTACAGAAAGTTTATCGAAGGATTCTCAAAGTTAGCTTTGCCGTTGACGAAGTTGACTCGTAAAGGACAAGCGTTTATTTGGGATTCTGATTGTGAGAAAGGTTTCCAAGAATTGAAGCGGAGATTGACTAGTGCTCCTATTCTGATTTTGCCAAATCCGGTGGAATCTTTTGTGGTCTATTGTGATGCATCTCTGTTGGGTTTAGGTGGTGTTTTAATGCAGAATCAACAGGTAGTTGCGTATGCTTCGAGACAGTTGAAGGTTCACGAAAGGAACTATCCTACTCATGACTTAGAGTTAGCAGCAGTTGTGTTTGTCTTGAAATTGTGGAGACATTATCTGTATGGTTCGAGATTTAAAGTGTATAGTGATCATAAGAGTTTGAAGTATCTTTTCGATCAGAAAGAGCTCAATATGAGGCAAAGAAGGTGGTTGGAATTCCTCAAAGATTATGATTTTGGTTTGAATTACCATCCTGGTAAGGCAAATGTGGTTGCGGATGCTTTGAGCAGGAAATCCTTGCATATGTCTATGATGATGGTTCGTGAATTGGATTTAATTGAACAATTCCGAGATTTGAGTTTAGTTTGTGAAAGTACTCCGAAGTGTGTTCGTTTGGGTATGTTGAAACTTACTAGTGGTATTCTAGAAGAGATCAGGATCGGGCAGAAATATGATGTTAATTTAGTTGATAAATTGACATTGATCAACCAAGGTCAAGGTGGTGAGTTTAGAATTGATGAAAATGATGTTATGAGATTTGGCGATAGAGTTTGTGTTCCTGATGTCGCAGAAATCAAGAAGAGTATATTAGAGGAAGGACATCGCAGTGGGATGAGTATTCATCCGGGTGCCACAAAAATGTATCATGATTTGAAGAAATTGTTTTGGTGGCCGGGAATGAAAAAGGAAATAGCTGAATTTGTGTATGCATGTTTAATCTGTCAGAAATCGAAGATTGAGCATCAGAAGCCGTCTGGATTTATGCAACCAATGTTTATTCCAGAATGGAAGTGGGATAGCATTTCGATGGATTTTGTATCTGGGTTGCCGAGGACTCCTATGAATTGTGAAGCGATATGGGTCGTTGTGGATAGGTTGACTAAGTCTGCTCATTTTATACCGGTGCGAATGGATTACTCAATGGAGAGATTGGCACAGTTATATATTGAGAAAATAGTGAGTTTGCATGGAGTTCCTTCTAGTATTGTGTCGGATAGAGATCCGAGATTCACTTCGAAATTTTGGGAAGGATTGCAGAAAGCTTTGGGTACTAAATTGAGGTTGAGTTCAGCTTACCATCCTCAGACTGATGGACAGACGGAGAGGACGATTCAATCGTTGGAAGATTTATTGCGTGCTTGTGTTTTAGAGCAGGGTGGAGCTTGGGATAACTATTTGCCATTGATTGAATTTACTTATAACAATAGTTACCATTCGAGTATTGGTATGGCTCCGTTCGAGGCATTGTATGGTAGACGGTGTAGAACACCTTTGTGTTAGTATGAATCTGGAGAGAGTTCGGTAGTTGGGCCAGAGATTGTTCAGCAGACTACTGAAAAGATCAGATTGATTCAAGAGAAGATGAGAGCTTCTCAGAGTCGTCAGAAAAGTTATCATGACAAGAGGAGAAAGAATTTAGAATTCAGTGCTGGAGATCATGTGTTTATGAGAGTTACTCCGATGACAGGTATTGGTCGAGCGTTGAAATCTAAGAAGTTGACTCCGCGTTTTATTGGTCCGTTTCAGATTACAGAAAGAGTCGGGGAAGTTGCTTATCGTATTGCTTTACCTCCGAGACTTGCGAATTTGCACAATGTTTTTCATGTTTCTCAGTTAAGGAGATACATTCCAGACCCATCTCATGTAATCCAAATAGATGATGTACAGGTGAGAGATAACCTGACAGTAGAAACATTGCCTATGAGGATAGAAGATCGGGAAGTGAAACAGTTAAGAGGTAAAGAGATAGCATTAGTGAAGGTTGCTTGGGGAGGTCCAGCAGATGGAAATATCACTTGGGAGCTGGAGAGCCAGATGAAAGAGGCTTATCCGGAACTGTTCGTCTAAGGTATGTTTTCGAGGACGAAAACTCTTTTAGTGGGGGAGAGTTGTAACACCCCAGTTTCTATTATTTGATTTATTTAATTTGGGAAATTATTTTATTAGGATTAATAAAATAAAAAGGAATTATTTATTTTGAAATATGGAGGAAAATAAAAGAAATAAGAAAATGCTGAGTTTTAAGTTATTGGGCTTGGATGTTGTTAGTAAAGAGTGGGGGTGCAAAAGAAGTAAAGATATGTTTTGGAACTCAAGTTAGTTTTCTCATTTTTCACGATAAACAGAAGTTGGGAATTTGGGGAAATAGAGCTCTGAAGGTACGAAGAACGAAGAACGAAGAACGAAGAACATCGCTCAAAAAGATCAAAGCTGCTAATTGATAAGGTAAGGGGGGCTATTACTCGATTTACCTTTGTTTATGGGTTTATGTACGGTTGATTTGGGTAATCGTAGGAAAAAACCCCAATTGTTAGATGTTAGTGGGAATCGATACCCTTAGGATTGAACCTTGTTAGAAAATGGTTAGGTTCCCAATTTTTATGAATCGATTAGGAATTTTAGGTTCCAAATGGTGGATTGGGAGTATATCTGCATGATCGTGAATTTACCTTAGAGGTTTAGGGATAACCTTAATGTTGTCAGAAATTCCCTAAAAAGGACGATTAATCCCGGTTACGGTTACTATAATGATTGTTGAAATTTAGGAAATTGAGGTGTTGTTTTGAATTATACAAACTCGATGTTGTTAGGTACTGAAATGCGCATTTAGCCGGCATTTTCCCGCGTTTGGCTGCTGTTCTGAGCTGCTGCAGGTTCAGGAAAATCCTGTACGCGCTCAGCAACACGGGCCGTGTTGCACAACACGGGCACCCGTGTTGCTCTTCTGTGTTGGGAGATGGTGTGCTTCTGGTTGCACAACACGGGCCGTGTTGCACAACACGGGTACCCGTGTTAGGTCCCCTGTAATGAGAAAAAGAAAATGTGTGTTTTCTGGACGCGTTCAGCAACACGGGCCGTGTTGCACAACACGGGTACCCGTGTTGCTCTGCTGTGTTGATTTTTCTGAATTTTGTTTTTGTGCGTTATTGTGGATTTTATTGTCGTGCTTTTGGATAATGTTATCGAGCATGAATTATGATATGACTTGATATGATTGATGTTTAAATAGTATGCTGAGTGATTACATGCTATCCATATCTTGTTATGATTTGATGTTGTTGATGTTGCATGATATGTTGATTGATGTTCATAGTATGCTGAGTGTTACATACTTACATATCATGTTGCATTTGTTAATTCCCATTGTGTGGAATTAACATGGTGGCCAATATACGTGTCCGCGATTTAATGGAACGTTGAGGTGGTAGCCGTGTCCGCGATATAATGGAACGGTGAGTTATCCGTGACCCGAGATTTAATGGGGCGGTAAAGTGGTACCACATGCATGGGTGTGTTGCATTACCTTGAATATAACATGAATGGATGATTTTTCCAATGTTGTATTTGATTGTTGTATGCACGTATGGTTGCTAAATGGTTGACGATGTTTGACGTTAATTGCAAATATGAAAAGCAATATATTATGGGTATATGAATTGTAAAGGTTTTTGTAAACTATGAAATATGCTAATTATTGGGTGATGCTTATGATTTCCTGAATTGATTGTTATGAACGTATAATCAAATATATAATTGAGATGCTCACCCTTACTGTTGAATATTTCAGATTGAGGAGCTTCGTTCAGGTGCTTGGCGAAGGCTTGTCGTTCTAGTTTATTTCCGTTTTAGTATTGTCCGGGTCATGCTCTGATAGTTGTAACTCCGGGAACGTTTGTTTGTCGAGCTGCTTTAATCAGACTCGTTTAATTTCCTTATGTTTTGTTATAATATGATGTTGACATTTTCCAGGTGTTAATCCCTGATGATTTTGAAAATATTATAACATTGGTTTTATTAAATAAATTATTCCGCTGTGTAAACATGTATGAGTTACTACTAAGATTATGCATGACAGGAATTTGTGTTATTTAAAGAGAATTGTAGCATCCTCGATTATACATGTACTCTGAAATTATGATTTTTATAATTGCGAAAATTTTATTCGGGGTTTTTAGAGGGTGTTACAGATTTCTTCTTCGAGCACACCATTCAAAAATGTTGTCTTGACATCCATTTGAAATATTGGCCATTTGAATTGAGCAGCTTGAGAGATGAGTAATCGAATTGTATCCATTCTTGCAACAGGCGCAAACACTTCGTCATAGTCAATTCTTGCTTTCTGTTTGTATCCCTTTGCAACCATTCTCCTTGAGCATTCATCTTTTTCTTGAATACCCACTTTACACCAATGGGTTGACTACCTTTTGGCAATTCGACTAGCTCCCAAGTGTTGTTGCGTTCAATTGCTCTAATCTCTTCGTCCATGGCACTTTTCCACTTCTTGTCTCGTAACGCTTCTTCGACACTGATGTTTTCAGCATCTGCCAGAAGGCACACAAGATGCACCTCACTTGTTGAATCATATAAGTCTTGCAAACCTCTCATTTTGGGTTGTAGAGGTTCATCTTCATCTTCAGTTTCTTCATGTTCTGTTGGAATACTTGTTGGTATAACTACAATTGTTTCTTCGACTGCGTCAATAACCTCTGTCGAATTGTTCCAGTCCCACTTGATTGTTTCGTTCATTCGAACGTCTCTACTCATGATCACTTTCTTGCTTATGGGATCGAAGAGCTTGTACCCTTTCGTCTTCTCATCATATCCAATGAATATGTACTTTTGACTTTTGTCTTCAAGCTTTGTTCTTTGTTGATCTGGTACATGTGCATAAGCTATACTACCAAATACCTTGAGATGAGAAACTGTTGGCTTCTGTCTACTCCATTCTTCTTGTGGTGTTTTGTCTTCTAACTTCGAATGTGGACATCTATTCTGAACATAAACAACACATTGTACTGCTTCTGCCCAGAATTCTTTCGACATGTTCTTGCTTTTGAGCATTGATCGAATCATGTCAAGAATAGTTCGATTCTTCCTTTCAGCCATACCATTTTGCTGAGGTGAATATGGTGCAGTTAGGAATCTCCTTATGCCCTGTTCTTCACAGTAGTTCACAAAGGCCATCGAAGTATACTCACCTCCTATGTCAGATCGAATTGCTTTGATGTGTCTGTCTGTTACCTTCTCCACCATTACTTTGAACTTTTTGAACACCTCTAATGCTTCAGATTTTTATTTCAGGAAGTAAACCCAGGTTTTTCTTGAGAAGTCATCAATAAAAGAAATGAAGTACCTTTTTCCACTGAAGGATTCTGGAGTGATTGGCCCACATATGTCAGTATGTATCAATTCGAGAATATGTTTAGCTTGATACTCGGCCTTCTTTTGAAATGAGGTTCTTGTTTGTTTTCTAAGCACACATTCTTCACAGAACTTTCCTTCGAAATCCATGTCTGGTAGTCCATGCACCATGTTCCTTTTTGCCAACCTTCTCAAACCAGCATGATGTAGATGACCAAAGCGCATATGCCATAGTGACGCTTTGTCTTGTACTTCGATTTGCAGACATTTCTCTTGAATGTTCCTCAGATTCAGTTTGTACATTCGATTTCTTTCCATTTCGACACGGGAAATCAGATGTCCTATTTTGTCCTTCAAATGCAGTGTTCGATCTTTCATAAGTATCGAAGCACCTTTTTCTGTAAGTTGTCCCAGACTCAATATGTTGGTCTTGAGATCTGGTACATAGTAAATGTCTTCGATTGATCCAATCAAGCCATCCTTCTGCAAGTAACTGATTGTGCCCTTTCCTTCGACCTTCACTTTTGATGCATCTCCAAAAGACACATTGCCATCTTCAATTCTCTTCATATCTTTAAACAGGTGTTTGTAACCACACATGTGATTACTTGCTCCTGAGTCAAGATACCAAACATTGTCATTATTGGTGTTGATTTCGTTTTGAGCCATCAGGAGAAAGCCTTCATTCGATTCAGCTTCCAAGGCTAGGTTGGTTGTTTCTTCAATCTTCTTTTCGACTCGACAGTCTTTTGCAAGATGTCCCACTTTGTCACAGTTGTAACATTTGTAGGAGTTGCAATCCTTCGCGTAATGACCATACTTCTCACACTTGTAGCATTCGAAGTTGGAATGATTCGAACGACCACCTCTTTAACCACGTCCTCTGCCACGCTAATTTTGTTGGCTCGATTGTCCTCTTTCGAAGTTGCTACCTCTACCACTTCGAACACTGTCACGACCTCCATGTCCACGTCCTCTTCCTCGAAAGTTTTGAGAAAAGAGTACCTTTTCGTCTTTGTTCGATTCCTTGGTTTGATTTGCTTTTTCGACTGCTTCTTCTTTCTTTTTCATCTTTCGTTGTTCATGTGCTTCGAGAGAACCAGCGAGCTCTTCGACTGAGAGCGTCGAAAGGTTCTTCGACTCTTCTATTGCACACACAATATTCTCAAACTTGTCTGTTAAAGATATCACGATCTTTTCAACAACTCGTGCATCAGTTACTGTCTCTCCATTTATGGTGATTTGATTCACCACCTTTTGTACACGTGTGATGTAGTCAGATACAATTTATGTATCCTTCATCTGTATCCTCTCTAATTCGCCACGAAGAGTTTGGAGTCGAACTTGCTTCACTCGATCTGCTCCTTTGAACACTCTTTCTAACGTGTCCCACGCTTGTTTCGACGTAGTCGAACCAGCAATATTTTCGAAGCCTGATTCATCTACAGCCCTGAACAACATGTATAATGTCATTTTGTCCTTCGATCGCGTCTCTTTCAACGCCTTTGTTTGAGCTGTCGTATATCCCCCAACTTCTGTTGGTTCTTCAAACTCTTCATGGGTCACATCCCACGCGTCTAGAGATCCAAGAAGAACTTTCATTTGGATACTCTAGTTTTCATAATTTGACTTCGTTAGCCGTGACAACGGCATTTGATTAATCATGTTTGCCATGAGCTCTGATGCCAAATTGATATAAAAAAAGCAGACTTCGATTTGTCTTATTATTTTTTTTTTTTGAGAAAGAGACAAACCTTTTTATATTACATTTTCTAAATAGAATACACTCTTGATCTTTATATAGACCCAATGACTTTTACAATTCATAAAAAATAACTGCTACTAATAAAAACTATCATAACTTACTAACTTTTGACCTTCCAAATTATATTGATTCTTAATCTTCTTACTACCATATTTAATATGAAAATTTATTACTAATAATATTAAAGTTTAGTCAACAAGGACTCCCCCATAGAAAATACAGCTTATAGCTTTTTCGTAAGGAAAATATTACTTATAGTTTATAATAATGTTTAGTTGCATTGCATATGCACTTACGTCACCATGCATGTACTCTATTATGTTTAATGTTGCTAACAGTCAAAGTACTGAACAAAGAGAATACAACTTTTGCCTCTCATGACATACCAAATTGACTACTACTTTCTATTTGTTCCTATATATAAACACGTATTTATGATTATAATCTTAAATACAGAAAAATCAGATACAACTTTTCACAAACTTGTGACTCAAACAATGTCAAAAACAACTCACATAGCAGTTATTCCAAGTCCTGGTTTCAGTCACTTAGTCCCAATAGTAGAATTCTCCAAAAGATTAGTCACAAACCACCCAAATTTTCACATCACTTGCATCATTCCCTCACTTGGGTCTCTACCTGATTCCTCAAAATCATACCTTGAAACAATTCCACCAAACATAAACTCCATCTTTCTCCCACCAATCAACAAACAAGACTTACCTCAAGGAGCATACCCTGCAATCCTAATTCAACAAACTGTAACACTCTCTCTACCATCAATCCATCAAGCCTTAAAATCCTTGACCTCAAAAGCACCTTTAGTTGCTATAATTGCTGATGCTTTTGCATTTGAAGCACTAGATTTCGCAAAAGAGTTCAATTCTTTGTCTTTTCTTTACTTCCCTTGTTCGGCTTTTGTACTTTCACATGTTTTACACTTTCCAAAACTTGATCAAGAGGTTTCATGTGAATACAAAGATTTACAAGAACCTATAAAGTTACAAGGGTGTGTACCAATCAATGGTATTGATCTTCCAACACCAACACAAAATAGGTCAAGTGAAGCTTACAAAATGTATCTTCAGCGTGCAAAACACTTGCATTTTGTTGATGGAATCCTTTTTAATAGCTTCTTTGAATTGGAATCAAGTGTTATAGAAGCATTGGAACAAACGGGTCATGGAAAAATCAGTTTTTTTCCTGTGGGACCCATTACACAGATAGGGTCATCTAATAGTAATGATGTTGATGATGAATTTGAATGTTTGAAATGGTTGAAAAAACAACCACAGAATTCTGTTTTGTATGTTTCTTTTGGAAGTGGTGGAACACTCTCTCAAAAGCAAATCAATGAGCTAGCTTTTGGTTTGGAGTTGAGTGGTCAAAGATTCATTTGGGTTGTGAGAGCACCAAGTGATTCAGTTAATGCTGCTTATCTTGAAACTACAAATGAGGATCCTTTGAAATTTCTACCACAAGGATTTTTGGAAAGAACCAAAGAAAAAGGTTTGATTTTGCCATCATGGGCACCTCAAGTTGAAATACTTAAGCAAAATTCAGTTGGTGGATTTTTAAGTCATTGCGGTTGGAATTCGATTTTGGAGAGTATACAAGAGGGGGTGCCAATAGTAGCTTGGCCTTTATTTGCAGAACAAGCCATGAACGCTGTTATGTTAAGTGATGGTCTTAAAGTGGCACTGAGGTTGAAATTTGAAGATGGTGAAATTGTTGAAAAGGAAGAAATTGCAAAGGTGATTAAGTGTGTCATGGAAGGAGAAGAAGGGAAAGGAATGCGGGAAAGAATGAAGAAATTAAAAGATTCTGCTGTTAATGCACTGAAATATGATGGTTCTTCGGTACAGACTTTGTCTCAGTTGGCTAAGAAATTGGAAATTTTTGGTGGGATATAGAAAAACAAATATTGTTCTGATTTCATATAAATTGTTTTGATTATCTAGTTAAGATGTATCTTGTTTTTTCCTAATTAAATTTTCTTTCTTTTCGTGGTTTTTGTCTTTTAGAGAAGAACTAAAGCGGGCCACTCATCCATTGTAATAAGACTAGCACAGTTAGTTATAGCTTGTTAAGCAAGTTATTTTCGGTTAGCAATTGCGTATAAATATGAGTGGCTTGTTTCTGTAATTGTTGAGCAAACCTATAATGAAAGCTTCGACTGAGATGTGTTTCATTCCTTTCTAATATGTCATTATATGCTTCTTCGTTCAACCTCGCTTTCCTAACCGTCCAACAAATTTCTGTTACTCATAAAAGCTTCAACCTAAAGCTCTAATGACAGCTTCAACTTCAGAACTAGTAGAATTTTCTGAACTACAAACTTCAGTCACCAAAGATCTGATCCAATCGCTGTTATTGATCAAATTACATGATAATAATAACCTTTTGTGGAATCAATAAGTGGAAGGAGGGAAACTCACACATAAACTCGTGGGGAATCAAACCAATTTCTAATTCCTTTCCTGCAATTTGGGATTCAATTTTAGAATCATATCAAATTAATTCAATTGTCAATGTCTTGGTGCACAAGGTTAATAAATGAAGGAAAAATAAAAGAGAATAATATTAAAGTTCTGCAATGACGGCTACAAAGTTGTAAGGAAGAATGATTGAACAATGACAGCTACTACTAGTCTATTTATACATAAAGTAAATTGGCACGTAGTTCCTAATAAAAGTAAACTTAATAACCAAGTTAAAAGATACAAACTAGGAAATACTAAACTTAACAACTATGCTAACAAACTCAACTTTAGAACCCCAAAAGCTAAGCATACTTCTGGACGTAACCTGAGAAGCTTCTACTTCTGATTGATTAAAACTTCTGACTAACAACCTCAGAAACTTTATTGCTTCTGAGCAACACTGCTTCTGAATGACAACATCAGAAGCTTCTGATTCTAATCAGCAACTTCTGAATATGAATTACTTTCCAACACGATGGACCATAATATTTTCCCAAGATAACATTGTATTCATCTAGATCCTACCCCATCTCTAACAATCATGAATTTTCTATTATTTTTCAAAATCTTGTCGTTTCAAATTATGAACTAGCTAGTACTAGTTCTAAGTTATCAAACTCAAATAAGATTCATAAGTCATCAATAGCACAGATTCATCATCAGAATCAGAAAATAACAATCTCATAGGTTCCTCATCAGATTCATAAACCATCAATAGCACATGTTCATCATCAGATTCTCCTCTGGATATTTTTGCTTCTTCTTTGTTTGACCAACAATCTATAGCAAAGTGGTCAAACCTATTACAACATTAACATTGAATCATTCTCTTGTCATACTTCTCCTTTTCCTTCGGATGTTTCTTCTCATCAGAATTAAAGACTTCTGACTTCTGAGAACTACCACGTCTTTTCTGCTTCTGAACCTTCTTGACAAAAGAACCCTTCAAAGCCTGCTCAACTTCCTTCTCAGAAGTTCTTTCAGTCAGACGCAACTCTTGCGCCTCTAGACTGCTTTGTAGCTCTTCTATTCTCATGGTGTCCATATCTTTAGAATGTTCAATTGCTACAACAATGTAATCAAATTGAGGAATAAGATACCTCAATATCTTCTCAATGATTACTTATATAGAAAAGATTTCTCCACAAGTTTTCATCTTATTAGTGATCAGAATCACTCTGGAGATGTACTCAGAAACCTTCTCGTTGTCCTTCATATTGAGATTCTCATATTACTTTCTGAGAGACTGAAGCTTCACCTTCTTCACTGATTCGCCACCACCATAACACCTACTCAGTGTGTCCACGCAGCCTTCGCCGTCGTTGAATCAACAATTTTCTCAAACATTTTCACATCCACATATTGATGGATGTAGAACGCCTTCTGATATTTCTTCCTCTTGTCTCTCTGTGTGTTTCTCTGCTCTTCCGTTGCGTTTTCTGCAATTGGAACATAGCCTTCGGTAACAAGCTCAAGAACATCTTGAACACCGAACAATACACGCATCTGAATCATCCAATGATTTCAGTTCTTGCCATTAAAAATAGGAAGTTTGGTACTCAGATTACCGTTTTTGTTCATCCTTAACCTTGTACAACTCACTCAAATCTCACAAACATAGTGTTTCCCAATCCCACAGAATCAGAAAATGTGATTCTGTTACAATTTTGTTCAATGATTCAACACAAATTCAAGAACTAAAATTAATTACACAATGCCTCACCGTTTCACTCGTGTTTCCCGTGAATCCAACCAGAATTCTAGATACCAATTATTGGTGTACAAGGTTAATAAATGAAGGAAAAAATAGGAGAGAACAATATTAAAGCTCTGCAATGACGGCTGCAAAGTTGTAAGGAAGAATGATTGAACAATGATTGTTACTACTGTTACTGTTATAAATGACAGCTACTACTAGTCTATTTATACACAAAGTAAGTTGTCATGTAGGCCCTAATAAAAGTAAACTTAATGACTAAGTTAAAAGGTACAAACTAGAAAGTACTAACTTAACAGCTACGTTAACAAACTCAGCTTCAGAATCCCAGAAGATAAACATACTTTTGGGCGTAACCTCGGAAGCTTCTGCTTCTGACTGATAACAACTTCTGACTAACAATCTCAGAAACTTTATTACTTCTGAGCAACAATGTTTCTGACTGACAACATCAAAAGCTTTGTTGGAAACTCACCAAAGTCTATGATGAATTTCTACCACAATGACAATTTAATTATGAGACAAACAAAGAAAGAAGACAAGACAAATAATTTCTGCAGAGTTTCTCTCTGCTCACAAACTGTGAAAACTTTCTTATTCACTTTGCAACTGTAAAATACTGTGAATGACTTGCTTGACTTGCTTACAAAAAATAGGGATTACTCCCTCTATTTATAACTGAGCTTGCACCCTAAGCCCAAAGCCAAAATTATATATTTTGTTGCTAAATCAAATCTAATCTATTCTAGACTTAAATTAAATCTATTTAAATCTAAAACAAATCTAATCTTTTAGACACTATAAATTACAATTTAACACACCACCTAATTCATTGTGTCTAAACTATCTATATTCATCATGACTCTTAGCCTTCTGAATACTTCGACTTGCACTCCCTTCGTCATGATGTCTACAATCTGATTCTTAATTCTGCGGTATTCCAAATTCATCTTCTCGTCTGCTACCTGCTCTCGAAGATAATTGAACCTCATTTCGATGTGCTTACTTCGACCATATGCTATTGGGTTCTTCGTCAAATTGATAGCTGACATGCTGTCGATCTTCATGGTAATTGCTCCATGATCTTTCCTTGTTATCTCTTCGACCAAGTTCACCATCCAAGTTGCTTGACACGCACAAAGAAAAGCAGCTATGTATTCTGCTTCACATGATGATAATGTCACTACTTGTTCCTTTCTTGAATTCCAAGCAACTGGTGCACCACCTAGCATAAACACATATCCTGCTATTGACTTTCGATCTTCAGCATCACTACACCAACTCAAATCAGTGTATCCCACTAACTTGCATTCTTTTCCTTTATCAGCTGCAGGAAACAAAATGCCATAATCGAAAGTTCCTTTGAGATACCTTAGTATCCTCTTCACCGTTGCTAGATGTGATACCTTTGGCTTATGCATGAATCTACTTACCATACCTACACTATATGCTAAGTCAGGCCTTGTATGCAAAGGTATCTCAATGATCCAATAAGTCTTCTGTATTGGGTTGGGTCTACATCATCTTCGTCTGCATCTTTCGACAGTTGCAATCTTGGTTCTGCAGGTGTCAAAGTTGAGTTGCATTCTTCCATCTCAAACCTCTTGAGAATTTATCCTGCATATCTTCTTTGATGCATCACCAAACCTCTTCTACTCTTATAGAATTCGATACCAAGGAAATATGAAATCTCACCCAAATCAGACATTTCGAATTCCTTGCTGAGATCACCTTTGAAGTCTTCGATCTCACTTTTACACCTATCTGTTATCAACAAATCATATACATAGAGACATAGTATAAGCAATTCAATCTTGATTATTCTTACATATACTTCATGTTCAGTTGTGCACTTTACAAATTCCTTCTCCCTTAGGAAACTATCAATTTTCTTATTCCAAGCCCTTGGAGCTTGTTTCATTCCATACAGGGCTTTATGCAGCTTGTACACCTTTCTTTCTTCGTCATGTTTCACAAATCCAACTGGTTGTTTAAGATAGACTTCTTCGTCTAATTGTCCATTTAAGAATGCATACTTCACGTCCATCTGACGTATGTGCCAACTGTTTATTTATGCTAGACCAACAACCAACCTGATTGTTTCGATCCTAGGAACAGGTGTAAAAACTTTATCAAAGTCTATTCCTTCTTTCTGTAGGAATCCTTTCGCCACAAGCCTTGCTTTGTGTCGAGTTACTTCACCTTTCGAATTCTTTTTCACTTTGTGTACCTGTTGTACCCCAAAATTTGCCCTCCCATATTTCTCAAAACATTTCAAGAAAAATTCACAAGTCCAACCCGGCGCGTCATATTTAGGTATTCTTTCGCCAAGATATCTCTGATAACATATTCTCAAATTCAGGTTCGATTCAAGAGTCAATTCTTTAAAGAAGGTATCCGAATGTGTGAGTTTTCTCGAAGAAATATGGTGAAAAAGGTGTGCTGAAAGTGCAGTTTTTACGCGCTAAAAAATTCATAACTTGAAGATCGTGGCTCGTTTTGAACCCGTTCCGGTGGACGAAATTCCGTCTTGACATTATCTACGTTTTCATCTCTCACGGCTGGAAGCCAATTTCGATCAGAAGGTCTTCAAAAATGTGGATTTATCAAGTATTTTCGTGCAGAAAATTTGTGACAGAAGTTTATTTGCGTCATGTTCAAAAAATCATAACTTGGTCGATTTTCATCGTATCGAGCTGGTTCCGGCGCCAAAATTTCACAAATTGAGTTGACTACATTTTCACAGAAGGTATTGAGTTCAAACGGTATTCAAAAGGCCTTCGTTTTTTGCTCAGAGTGCGTGACACACCGAAAATCCTGAATGCTGAATATTATTTCATCTGGACCGAAACTTCGAAAATTCATAACTCGGTCAATTTTTATCGGATTGGGCTTATATTTTTACACAAGGTCCCTGACTCATAGATCTACAACTTTGCTTCAAAAGTCGAGACCAAATTATGCACCGATCAATACCAGTTTTTTATTGAAGAACGTGTCAGAGTCGACACTGGAGCCCAAAATAAGTTTGTCTGAGCTGAAACTTCAAAAATTCATAACTAATTCACCGTTTATCTGATTGAGTCGATTTTCGGACAGAAGTTAGTTCTCGATGTCGGCTACATTTTGTTTTCACATTTCAACTTCAAAAAATGCACTTAAGTCCCTGCGATTTAGCCTGGAAAGTGACGAATTCAAGTGAATATGGGAAGCCCAATTGCACATTCAAAGCCCATTTGCTTTACCCTAATTTCCATTATATAATCACCTTCTTTTCACACAAACCAGAGAAAAAAAAAAAGAGGAGAAAAAAAAGAGGAGGAGAAAAGAGGAAAAGAGAGAAAAAACCTTGCCACAACACTGTTGGAATATCAAACTCTTTCAAGAATCCTAAAACCTTGAAATCCTTATTACAAATCCCTCTCTCACTACAAACAAGTCATCACAGTTACAAACCAACACCTCACTACTTCTTCAGTAAGGGTAAGGCTGGCTTGATCTCCATGATCCTAATTTTCCAGTAAGGCATAAAAGCATTCAGGCCACTGATTTTCCAGTAAGGGTAAGATTGATTTGATCTCCATGATCAAAAGGGTATAATCATTCATACATGCCATATTGTGCCTAAACATTAAATTTCTTCATATATTGGCTTCATTTGCATTTTATGATTTTATTTAATGTGTTCGTGAGATTTAACTGCAGATTTAGACAAGATCCCAGGTTCATTAAGGAACGTTGAGGCCAAAAGCCAAATGGCCAAAAGCCAAAAGCCAAATGGCCAAAGTAGAAAAACTTATGCATGACACCAATACATGGCGAGACAGATATCCTGAAAAGATTAAGGAACGTTGAGGCCAAAACGCAAATGGCCAAAAGCCAAAAGCCAAATGGCCAAAGTAGAACAACTTATACATGGCCAAACCACTCCAATTCACCTCCAAAAAGGGCCAGACACCCCTCATGGTTTGCATCATTTTTATTTTTTTATTTGATTTTCCTTTTCATTCTTTTAATTGTTTTTAATTGTTTTTAATTGTTTTCTTTAATTTCCTAAAATAATTTTCATAATAAAAAATCAAAAACTAAAAATATTTATTGTTATTAATATTAATTTCACCATTATTTTTTGTAAATAAACTTTAATAATTAACTTAGTTAATTTAGGTTTCAAAACTTTAATATTTTTCTTAATAAATTAAAATATGCAGAAATTAGGTTTTTTTTTAACTTTTCATCATTTTTTTTAAAATAAATAATTTTCTCATCATTATTATCATTATTAATTACTAAATATTTTGTAAATAAACATGTACATTAATTATTTAATAAATTAGGTTAAACCTTAATATTTTCTTAATAATTAAAAATAATTTAGAATTAAAGTTTCGTTAAACTATAATTTTAATCCTTTTCTTTATTTTCATTAAACAAAAAAAACAAAAAAACATTTCTTTTCTTTTATTGAATACTTAATTAATTTTTAATTCAATTTAATTTCAAAAGGGTCCAACGCCCTCACTTTCAATTTTAATTCCAATTCGCGCATTTTATTTTATTTCTTATAATATTAATGTAATTCTCCCAAAGCCTTGTAAACTCGGAAATTTTATTTCTCGCACTTTATTTACTTTCTGTCAAATCGGGTCCTGGATTTTAATTTTGGCGATGTGGACCCGCGCCTTTGTAATAGTTTAGAACTTTCAATTTCCGCACCTTTTTTTACTGTTAAATAAATGCATGCAAGAATGAATGACAAAAAAATAAAAACAAACGCATAGATCACCCATAACCTGACAAGACAAAAATAAATGAATCTGACACACAAATCACACACCACCCCTAGGGTACGCCTCACTGTTGCCTTGCCTCGAAAGGTGATCGTCGAGTAGAGGATGTCTTAGTAAGTCCTCATGATCCGGGAACCTGGCATGAGGGTAGCTTCTAAGGTGTCTTCCTATTACTCCGGTGATCACCATGTCCCGAACCTCGAATTGACCCGAACACCTCCAACGGTGGTGCTACCTACCTCTCAATGGTGGTATGGCACTACTTTAAAGGACATTTACACAGACGAATTCCTTAGGGTAGGTAGACGACTCTAGATACTTGCTCTAAATTTCAAAACAAATCAAAAATACTTTTCACACCGACACCTTTTCAAAAAGCTTTCGAAAGCATTTTTTCAAACACTCTTGAGGACCGATACAAGAGTCGAACTGGAATTTTCAAAGAAACTTTTTAAAACCCACAGTTGAAAAGCAAACAAACCATTTTTGAAAACACAAATGAGCAAGTATCTAAGAGCCCATGGATAACCATGGATAGAAAGGGTGCTAACACCTTCCCTTTCTATAACCTACCTCCCGAACCGAGAGCAATCTCTATAAGGAATTTTTCTGTGCTTTTGTCCTTTCCATTTGGAGAAAATAAAAGACGGTGGCGACTCTTGCTTCCGCGACATTTCGCGAACCAGCGTTAAACAGTCAGTTCCAGATCCACCGATCACAGAACTGGCGACTCTGCTGGGGATACTTTTAAAGTGAGGTGTACCTTAGGACTAAGATCACTGTGTTTTCAATTGCTTTGACTTGTTTGCTTTAAATTGTGGGACTGTCTTGGGAGTTCTATAGATCCTAACCCGGATCTGGGGATACCTTCTTAGAAAGTAGCAACAAGGTTGTGAGGGAACTGTGCGGGGTATACCGACATGGTTGAAGCAGTCTGCTACGTTGATGTGGCACTTTGGTGTGTACCGGTAACCCTTGAGTTCAGTCAAGGAGTGTATGGGGCCTCCGCGTGGTGTCGTGAAGCATCAACTGACCTTAGGAACCTTAATTGAACAATCTTGGCCTCTTTAGGGTAGTGAGATAACTGACTTTGGTGCAGTCCGAGGTTGGTTGATACTCGATACTACACCCAATTGAGGGTTGCTTTCTTGGAATATTTCGGTCGCCAGTTCAGTGGCTAAATCGAAACGATGAACAATGAAAGCAATCCAGTGATATTGGGACCCTTAGAACCCGGTTACTTCTAATAGGACAGGTTGAGCCCACCAACTTCAAGAGGGTAATACCTAGACCCCATGCTGGCCTAAACTCTAAGGGTTTCTCTTGTGTGACTTGTGTGCCTTCCAACTTGACTACTTGCATGCTTGTTATCTGACACTTGAGTTCCCTGCAGGTTTTGTTTATAGTCCTTAATTGGGACTCATAACAGGTTATACTAAGTTTCTTGCAGGTTTTGTTTATAGTCCTTAATTAGGACTCATAGCAGAGTGTATTGAATTTCTTGCAGGGTTTGTTTATAGTCCTTAATTGGGACTCATAACAGGGTTTATCCATATTACCCCGTGCATACCATAACATCATACCATTGCATACATCCTAACCCATTTCAAGGATCTCAAGGGCTTGTGATGCAGGTCATGATGAATCAAACATCTAGCAAGGGGCAAAGAGGATTTATTTTCCTCTAGCCAAAGTTGTCAGGGGCTATGACCCACTGGATATGGTGAGCCTTTGACCCTTGAAGAAGGACTCTCAGCAACACGAAGTTCCTTCAATCAAACTACCGGACCCAAGTTCTAACAAATTTTCTTATTTATCCCGCGAGGTCCTTGAAAACATTACATGCATGTCATACACATCATTGCACAACAGGTACCCTTGTTGCAGGTCACTTACCTTTCCCGCTGTTTATTTCAGCAATGGCTTCCCAACAAGATAACCAGGACCTTCACGCTCAAGAGACTCAGTTCAGGGAAATCTTCCTAGGCCTATCCAAGGGGCAGGAAGAGTTGAGGACACTCCTCATGGGGAATCTGATCAGAAAGACTCCCGAAGATGACAAAGACGAACAGCTGAAACGTCTACAAGCTGAGGTAGACACATTGAAAACCCAGATGCTGGGGCAAAGGGCCCTCATTCAAGGTTTAGCTCAGGAGCAAGGAGAGCTGAGGGCCATGATCAGTCAGCTTCCTCAAGGCATGAAGCAACCAGCCCAAATCAGGGACCAGGTCATGGAACAGCTTCCAAGAGGGCAAAGGTCGGGTCCAATGAATAGACCTCTCCGAGTTGCTACTACTTCACAGGTCCAACAACGACCTCGCCCAGAACAACGGGCTGATCAGAGCCAAACAGACAAGCCTAAAAGGCAGTTCACCAAGATCAACATGTCGCTGGATCAAGCACTACAACAAATGTTGGAGGCAGGGCTGATCACCTTAAGGGCTCCTCTCCGGAATCCAAACACTTCTGCTCCTAACTATCATCCCAACGATAGGTGCGCATACCATTCTGATAGCCCGGGGCATACTACGGACAACTGCTGGCCTCTCAAAAACAAGATCCAAGACATGATCGACGCTGGAGAGATTCAGTTTGAAGTACCCGAGACTCCCAACATGATCACTGCTCCCTTGCCAAAACATGGCTAGGATTGAGAAATTTTTGTTCATTCGAATGTTCAAGTTGCAATTTTCTTTTGTTCAAACATTTATTCATGTTAAACATTGTTATTTCATTAATGCATCGCATATGTCTGTTTTGAATCAATATATTCGTATTCACTCTATGCAAATTATTTTCATATTTTTTCTGATGATCAACTCTCAATAATTCTAAGCCTCTTGAGGGAGGATGACAAAAACGATACCGCAATCTTTACAAGTATGCTTTTGAACAGATTCCGCTGATGAGTTACAGGCATTATTTCAATCCCTAAACACAGGAGTTATAAGGATGATAATCCCTCGTCAACCCCTCTGAGCCAAAGAAGTAGGAGTTTTTCTTTTCGAAAATTAAAACCCTTAATCATAACCTGGGGCAGGGTAGTTCTCTCAGTTGATCCAAGTGCATAACAAATGGCACCAAAGAGGTCCTTACAAAAAAAAAAGAAGAAGACAGTGATGGTTCCGAATAATCAATAAAGAAAGGCAGTCATTATCTCAAAAAATGAAAAAACCATTAAGTCAAAACCCATGAAGGAGACTTACAAAACTGGGGCATCCCGCTGACTGTAATTCCAAAAAAGGAAACAGTTCAGGCAAAAAAAGAAAGGGTTAACACAAAAAATCAGACAAGAAAGAGGTTTTACCAACCCTCAACAAGAAAGGAATGACAGCCTATTCAAAATAAGTTATCAACATCCGAATCATCATCGGAAAATCAGAGCAAAGACTCAAATAAGGTCTAATGCACGATCAACTGAGTTTAGGTTTGAAGAACATCACAAAGAACGGGTGGGTACAAATACATTTTGAGCCTTATCCTTTGTTTCTTAAACCATGAACCAGGCCACGTTATAACCCTTAAAAGTCCTAGCTGAAGCATGGGTTAGTTCGAAAGCATACTGTTACGAAAGGTATCCTGACTCCTTAAGGCTTGCGGTAAAATAACGAGTTGACATCACAGTTTACAAAAAGGTTTCATTTGTGTTATAAAAAATGCATTCTCAAAACTTCAAGACAGACATAGGCTTTTGCATTCTTAAAATAATATTGTTTACATATGATCATTTGTTTGAACAGCAAAGGAATTCGCACGACGAATATCTGATGAACAAAGGTCTTCTCAACAAAAGAGTCACCTCAAGTGGAAAGAGCACTTCCAATCAAGGGGCACGACATGAGCATTGTCCATTATCTGGGGCATGACAAAACACTGCTAACAGGGGCAACTCCCTACATTCTGAGAGCGTGGACATAGTCGAAAAGATACTACGCAAAATCAAAGACCCGCTAGGTTGACACACCTAGGTAAAAATAAGGGCTTCCCGGTGAACCAAAAGGATTCGGGCAAAAATAAGGGATGAAATAAAAAAATTTGTACACCCGGCAAGTCGAAAACCTGAAAAGGCGGCTTGGGCAAAAATGGGTATCCCGGTGGACTGAAAACCTGAAAGGGCGGTCCAGGCAAAAGTTAGGGATTAAGGCGTACGACTATGTCCCGGCATCTTGTCACTTGCCTACCAGAAGAAGGTTTGTCCATCAACCACTATCAGCGCCTCACAGGTCTTCCTCTCCCATCTCAGAAACAGGGGCAATAAAGGAGTTGTCCAAGCAATCTAATTGTTCTATCCTCCAAGGTACCAAGGTAGGTTCAGCTAAAGAACATAACCAAGTACATCCCAATTCCCCAGAGAGTGAGCCAGCAAATCAATACACTCTCCCCAAGCTATATTATCAAACCTTAAGGAAGTTGGGTATCCTCCCGCAGATCTCAACATTCCCCAGCAGTATACATGCATTCCTAACAAGCATCCCCGACAGTCTCGGTCTAAAGATTGTTCCCCGGCGGTATATCAAACATTCAGTGGAGTCACTTCCCCGATACAGTTCAAAACTTCCCCAGGAGAGTCCAACCCAGTTTCCCCAGGAAAGTTGGAATCCATCTCCCCAAGTAGTAAGCTTATCCCCAGTAGATTCTGGAAGCTTATTCTCGCAGAGCACGAACGCGTCTCCCGGCTTTATTCAAAGAGTTATTTCCTTACCAGGATATAACTGGGTTATCCTCAGCCAAAAGCCACGGAAAGGTCGTCGTCAACACAGTTCTTTCTTATCCCCAGCGAAGTCCATTAACACTTCCAACACAACAAGGATATCCCCAGCAATTTATTATCAACATTCCAGCAAAGTATCTCTATCCCCACAGAGTATTGCTTCCCAGCAAGATCGCTAGAGTACTTTTCTTCCCCGCAGAGTAATTCATCCGCCAAGTTTATTCCCCAACGGAGTCATCTTCTCCTACCGGTATGCTTGCAACTATCGTCCCCAGCGGAAGCAAAAAATCTATTCTCCAACATCAGCCCAGGAGTGACTTCCCGGCACCCGTCAAGGATTTACTTTCCTAGACGAAAAACATGCATTTGTAAACATCATATACATCATCATAGCATGCATATACGCATCATACCTTACAAGTCTCATTTATGTTGAGAACATCATTGCTTGATCCATATCACGCATTGCATATGACTGACCTTTACCTTTCAGGAAATATTCAGTTAAGTTCTCAATCATATTTCAAGACCTTGTCTGGTTCAGTTAAATCGACTCCAAAGATTTTCCTGGTTATTATCCAGTCAAAGGCGTTCTCTGGTCTAGTTAAACCAACTCCTAAAGGTTTTTCTTTTGAAGACTCAGTTGAAGACTCCAAAGACCTTGTATGGTTCAGTTAAATCGACTCCAAAGATTTTCCTGGTTATTATCCAGTCAAAGGCGTTCTCTGGTCTAGTTAAACCGACTCCTAAAGGTTTTTCTTTTGAAGACTCGGTTGAAGACTCCAAAGACTTTGTCTGGTTCAGTTAAATCGACTCCAAAGATTTCTTATCCAGTCAAAGGCCTTCTCTGGTCCAGTTAAATCGACCCCAAACAGATTTTTCTGATAAAGACCCAGTTGAAGACATTCCAAGACCTAGACCGGTTCAGTTAAATCGACTCCAAAGATTTCTCTATTTCTTATCCCGTCAAAGGCCTTCTCTGGTTCAGTCAGATCGACTCCAAAGATCTCCCTGTTTCTTATCCAGTTGAAGACATTCCAAGACTTAGACCGGTTCAGTTAAATCGACTCCAAAGATTTCTTATCCAGTCCAAGGCCTTCTCTAGTCCAGCTAAATCGACCCCAAATAGATTTTCCTGATGAAGACTCAGTAGAAGTCGCCTAAGGTTCTCTCAATGTTTGCTATTGAGGTTGTAATCGCCTATGGTTCTCTCCCCGATGCTGCGGAGATGATAATTCCATCCAAGGTTTTCTCAATGATTGCTATTGAGGTTGTAATCGCCTATGGTTCTCTCCCCGATACTGCGGAGATGATAATTCCATCCAAGGTTTTCTCAATGATTGTTATTGAGGTTGTAATCGCCTATGGTTCTCTCCCCGATACTGCGGAGATGATAATTCCATCCAAGGTTTTCTCAATGATTGCTATTGAGGTTGTAGTCGCCTATGGTTCTCTCCCCGATCCTGTGGAGGTGGTAATCTCAGGCTTCGCTCAACGATTGCTGTTGAAGTTGAAGTTATCCAAGACTCTCTCAACGATTGTTGTTGAGGTTAAAGTCACCCAAGGTTCTCTCACCGTTCCTGTTGAGGTAGTAACCACCCCTGGTTCATTCATCACCGTTTGAAGCTCCAGATCCAGCTCCTGTAACCAGTCAGGACACATCTATACAAAGCATCTGAAGACCAGCTCCTGTAACAGGTCAGGTAATCATTTTTTCTTTTGCAGGTACGCAAGTTCTCGCTAAAGAATCTCTTATGCGATTGATATCCAGATGGCATCTATAAGCCCATCCACCCATTCATCATCTCTTAGCATGGCATCTATAAGCCCATCATCCTATCCATCAATCTCCAAATGGCATCTATAAGCCCATTCCCATCATCACACTGCTACTATGTGAGCGCAAATTTCTGGGCACTCTAGTGTTCAATCATCTTCCACCCTCAGATTACGAAAGGCACGTCAGCCAATCTGCATCCTCAGGTCTAAGAAGATTGAACAGGGGCAACTGTTGTACCCCAAAATTTGCCCTCCCATATTTCTCAAAACATTTCAAGAAAAATTCACAAGTCCAACCCGGCGCGTCATATTCAGGTATTCTTTCGCCAAGATATCTCTGATAACATATTCTCAAATTCAGGTTCGACTCAAGAGTCAATTCTTTAAAGAAGGTATCCGAATGTGTGAGTTTTCTCGAAGAAATATGGTGAAAAAAGTGTGCTGAAAGTGCAGTTTTTACGCGCTAAAAAATTCATAACTTGAAGATCGTGGCTCGTTTTGAACCTGTTCCGGTGGCCGAAATTCCGTCTTGACATTATCTACGTTTTCATCTCTCACGGCTGGAAGCCAATTTCGATCAGAAGGTCTTCCAAAATGTGGATTTATCAAGTATTTTCGTGCAGAAAATTTGTGACAGAAGTTTATTTGCGTCATGTTCAAAAAATCATAACTTGGTCGATTTTCATCGTATCGAGCTGGTTCCGGCGCCAAAATTTCACAAATTGAGTTGACTACATTTTCACAGAAGGTATTGAGTTCAAACGGTATTCAAAAGGCCTTCGTTTTTTGCTCAGAGTGCGTGACACACCGAAAATCCTGAATGCTGAATATTATTTCATCTGGACCAAAACTTCGAAAATTCATAACTCGGTCAATTTTTATCGGATTGGGCTTATATTTTTACACAAGGTCCCTGACTCATAGATCTACAACTTTGCTTCAAAAGTCGAGACCAAATTATGCACCGATCAATACCAGTTTTTTATTGAAGAACGTGTCAGAGTCGACACTGGAGCCCAAAATAAGTTTGTCTGAGCTGAAACTTCAAAAATTCATAACTAATTCACCGTTTATCCGATTGAGTCGATTTTCGGACAGGAGTTAGTTCTCGATGTCGGCTACATTTTGTTTTCACATTTCAATTTCAAAAAATGCACTTAAGTCCCTGCGATTTAGCCTGGAAAGTGACGAATTCAGGTGAATATGGGAAGCCCAATTGCACATTCAAAGCCCATTTGCTTTACCCTAATTTCCATTATATAATCACCTTCTTTTCACACAAACCAGAGAGAAAAAAAAGAGAGGAGAAAAAAAAGAGGAGGAGAAAAGAGGAAAAGAGAGAAAAAACCTTGTCACATCACTGTTGGAATATCAAACTCTTTCAAGAACCGTAAAACCTTGAAATCCTTATTACAAATCCCTCTCTCACTACAAACAAGCCATCACAGTTACAAACCAACACCTCACTACTTCTTCAGTAAGGGTAAGGCTGGCTTGATCTCCATGATCCTAATTTTCCAGTAAGGCATAAAAGCATTCAGGCCACTGATTTTCCAGTAAGGGTAAGATTGATTTGATCTCCATGATCAAAAGGGTATAATCATTCATACATGTCATATTGTGCCTAAACATTAAATTTCTTCATATATTGGCTTCATTTGCATTTTATGATTTTATTTAATGTGTTCGTGAGATTCAACTGCAGATTTAGACAGGATCCCAGGTTCATTAAGGAACGTTGAGGCCAAAAGCCAAATGGCCAAAAGCCAAAAGCCAAATGGCCAAAGTAGAAAAACTTATGCATGACACCAATACATGGCGAGACACATATCCTGAAAAGATTAGGGAACGTTGAGGCCAAAACGCAAATGGCCAAAAGCCAAAAGCCAAATGGCCAAAGTAGAACAACTTATGTATGATGACACCAATACATGGCCAAACCACTCCAATTCACCTCCAAAAAGGGCCAGACACCCCCCATGGTTTGCATCATTTTTATTTTTTTATTTGATTTTCCTTTTCATTCTTTTAATTGTTTTTAATTGTTTTCTTTAATTTCCTAAAATAATTTTCATAATAAAAAATCAAAAACTAAAAATGTTTATTGTTATTAATATTAATTTCACCATTATTTTTTGTAAATAAACTTTAATAATTAACTTAGTTAATTTAGGTTTCAAAACTTTAATATTTTTCTTAATAAATTAAAATATGCAGAAATTAGGTTTTTTTTAACTTTTCATCATTTTTTTAAAATAAATAATTTTCTCATCATTATTATCATTATTAATTACTAAATATTTTGTAAATAAACATGTACATTAATTATTTAATAAATTAGGTTAAACCTTAATATTTTCTTGATAATTAAAAATAATTTAGAATTAAGGTTTCGTTAAACTATAATTTTAATCCTTTTCTTTATTTTCATTAAACAAAAAAAACAAAAAAACATTTCTTTTCTTTTATTGAATACTTAATTAATTTTTAATTCAATTTAATTTCAAAAGGGTCCAACGCCCTCACTTTCAATTTTAATTCCAATTCGCGCATTTTATTTTATTTCTTATAATATTAATGTAATTCTCCCAAAGCCTTGTAAACTCGGACATTTTATTTCTCGCACTTTATTTACTTTCTGTCAAATCGGGTCCTGGATTTTAATTTTGGCGATGTGGACCCGCGCCTTTGTAATAGTTTAGAACTTTCAATTTCCGCACCTTTTTTACTGTTAAATAAATGCATGCAAGAATGAATGACAAAAAAATAAAAACAAACGCATAGATCACCCATAACCTGACAAGACAAAAATAAATGAATCTGACACACAAATCACACACCACCCCTAGGGTACGCCTCACTGTTGCCTTGCCTCGAAAGGTGATCGTCGAGTAGAGGATGTCTTAGTAAGTCCTCATGATCCGGGAACCTGGCATGAGGGTAGCTTCTAAGGTGTCTTCCTATTACTCCGGTGATCACCATGTCCCGAACCTCGAATTGACCCGAACACCTCCAACGGTGGTGCTACCTACCTCTCAATGGTGGGATGGCACTACTTTAAAGGACATTTACACAGACAAATTCCTTAGGGTAGGTAGACGACTCTAGATACTTGCTCTAAATTTCAAAACAAATCAAAAATACTTTTCACACCGACACCTTTTCAAAAAGCTTTCGAAAACATTTTTTCAAACACTCTTGAGGACCGATACAAGAGTCGAACTGGAATTTTCAAAGAAACTTTTTAAAACCCACAGTTGAAAAGCAAACAAACCATTTTTGAAAACACAAATGAGCAAGTATCTAAGAGCCCATGGATAACCATGGATAGAAAGGGTGCTAACACCTTCCCTTTCTATAACCTACCTCCCAAACCGAGAGCAATCTCTATAAGGAATTTTTCTGTGCTTTTGTCCTTTCCATTTGGAGAAAATAAAAGACGGTGGCGACTCTTGCTTCCGCGATATTTCGCGAACCAGCGTTAAACAGTCAGTTCCAGATCCACCGATCACAGTACCCACTTGACATCAATTGCCTTCTTTCCTTGAGGCAATTCGACAAGTGACCAAGTGTTGTTGTCTTTGATAGACTTCACTTCTTCGTTCATTGCTTTCACCCACTTCGAATCCTTCAATGCTTCAGCTGCATTAACAGGTTCGACATTTGCATAGAAAGAATAATGTACTAGCTCACCTTCATTATGTATCACATCATCTGATGTAATCACATAGTCTTGCAATCTTGCAGGCATGCATCTTATTCTTTGAGGTCTGCTTGTACTTGGTATATCTGTTGGTTCTTCTTGTCGAACTTCTCTTTCAACTTGAGTTTCTAGTTCTTCGAATAGGATTCCCACTGAATCTTTTTTGACATTTTCAGTCCAATCCCATTCTTTAAACTCATCTATGATCACGTCCTTGCTGATCACAATCTTCCTGTTCTCTGGATCGAATAACTTGTAACCTCCTGTCAAATGATATCCAACTAGAATCATTTGACTTGACTTGTCATCAAGTTTTCTTCTCAACTAATCTGACACATGTCTATGTGTTATAGATCTAAATACCTTCAGATGACTCAAGCTAGGCTTCACACCAGACCAACATTCTTCTAAAATAATTCCTTCTAGTTTCTTCATAGGACATTTGTTCATGATGTATGTTACAGTCGAAACAGCTTCACCCCAAAACTCTTTAGGTAAATTCTTTCCTTTCAACATACTTCGTACCATATTCATGATGGTTCGATTCTTCCTTTTTGTAATTCCATTTTGTTATGGAGTATAGGGTGGCACCACCTCATGCAGAATCCCTTCATTTTCATATAGCCTTTCGAAGTCTTTCAACACATATTCTTCACCACCATCAGTTCTCAAAACTTTAAGCTTTCGACCACTTTATCTTTCGACCATAGACTTAAACTTGGAAAATACTTCGATCACTTCACGTTTTTTCTTGATCAGGTAAGTCCACAGCTTTCGACTGAAATCATCTATGAATGTAACAAAGTATTTTTTACCTCCCATCGAATCCACCTGGATTGGTCCACATACATCAGAGTATATGACTTCAAGACTAGCCTTCGACCTGCTTCATACATCCTTGCTGAAGCTATTCTTGTGTTGCTTCGCTTGCACACATTCCTCACATACCTCGTTGGGAATATCGATTTCTGGCAATCCTGAAACCATATTTCTTCTCTTCAAATCTCTGATGTCTCTGAAGTTGAGATGGCCTAGTCTATGATGCCATATTCATTCATCTCTGCTAGCTGCAATCGAAAGGCACTTGTGCTCCATCACATTTAGTTCAATCTTGAAGGTTCGATTCTGAGACATAGGAGCCTTCAAGATTAATCTCCCATTTTCATCAATGACTCTTATCATCTTATCTTCGATTGACACTTTATAATTCTTTTCGACCAACTGCCCTATACTGAGCAAATTGCTCTTCATGCCTGGTATGTACAACACATTGGAGATTACTGACCTTTTACCATCTTTTCTCATAACCATAACATCACCAATACCTTCAACTGCTAGGGTATTGTCATTTGAAAATTTTACCATATTTTTCATTGAGGGCTTTATGTTGACAAACCAGTATTTCCTTCCAGACATATGTGATGAACATCCTGAATCCAAGTACCATTGGTCCTTGAATCTATCTTCATCTTTTATTGTGACCATCAGCATCATCTCTTCTTCTTCATGTTTTGCAAGCTTTGCATCACTTTCTTGATTCTTTCATTTTTCTGGATAATCACTCGAATAGTGACCATACTTCTGACATTGTAACATTGAATGTGACTCTTATCAAGTTTTCGACCTCCACCTCTTCCTCTATTTGCAACATCACCTCTTTGGTTGCCTTGGTATGGTCTTCTTTGATTCGACATGTTTCCTTCAATCTGGTTTCCTCTACCATTCGATTTGTTATAGCCACCTCTACCTCTGTCGAAACACTTTCCTTTGCCTTTGGTTTCTTTTGTTGAATGTACCTGCAAGGCCACATCACTCTTCAATTTGTATGCAGCTCTTTCGATCATTCTTTGTTCGTGAGATTCAAGTGTCCCTTGAAGTTCTTCCTTTGTCACTTTTGACAAGTCTTTCCCTTCTTCTATCGCCACCACTATGTGGTCGAACTTAGGAGCTAAAGATCTCAAGATATTCGAAACAACAGCTCTTGTTGTTAATGTTTCTCCATATGCCTTGATTTGATTCACTAGTTTTGTAACTCTAGTGAAGAAATCAGATATGCTCTCACTATCTTCCATCTGAAGCAATTCATAGGTTCTCTTGTGAGTTTGTAACCTCACTTCTTTTACCTTTTCTACACCTCCAAAGAACTTCTCAAGAACATCCCAAGCTTCTTTTGCAGATTCTGAATCACTCACTTTTTCAAAGTTTTCTGGACTCGGATATTGATGAATTATAAAGAGCGCTTTATAACTCAGCTTCACAATTTCTATTTGTTGCTTATTTTCTTCTTCTGAAGCGTTTTCTTCAAGCACTTCGACTCCATCTTTTATAAGGTCCCAAAGACTTTGACACCTGAATAAGACTTTCATCTGTTTACACCAATTCTCATAGTTGTCTACTTTTAGAATTTGTAGAGTTGCTGGATAATTTGCATTCCCATACTTTGCCATCGTGAATTCTTCAATCGTTCTTGATTGACACTTCCCTCGAATCGAAACAAAGTTCTTGATACCAGATGTTGGAAACTCACCAAAGTCTATGATGAATTTCTACCACAATGACAATTTAATTATGAGACAAACAAAGAAAGAAGACAAGACAAATAATTTCTGCAGAGTTTCTCTCTGCTCAGAAATTGTGAAAACTTTCTTATTCACTTTGCAACTGCAAAATACTGTGAATGACTTGTTTGACTTGCTTACAAAAAATAAGGATTACTCTCTCTATTTATAACTAAGCTTGCACCCTAAATCTAAAGCCCAAAATATCTATTTTGTTACTAAATAAAATCTAATATATTCTAGACTTAAATCAAATCTATTTAAATTTAAAACAAATCTAATATTTTCGACACTATGGATTACAATTTAACAAGCTTCTGATTCTAATCAACAACTTCTGAATCTGAATCACTTTCCAACATGATAGACCGAAATATTTTCTCAAGATAACATTGTATTCATCTAGATCCTACTCCATCTCTAACAATCATGGATTTTCTATTATTTTTCAAAATCTTGCTGTTTCAAATTATGAACTAGCTAGTACTACTTCTAAGTTATCAAACTCAAATAAGTCTACTTCTAGCTCTCTATGGCTTTCTAGACTTGTTCATGTCAATTTTTCTTCCACTAAAAATGAACTCGATCTTTGTAATATACACATTTCAAATAAATACACAGTTGATTTTTGCAAATTCTGCAGTTTAGGTCAATCTCACAGATTTGATACACTTTTATCATCAACTATTTAATGATTTCAACCTATTCCACACATACTTGTGAGACTTTTAAAGCCATTCAATCTCATTATGAGAGTGTGTTTAGACCTTTCAGAAATTACTTAATTGAGTTAGTTAGGTATTTTTTTTTATAAGATTACGTGTCTCACACATTTCTCATCAAAATAATATTTTAATATTTATATATTATGTATTATATCTTAAATAATATTTATATATTATGTATTATATCTTAAATTTGTCAATCATTAGTATGTTTTCTAGTATCACTCTATTTTAAATTAATACTTGTAAGTATAAGATTTTGGATTTAAATCTCACTTTTGATATTTTCTCTCTTTTATTTGTTTTTAACTTTATTTTTATTTTTATTTGTATTTTATTCAAAAAATCATAAAAAAATTATATTTTAAATTAATTTTTATTTTTACTAATTAGTTATTTTTTTACACCCTCTTCCTATAATGAGTGATTCATTTGAAATAAAATAGTATCGTAAAATGAAAGACATATTTCAATTTCTAATACATTTTTTTTAATACTACATCTAATTAATGAAATTTTCATCATTTTCAATAAATGACTAAAGGTATTATAATAAAAACATTATTTTCTTTCTTATTTTTTTATATTTTTTTAATATGTGAAATAATAGACTAAATCATTCATTATGAGATGGAGGAAATAATAATAATAATTTTATTATTTTACGCATTTTTAATCTAATAAATATTCAAAAAAATCAAAATATCCAAAACTTTCTCGATTTGTCTCATTGTGTCACAAGTCTCTTTTGATTTTTCATTTTATCATAGTTTTTTTTCCATTAGTTACAATTTATCATGTTTTGTCACATTTTACTAATTTTCTTTTTAATTGACCTAATTTTCCATATAAATATAGTCTAACTTCGACCTAATAAAAGAAATCAACAAGTTTTTCACCAAAACCTCTCATCAACAATCTTCTTTATGAGACCTTCTTCTCTCCATGAGTTAACTATTATTTTCAATATGTATAATTCATATAAGGTTTTTATATTGTTTTAGTGGTTCTTTTGGAGAGTCGATAACAAATGATTGTACATTCTCAAAGAAAAAGTGAACAATGTCTTTGAATAAGTATGTAGTAAAATAAAGCAAGTTTACAATATCTGATAATTCCACATCCAAGCAATATGTACAGCAGATTTCATTTCGTATATTAAGTGATGTTGTTTAAGCAATGCCAATTTATAAAGATTATGTACTATGCCTTGTTCAGTTGAAACAGTAGAAACAAACATTTTATCTAGAATAAATATGTAGCATAAACCATTTTAACATCTCAATGTAACAGCACACTATGCCTTATGTTGTCATACTTGTCATAATATAACAATGTCTTTATTGCAACCTGTAAAAATTATTTCCAGCATTCTGTCAACCATAAAGGTTATGACATAAAGGTCATTTTGTTTTCAATTCACAGTGTAAAATCTTGAAACAAATAAGTTAAAACAAAGCAAATATGAAACATTTTCATAGAGCCATAAACAATGTAAAATCATATCTTGAAAAAGAAAAAGAATATGAAAAGCTCTTTCGACAGTGGTTTTGTGAGGATGTCTGCTGCTTGATCTTTGCTTGCAACATGCTTTAGTTCGATGCTTACATTCTTCACATGTTCTCGAATGAAATGGAATCGAACATCAATGTGCTTGCTTCGTTCATGGTTGACTGGATTCTTCGCCAGTTCGATTGCAGATCTATTGTCAACTCGAATCATTGTTGCAGCTTCCTGCTTCGATTCCATCTTGCTCAGCAGTCTTCTCAGCCATATTGCATGGCATACACACCAGGATGCTGCTATATATTCTGCTTCACATGTCGAAAGAGTTACAATGGGTTGCTTCCTTGACAGCCAGGTGAAAGCAGTGTTTCCCATGAAGAATACATAGCCTGAAGTGCTCTTTCGATCATCAATGTCACCACACCAGTCGCTATCAGAGTATCCAGTTAACTTGTATTCTTCTGCTTTCGAATAGAACATTCCAAGTGACACAGTTCCTTGGACCTATCGAAGGATTCTCTTCAAAGCTTTCCAGTGTGCAACAACTGGTTCTTCTACGAAGCGACTCACAATTCCAATACTCAACGAGAAATCTGGCCTTGTTCATGTGAGGTATCGAAGACTTCTCACCAAGCTTCGAAATTTGTTTGCTTCGACACGCTCTCCCCCATCAAATTTCGAAAGCTTTGCTCCTGGCTCCATTAGTGTCGAAATAGGATTACAGCTATCCATCTTAAATCTTTTCAGGATATCTTTCGCATACTTTTCTTGTAAGATGAAGATTCCTGTTTCTTCCTGTTGAACCTCAAGACCAAGAAAATATTTCATCAGGCCTAGGTCAGTCATCTCAAATTCTTTTGTAATTGAGCCTTTGAACTCTTCGACCATCTGATTGTTGTTTCCCAAGAAAATCAAATCATCAACATAGAGAGCAACAACCAGTATTTTCTCTTTTTTCTTTTTCACATACAAGGCATGTTCAAAAGGACATTGTTGAAATCCATTTTCTTTGAAGTATGTGTTAATTCGAGTGTCCCATGCTCGTGGTGCCTGCTTCAGCCCATAAAGTGCCTTCTTCAACTTTAGCACCTTTCCTTCATTTTCAGTTTTCATGAACCCATGGGGTTGTTCGATGTAAACTTCTTCTTCGAGCACGCCATCCAGAAAGGCTGACTTGACATCCATCTGATGTATTTTCCATTTATGCAGCATGAGATATGAGCAGTAGAATAGTCTCCATTCTCGCAACACGTGCGAAGACTTCATTATAATCGATTTCTGCTTTCTGCCTGTATCCTTTCGCCACAAGCCGCGCCTTGAATCTTTCGATTTCACCTTGTGCATTTATCTTTTTCTTAAACACCCACTTTACACCAATTGTTTGACTTCCTTTTGGTAACTCAGCAAGTTCTCAAGTATCATTTTGTTCGATGGCCTTAATTTCTTCATTCATAGCATCCTTCCAATTTTTGTTTCTTATTTCTTCTTTGAAGCTAACATCTTCAGTGTCTGCCAATAAACATACAAGATATACTTCTTCTGTGTTTTCATACAAGTCTTGTAAGCTTCGCAACCTGGGCTGTGAGGGTCCTTCTTCATCATCAGATTCTTCTGGATCTGTTGAAGTGTCTTCCGATATAGCATCTGGTACTTCGACCACAACCTCATTCAAATTGTCCCAGTCCCATTTGCTTCCTTCGTTTACTCGAACATCTCTACTGACTATCACCTTTTGTTTATTGAATCGAAGAGTCTGTAACCTTTCGTTTTTTCGTCATACCCAATGAGTATGTATTTTTGACTCTTATCTTCCAACTTTTTTCTCCTTTGATCAGGCACATGTGCATAAGCCACACTTCCAAACACTTTGAAGTGAGACACAGTTGGCTTTCAACCACTCCAAGCTTCTTGAGGTGTTAAATCTCCCAGCTTCGAATGTGGACATCTGTTTTGAACGTAGATAGCATATTGTACAGCTTCTACCCAAAACTCCTTCGACATGTTTTTGCTCTTCAGCATTGATCGAACCATGTCAAGGATCGTTCGATTCTTCCTTTCCGCTACACCATTTTGTTGGTGTGAGTAAGTTGCAGTCAGAAATCTTCTTATGCCTTTCTCTTTACAATACTTCATAAAGGTTGTCAAAGTATATTCCCCACCTCTGTCTGATCGAAGGGCTTTGATGTGTTTGTCTATTTCTTTTTCAACCATTATCTTAAACTTCTTGAATACTTCGAAGGCTTCAGATTTTTCTTTCAGAAAGTACACCCAAGTTTTCCTTGAAAAATCATCAATGAAGGATATGAAGTACCTTTTTCCACTGAAGGATTCCGGGGTAATTGGTCTACATATGCCAGTGTGGATCAATTCCAGAATTTGCTTGGCCTGATATTCTGCCTTCCTTGGGAATGAAGTTTTCGTCTGTTTTCCAAACACACATTCTTCACAGAAATTTCCTTCGAATTCTACATCTGGCAGTCTATGCACCATATTTTTATTTGCTAACCTCCTTAGTCCAGCCTAGTGTAGATGACCAAATCGAAGATGCCACAGGGGTGCTTGGTCTTTGATATTGACATGTAAACACTTTTCTCGAATGCTTCTCAAATTCAGCTTATACATTCGATTCCTCCACATTTCGACTTGAGCAACCAGATGTCCTGACTTGTCTTTTAAATGCAGGCTTTGATCTTCCATGAGAATCGAATAGCCCTTTTCAGTGAGTTGTCCCAGACTCAACATATTTGCTTTGAGGTTTGGTACATAGTACACGTCTTGGATTTATCCTATCAAACCATCTTCTGCAAGAAGAAAATTGTTCCTTTTCCTTCGGCTCTTGCTTTCGACGCATCTCCAAATGAAACATGACCGTCTTCGATTTTCTTTATATCTTTGAACAAATTCTTATGACCACACATATGGTTGCTTTCTCCTGAGTCCAGGTACCACATAGTATCATTTTCTGCTTCTGCTTCCTTTTGAGTCATTAACAGAAATCCTTCATTCGATTCTGTTTCTAGGGCAAGGTTTGTTGTTTCTTCTACCTTTCTTCTGGATCGACATTCTTTTGCAAGATGTCCCATTTTACCACAGTTGTAGCAAATGTAGGAGTTGCAATCTTTCGCATAGCTCCCTTGTTTATTGCATTTGTAACATTCAATGTTATTGTAATTTGATCTACCACCTCTCTGGCCACGTCCTCTGCCACGCCAGTTTTGTTGGCTTGATTGTCCCCTGTCAAAGTTGTTATTTTGGTAACTTCGACCACCATTACGTCTTCCACGACCATATCCTCTCCCACGCCAATTTTGAGAGAAAAGTGCCTTTTCATCTCTGTTGGATTCTGCATCCTCAAGTGCCTCCTCCTTCTTCTTTATTTTGCGTTGTTCATGTGCCTCAAGCGAATCAGCGACTTCTTCGACAGTGATTGTTGAAAGGTCCTCCGTATCTTCTATTGCGCATACTATGTTTTCAAACTTATCTGTCAAAGATCTCAAAATCTTTTCGACAATAAGAGCATCCGACGTTTCTTCTCCACTCCGATTGAGTTGATTTGCCATTGTCTGCGCACGAGTAATGTAGTCCGGTACGGATTCTGTCTCTTTCATCTTCATTCTCTCCATTTCTCCTCGAAGAGTTTGCAAGAGAACTTGCTTGACTTTATCAGCTCCTCTGAAAGCCTTTCCAAGTGTGTCCCACGCCTCCTTTGACGTAGTCGAACCAACAATCTTTTCAAAAGTTGATTCATCAACTGCTCTTAACAGCATGTACAATGTTGTTTTGTCCCTTGCTCGCGTTTCTTTCAACGCCTTATTCTGAGCAGCTGTGTATGTCGTCGTATTTGATGGTTCTATGATTTGTTTCTTTTACTTCTTGTTTTTACTTGTTTTCCCTGGTTTATTTTTTCTTGTCGCTCATTTTCTGTCTTGAATTTGTTTCTCTGACATGGACTCAAATGAACTGGATTTGCCAATTTCTCTAGACAAAAGGAAGCGACTCAAATCTTGCATTAATTTGGGAAGCTAGTCCCAAAACTCTACTCTAAAAGACCTTGATTTAATCGTGTAGATCCCTGGAAAAATAATTAACTTAGAAGAATGTTGCAGAAAAATTCAACCTATCCATATTAAGTCCAAGAAAAATCGTAATCAACAAGAAATGGGCCAAGACATAACAAAAGATATTGATTTTTGTGTTTGGGATGATGGTGGCGTTCAACATACTTTCAAAGATAGTGATTATTCGAATATGGAGAAGTTTATTTTTGACAAACCTATTCACAAGCCTTCTCTATTAACAGACCTATCTGGAATTTGGTGTGACCCTATGGGACTCCATGTTCTGGAGATAGAAAAGGGCTATACAGATTATCGATGGAGAACATATCCGATGTCAAAATAATTCTAATGGGAAACCCTTGGGTTCTTAGAAATTCATGGTTATAGGTTAAACCTTGGACCCCTAATAACTACAAATTCAATCTTGTCCCTATTTGGATTCAAATTTGGGGTATCCCTCAAAACAACAAAACTAAACAAATGGGAGCTAAAATTGGTGCTAAGTTAGGTCAAGTTTTGCATTTTGACTTGTTCATATACCCTAAAAATGTCTCCTTGATTAAGACAAATTTTTTTATAGATAACACCAAACCTCTCAAAAGGTCTTTCCTGTTCTTTTCACCCTTTCCTTTATCGAATAAAAGAAAAATCGGTGGCGACTCTTGCTATCCGCAACATTTGCGATAAAACCCAAAACACCCAAGTCAGTTCTCCCACCATATTACATTAGGATTGTTGAGTCGATTATGGAGAAACCATAAAAGTGTCATCTCATTGCAGTAAAGATGGTGTTGAGATACATAAAGGGAACAATTGGTCATTGTGTGATGTTGCCAAGGAAGTCAAAGAACAACACAGATGTCGAAGTTCATGGATATATTAACTCAGATTTCAGTGGAGATCATGACGAGAAGAAAAGCATTGCATGCTACATTTTCATGATAGAAGGTGCTCCAATCTCTTGGAGCTCGAGGAAGCAAAGCATGTGGCTTTGTCATCATGCAAAGCAGAATATGTGGCTGCATCATATGTTGCATGCTAAGCAACATAGATCGAAATGTTACTTGAAGAACTCAAGATAATGGGACCTAAGAGGATGAAGTTTTTTTTGTCAACAACAAGTCAGCTATTGACCTGGCGAATCATCCAGTGTGTCATGGTCGAAGTAAGCACATAGAAATGAGGTATCATTTTCTGAGCGATCAAGTCAAGAAAGGGAAGCTAGAGCTAAAGCATTGTAAGACAGAAGTGTAACTAGCTGACATATTCACCAAACCTCTAAAGAAAGTCATATTCGACGAGTTAAAAAGAAGCATCAGGATGAGAAGTCTCAAGAACATGAATTAGGGGGAGTGTTAGATAATATAATTCTTGTTCTGTCGAAGTGCTTAGGTGTATGTCGAATAGCTAGTGCTGATATGTTGTCAGTTGTACTCGACTCTATCGAATTCAATAGTTATGCAGTATGTCGAAATGTAGTTTTGGGCCAGTCTTGTATATAGTCGATTTGGATCTGGGCATTGTATGCCCATATAAAGGGCTTGTTAGTTTATAAATTTACAACAATCAATGCAAACATAATTCATAATAACAATTCAGTTAGAATCATAACTAACTTTCAACCCCTCTCTCTCTCTTCTTCTTCTTCCCTTTTATTAATCATCTTTCTTGAAAACCCTTTATTCTAACGGTAGAAGAATCAACATATATTTTACTTAATAAAAAATAAGTGTTTGAGAGGATGTTGAAAAAAATAGTATTTCTACCATTTCTCTTTAGATTTTTATTTTAAATTGATTGGCTTTAAATAGAAATTTTTCTATTAAGTTTAAATACAATTATTATTTTTCTAAAAATATATCACTAATAATATTATCATTTTTCTTATAATATAAAAAGTCAACATTAAATACATTTATATACAAATAATAACTTAACACCACCCGTAAAAAAACTTAATACTAGTATTATTTATACGCAAACTAATTATCAATTGTCAATTTAATAATAATAATAATAATAATAATAATAATAATAATAATAATAATAATAAATTTGTCTTAATATATATATATATATATATATATATATATATATATATATATATATATATATATATATATATATATATATATATATATATATATAAAAATTAAAAGTAAATAAGTTTTAACAATATGTAGAACAATATCACTACCTCAATTGCGGCCACATCAATCCATAAACTCAAATATAAAAATATAAAAATAAACAAAAAAGAGCACTACATATCCTAGTTATTTAAATAGTGCTTACTCATGTATGTTAAAAAAATCTAGAATTTATACGAATGTGATTTCAAGTATTCTTATCTTATTTGAATCCTTTGAATTCATTCATGTTCTGTCATTACAAAAGCCAAAATAAAAATAAGGCACATTGAAATATGAGTCTACATTATATAGTCAAGATTCTTCGGTCAAAGTTGGCTTGCTTATCAAATAGCCATAAATAGAATAAAAACATACATAACCTCTCCAATTTCCAAATCAATAACCCTAAAATAGAAAACTTTGAATGGCAAAAACAATTCATATAGCAGTAGTGACAATCCCAGCATTTAGCCACCAAGCTTCCATCATACAATTCTCCAAAAATCTGATTCATCACCATAATCACTTCCACATAACCATCATCTTCCCAACAATCGATTCACCTCTCCCACCAACACTCACTTTACTCAAACATCTCCCATCTTCCATCACCTATACTTTCCTCCCTCCAATCCACAAACAATCTCTCCCTCAAAATCTCTCCCCAGCAGTCCAAATCCAACTAGCCGTATCACAATCCATGCCATCTTTCCACTCAACAATCTCATCACTCTCTTCATCAACAACACCACTTGTTGCTTTAGTTTCCGACCCTTTCGCAAACGAATCGCTTCAAGTGGCTAAAGAATTCAACCTTTTGTCTTATATTTATTTCCCTCCTTCTGCTATGACACTCTCACTTTTCATCCATTTTCCAAAACTTCATCAACAAATTTCATCTGAGTTTAGAGATTACAATGAAGCTATTCAGCTTCCAGGTTGTGTACCTATTCATGGAATTGATTTACCTGAACATTTTCAAGATCGATCTAGTCTTGCCTATGAACTCATTCTCCAACGTTGCAAAAGATTCAATCTTGCTGATGGGTTTTTGGTTAACAGTTTCATGAAAATGGAGGGAAAAACAATGAAAGCCTTAGAACAAGAACATAAAGATTCTGTTTTTCTTGTGGGACCCATTATTCAAAATGGGTCAACTAATGAATCAAAAGGTTCAGATTCAGATTTAGAATGTTACAAGTGGTTGATGAAACAAAGTACTAAATCTGTTTTGTATGTTTCATTTGGAAGTGGTGGAACACTTTGTCAACAGCAAGTTTATGAATTAGCTTTTGGATTAGAGTTAAGTGGTCAAAACTTTTTATGGGTTTTAAGAGCACCTAGTGATACATCGAATGAAGCTTATCTTGGTGCTAAAAATGATGATGACCCTTTAAGCTTTTTACCAAAAGGGTTTTTAGAGAGAACTAAAGAACAGGGTTTGGTTGTACCTAATTGGGCTCCACAAACTCGAATTTTGAGTCATGGTTCAGTTGGTGGGTTTTTGACTCATTGTGGTTGGAATTCGGTGCTTGAGAGTATTGTGTTGGGTGTGCCTATGATTGCTTGGCCTTTGTTTGCTGAGCAAAAGATGAATGCTGTTTTGTTATGTGATCAAGTTAAAGTTGCAATGAGGTTAAAGTTTAGTGAGGATGGTTTGTTTGAAAGAGATGAAATTGCTAAGGTGGTTAAAGGGTTGATGTTGGATGGTACAGAAAATGGGATTAGGGAAAGGATTCAAGAGTTAAAAGATGCTGCTTTTGATGCTTTGAAAGAAGACGGGTCTTCCACTAAGGCAATTTTCCAATTTGGTAATAGATTGGAAACACTTGTAACAGATATTTAGTATGTTTAGCAATAATAATTGATTTTAAATTAAACGCGAATCAAATATAAAATTATTTATGTCCTTTTTGTCTCCACAAAAATTTGAATGTTGCTTCTTTTTTCTACAATCCCCACATGAGAAACTCCATCCATTATCAAAACAAAAAAGAAGTTTGTCAGGTTGGAAAACTGTCTGAAAAAACAACGTTAGAGTAGTTCTTATATGGTTCATTTATTAGATTTGACGGCATCTTTTAAAAACTCTTGGTAAGACACCATAAAGTGATGGATGAAAATGAATTGGATCTTGACTTAGACCAAAATAATAGTCTAGAAGTTAGGATCGACAGACTCAGATATGATGTTTATTATAATGTCCTCAATAGAAGGGGTCACTCGAGAACCATAAATTAGTTGATGTCTCTTATTATTGTACTTGGTCTTTTTCTAAATATGGAAATGTCTGTTTTTTGATTTTTGATGGGCGGTAGAAAGAACCAGGCCTTTTAATAAGAGATCCTTTATACAAAAAAATTTAAAATTTGGTAAGGTAATGCCTTGTATTCTTTTTAAGACATAGGGACAACCACTCCTTGTTTCCTTGAGATCCTTTTAGCAATGAGGTGTCCTTGTTTGCTGTCTCTTGACTCTTGGTATTCTCTCTTGCCCCCACGTAGATAAAAGACCTAAAGTTGACGAACTCTAGTTTAAGGGGTGGGATGCATTTAATTTTTTCTTCAAAAAGAGGTATGATAATTAGTGCATTTGGAATTGATATGTGATAATTTATGGCATGGAAATGTTGTTATATGGTTATTTTTCTAGGGATGTTCGTCGTCCGGTTTGGATCGGTTTTGAGATAAAATATCATCTGATCCAAAAATATATAAAGCATACGGTTTGATTCGGTTTTTGGATGACAACAAGAAAAATCCAATCCAATCCAATTCAATTTATACGGTTTATTTCGATTCGGTTGAATCGGTTTTATTCGGTTTTTAAACCAACACTATTTAGAAATTTAAAAAGAATATATTTCAATACCAGTTACAATTATAATATCTATCCCAACGAAATAGACATGGCTATAATATATAATATATATGAAGATATGCTTAGTTCTTATATGGAGATTTGTATTATAAATTAAATATATGACAAATATATAAAACAGTGAACAAATGAAGATTCCAAAGCTATATTAAAGCGAATATAATAATAAAACTTCAAGAAAAATATCAATAACAGTGGACATGCGAAAGTTGCATCACAAGGAATATATAATAATAATATGACAAACTGCATTATATATAGAGAGAAGATCTGCTTTATATATGACAGCATAATTGATAGTTTCAAAATCAGAGCCTGCAACATAATTGATAGTCAAATAACAAATTTTCTAATTATCCTGCAATAGCTCCACTCCAGCTTCACAATTCTACCCAATTCTTTTAGAATGCGGATATCAACAGCTAATCAGAGTCTATATCAGATACACCTTCATTCAATTGAGGGATTGGAGCAAGTTCTACAAAAATAAAGATAAATATTACTCAATATAAAAGATTAACAATGCTCAACAAAAAATAATATAAGTTATAAGTAAATTACCTAATTCCAAATTTTCTAACTCATCCACAAGCTCTTCAATATCCACCGACACCGGGGAAGATTTACACCGATTTTGTGTATAAATTAAAGCTTCAACTGTTTTTGGCGTAAGAGAGCTTCTATAACAAGTAAGCACTCTTCCTCCGATAGAGAAAGCGGACTCTGAAGCTACAGTAGACACAGGCATGGCCAATATATCTCTAGCCATTTGACCAAGAAGGATACTTGTTAGAATTCACCTTCCATCAGTTCAAGATATCAAAACCAGGACCTTTCTTCTCCAAATTCTCCATGAGATACAAATCCAATTCATTTTTCTGCATGCTCTCATTAAGATTCATGTCCATCTCAACCTCTAAAGAAAATGCATCCTCTGGTGCTTTAAGTTCTACCAATTCCACTTCTTGAGTGGAATGTGTAAGATTTTCAGTTTGACCGTTACCAAGGAAAAGCCTATAACTCTCAAATATTTTATTTAATGTCTCCTCTGTTTTTTTGTATAAAGATACAACAACATCATTTGTATATGCCCTGTTCAATCCCCACCTAACAAACTGCATCTTATGTCGAGGATCAAGCACAACAGCGACAAAGATCAACATATTCATTTTTTCAACCTTACCCCAATATTTATCATACTTAACTTTCATATTTTCAGCCATAATTTCAAGCAAGTTGTCAGAACTTTTTAATTCTATCCACCCGTTTAATGTAGTCAATATCTTAATATGTTCATTAAAATATTGAGAAGAGGTCACAAAAGTACTACCTGAAACCTTCTTTGTGATATCAAAAAATATTTTCAAAAAATTAACAAAGCATTTTGCATTATCCCAATCCTCTTTATTAGGAATACCATCTTTCATCAACACAAAATCAGCACACTTCTCACTCAATCTCTTAAATGCCTTTTGAAACTTCAATGCACTTTCAAGCATAATATATGTGGAATTCCACCTAGTGGAAACATCCAACTGAACAATTGATTTTTCTTGTAACCTAACTTCTTTAATGCAAGTTTTAAACCTATCCATACGACCTGGAGATGCACGAACATTTCTAACAGCATTCCTAATCTTACTAATTGAAGAATGATAGTCTTCTAGTCCATCTTGGACCACAAGATTCAGAATATGTGCACAACAGCGAACATGCATATGTTCCCCTTTCAATGGATGAGAATTCCAATCGTTCATTGTATTTTTCAAGTAAGTTATATCAACATCGTTAGAACTAGCATTATCAACCGTAATGGTAAAAACATTACCTATTAGCCATTCCTCCAAACATTTTTCAATTTTTTTGCCGATGGTTACTCCTTTGTGATTCACAATTGGACAAAAATTCAGAATCCTTTTATGGATTTTCCAATCATGATCAATGAAATGTGCAGTGAGACAAAGATAACTCAAATTTTGCACAGATGTCCAACAATCAGTTGTAAGACAAACACATTGATTTGATTTATTTAGCACACTTTTTAACTTATGTTTCTCACTCGTGTATAAATCTCAACAATCTCTAGCAATTGTAATCCTTTTAGGAATTGAGAGTTTAGGTTGCACAACACTCATAAAATGAAGAAACTCCTCTCCCTCAACAAACTTAAAAGGCAACTCATCAACAATAATCATCCTAGCTAAAGCTTTCCTACATGCCTCAGCATCAAAATGAACACCAGGGAGAACACTATCAGATCCATTCCCATCTTCTTTTTTCAATTGTTGAAGAACAAGTGTCTGTTGAGTGAGATCAAGAGACTCTTTTGGAAACTTCTTACACTGATGCAACAAATGGTGTTTCAAATTACTAGTGTCATTTCTTTGTGAATCAGCAGCATATGTTACATCACACCAATTACACTTAGCTCTTGATCCTATTTTTGTAAAATGTTCCCAAGTCCAAGATCTAGGTTTAATAGGTTTTCTGTTACCTGAATCTCCAGCTACAACATTAGGATCATTGGATGTGACCAATTTTGAAGCTTCTCCAATCTTTCTTTTCTTATTAGCATTTTCTTCATCATTGTTTGTTTCATTATTTTGTACCAATAGAGGTGGAGCTTCAGTTGTTTCACCCTATAAAATACACATGAAAAAAATAAATTTTTGAACATCAACTATAATCTTACACCATTGTAACAGTAACCAACATTTCTAAAGGTAAAAATCTCTACTTAAAATTAATTTTTGATACCTGAATAAGGTTGTTAACAATATCAGATTGAGTAATAGGACCAGTTTGGCTCATTCCTGTAAAAATAGATCAAACTTAAAATTAGAACAAAGTATAAACAACTAATTGTAGAAAAAGGTAATAAAAATATATTATGAAAAAATTATGAAACAAAATATGGAAAACTAACAAAGAACAGACCTTGAAGAAATTATGAAAAACTAACTAAAATTTGTTACTGTTATAACCAAGTAACCAACATGAAACGATTTCACATAAGAAAACTAATGAAAATAATTTTTAGTAAGCTACTGTTATAAAATTGAGAACATAAGTAAATTAATTTTAAATAAGCTTTCAACAACACAAATTAGAACAGCTTTACAAAAGGCTAAAAATTTGAATAGCTTTAGAAAATCTGATCGAACAAAACTACAAAGTACAAAAAAGATAAAATCAAACAAATTAAGAAGCTTGCTTACTGATAGTATAATTCAGAAAACTAATTGAGATGAATGTCTATTTAGTATTATTGAATTTCTTGCTTGCGATATTGAATTTCTTGCGGTTACAACAATGAATAACATTCATTGTATTTAATTTTAAGATAATTTAAAATCTGAATAGGGAAATTATAGGAATGATTGAGATTCTCTAGAGAAATTAGTGTTGGCTAACATAATTAATTTGGGAGGATGGCTATAAATGATTCGATATTAATTTATTTTAAATAATAAATGACAAGTAAATGGAAGTAATATCGGTTCGGTTTGGACCGGTTCGATTCTCATGAAGCCAACCGTAAACCGAACCGAACCGGTCGGTTATGCTACATGGTGATCCAAATACATCCAAAAAAATCGTTTTTTTTTTTTGAATTTTGGTTTTTTCGGTTCGGTTTTTGGATTTTTTTTGGATCGGATTGGATCTGAACACCCCTATATTTTTCAGTCTTATATTATAAATAAATTTTACTTTTTAAATTTAAATTTTAAAAATTAATATATATTTAATAAATTTAAAAGGTAAAATTTGATTATAATATAGAACGAGAGTATTAGTTATAAATATTTTATTTTCTTTCAGTTTATAAAGTCGTGTTTAATGATTTAATATCCCGGACCCAAAAGTCTTTTAAAAAAAAGAGTTCTAATCATTTATTATCCTTTTTCTTTCTTTTTTCCTCTTAAATATTGGAGCTATGTGCGTTATTAATTTTAGGATAGTTCATATGAAGTTTATGTGGCCTTATTTCACTTTCTCATTGTTTGATTTTGTTTTTTCTACTCACAGACCTTAGAAATTTCTTAAGAGAGTACCATTACCACAGTTCATTTTACAATCTCTTTTACTTGTACGTTTTGTTCTCTCTTTTTTTACTTGTTTGTTTCCTTTATGGGAAGCTTTGTTGAATGATGGTGTCATGCCCTTCTATGGTGAAGATGCTTGTTAATTAGGGTGTGATGCATCGTTATGATGGTGATGCTTCTTGGAATCACCTATTCAGCCTCCTCCACCCCACCTTCTGAATAGTTTCTCTTTAATTTTAAAGGACGTGTTAATATGGTTTAAGTGTTCTTGTGTTAGGTATAAAGAAATATCTCTACTATAAAACGCGCATATAATAATGTTCATGTAACCACGTTTTTTCCAAATACCGTGGTGACACCTCTAAACCCGTTCGCTAACATTACTTATTTATTTATTAATTAAAAATTGTTAGGATATAATAACGGTTCATGATTTACTATGGAGATGCAATCAAATTTTCATGGGTTCAAACCTCAACGCCCTCAAATATTTTATTCCTTTACGTTAAGGTACACATTTTATTTTTTATTTATTTTAAATAAAAAATAAAAGGATATCACTACGGTTGTTTTGTACAATCGTTGTGAAATTGTTTCTCACAAAATTAAAAGATAGCAAATACTTTATTTCGTTCATAACTCACAAGGGGCCCTAGTGAACGAGAGGACATGGATAGCGAAATATTCACCATCCTCTTCAAATATCATTTCTGGAAAGGAAATCTTCACCATCCTCTTCTAATATAATTTCTTGTAAGTCATCATTCTCTTTCTCTGACACTTATGAATGTTTAAGGTTACCACATCAGTTAATATTCTTATGAATGTGTGTTTTTCATGTTTAGGGTTATCTTGTTCATAACCATAGAATGAAAGTTGATATATCAGTGTATATTATAAAGCCCAAGATTTTATTACTCATTAATTTGGTTTTGTGAATCATTTTGTGTGAATAATTAATGTGTTTTTAGAATCATTAGTGTATATTATTGTAAATTAGAAAGCCCTAGCTTTTGTTCTTATGAATTATTTTGGTTTTTTCTTTAGATTTTGTATATGAGAAAGCTCTAGAGTGTACTGTTGTACCCCAAAATTTGCCCTCTCGATTTTATTCAAGACATTCTTCTAGGGTTTCCAAATGCTCAAGGTTGCTCAAGAATTGATTAGACAAATTCTCCTCCTAAGTAATGGATCCACAACTAGGGTTTCACTTTTCACAAAGAAGTTTAGATTTCAAAGGTCTTAAATGGAATTAATGGTCTCTTATATGTCTATAAGAATGCTCATTCCAAGTTTCATGCATTGTCTCAAAAGTTTCCTCAGTCAATTGCTCAGATGATTGAAAATCAACTATATTGAGCAAAAAAGTCAACGGTGGTCAACATACAGTCAAACTTCAAGTTTTTTTTTGTCAAAATCAATATTTCAAAGTCATATTCATCATTTGATCAAGGGTTGATCATGATTCTCAAGAAAAGCCCTCAAATCATCAAAAGTTGCCAAATTAGGGTTTCCTTAGGAGAAGCCAACTAAACTTTGACCAAGCATAACTTTCACATGCTTCATCAGTTTTTCCCCAACCAAAACTCATTTTGAAGGAAATTAAAATCTCTACAACTATGTCTCTCTAAGATCAAGTCCAAAAAATGCTTCATTTGAGAGATATGAGTCAATACATTACATGTCATTTCAAAAGTCAACAAAAAGAAACTTTTTATCAAGGCAACTTACATCAAGGCAACTTACATCAACATAAATTTTCAAATGCAAAAATTATCAACATAGAGATTGTAGTGTACACCTTGGGATTTCCAAAAAGTCCAAGATCACCTTCAAAGGATGAAAATTGAGAGAGTTATGACCAGTGCAAGTTGGGAAATTTTGAGCAAACTTGATATTTTGGACTATTTGACTATTGTTTTAAGGTCCAAACATGCTCTATACTCCTTATACACCTCATAACTCATTCATACACTCCTTGGTTTTTTATTTTTTATTTTTTATTTTTTATTAATTTAAAGTCATAATAAAATAAGATAAAGTCATATCTCCTTACAAGAGTCCAATTCCATCCTATCTTTGACCTAATTTGTCCTATATATTCCCATTCATTCTCATACAAACACACACGAACGTTGCCTCAAAACTTGTCAAAAAATCTCAAAAAATTTCAAAGAACCCTAAAATCTTCAAACCCTTATCACAAGCCCTTTCATTATAAACTAGCCATCCCAATCAACCCCAGGAAGATTATAGGGTAAGGTTGAATAGTTTATAACGATCCAAACGACCAGAAAGTACTTGTGCATGCATCACGATTCCATCCTTACTTGAATTTCATATTTTTCGTTTTTACTGCATTCTAACATTTACTGACGCTTGTTATGTGTTAATGAGATTCAACTGTGTAGGAATGACCCATCGTGGAGGTCCCATGCTGGCCAAAACGTAACACACCATAGCTACATCGATCTTCATCATTTTCGCCATAGCTCTTAAACCAGGCTGTTTTAGCCTAAAATAATAATCCCATCAAACTCGCAGCCCTCGATTTAGGGGGGTAGGATGTTTTTGGATTACTAATTCTGTTTATTTTGCAGGTTTAATAAAAGAAGGCAACCAGAGAAGACGACCGGAGCTAGGGCTCCAACGCCTCTCTGGTTCAGGCATCATTCTTATATTATATATTTATTGTTTGATATAAGTTAATGGATGTATCACCATCCCAGCGGTTGAAGCGCGTACGTTAAGGCATTGGTATCAAAGGTCATGGGTTTGATCTAGCCTTTTGCCATTTATTTTTCTTACATTTTCATATTTTGCAAGTTAGTTTACAAAACGCGCTGAAGTCATATCCTAACACCAAGGCGCACTTGGCCTGATGGTGAATGTGTTGCTTGAAGGTTCTGGGGACATGGATTCAACACCCACCCCTACCAATTGGTTTATTTTTTTACTCTTCCTCCTAAAACCTTTTTTTTACAAAACCTTTCCAAATAAACCTTTTTAATTTAATAAACCCTAATTTAGTTTTAGTTTTTTAATCTAATTAACCCTAATTAATTTTTAGTTTTTCATTTAATAAATTAATTTAGTTTTTAAGTTTTTCACTAATTAATTTATTTTAATTAAATTAAAATCAACTTAGATTTTTAGGGTTTTGTTTAATTTAATTAACTAATTTATTTTAATTAATTAATTAAAATTAATTAGGTTTTAGGTTAATCATCAAACACTTTTTTTCTACCAAAATATCATAAGACGATTTCCTTTTCTTTTTTCTTTCGCGTATTTTATTATTTTGGCATTTGTTCCCAATTATGTATCTGTTTAGGGTTTGTAATAGTTTAATTAGGGTTTTATTTCTCCCCGTTTTTACTATTTGTACCCCCATTCCCGAAGCCTTGTAATAAGCGTAGGATTTTACTTTTCTGCATTTATCGCTTTCTTTATAACTGTTAGATGTATGCTAATAGGGTTTGTGTGGCAAGATTAAAAATAATTTTAGAGAACCCTAATTTCAAGATAAATTAATTGAAATCAAAGCACTCTTCACACTCGCACCCCTAGGGTAACCTCACTTGTTGCCTTCGGAAACTCAGTCATGTCCCTCGAACGTGGGGACGCTTTAGCACTGTCCCTCGAATAAAAAGATCGTAGTCTTTCGATGACCCTTTCGATGCTGACTTCGGTAAACGATCTAATCCCTTACGAAATTGCTAAAACGCCCCTACAATTTGCCTTATATGACTGTACGATGACCCGCGCCTGTCCCTTCACATCCAACGATAAGGCTTCCTATTAACTAATGGTAGGATAACACTATCTAAAGGAGGAGGAAAAGAACGATAAAGACTATGAGTAAAGGTAGAATACTGTTAATCGCTTGCTCACATTGTTCAAAATAAAAACATTTCTCACAATCACACTTTCAAAATATTTTTGAATAAACACTTTGTACGCATTCTTAACCAATACGAGAATCATTACAAAATTTGCCTTACTATTGGCATTTTCAAAATATTTTCAAACACACATTCACAAAGCATTTTTAAAAACAAATTGAGCTAGCGATTAAGAGCCCGTAGATAACTACGGATGAAAAGGGTGCTAACACCTTCCCTTTTTATAACCTACCCCCCGAACTCAAAATCTTCAAGGTATTTCCTGTTCTTTTCACCCTTTCCTTATTAGATAAAATAAAAGTCGGTGGCAACTCTTGCTATCCACAACATTTGCGATAAAATGCAAAACCAAGTCAGTTCTCCCGTCGTATTACAGAATTGGCGACTCTGTTGGGGAGAACTAAAAGTGGGGTTACCTTTAGAGTTAGATCACTTTTAAATGCTTTTCTTGTTTGCTTTATATGCTTTACATTTTAGGGCTTGCTCGGGTTTACTTTTCTTGCAAAGATCCTACACCCGGATCTGGGGACATTTTAAGTAAGTAGCAATAGATCATGGAAACTATACGGGGTATACCGATATGGTTGAAGTGATGGCTATGTTAGTGAGACACATTGGTTTCTACTGGTGTCCCTCGAGTCAGTCGGGGAGAATACTAGGCTGCCACGTGGTGTCATAAGCACTAACTAACCTTTAGAACCTTAATTAACCTAACTTACCCATTAGAAGGTAGTGAGATAGTCGGCCTGGTGCAATTCGAAGTTGGTTGATACTCGATGCTACACTCATTGAGATTCGACTCTCGGGTTTTGTTTGGTGGCAAGTCAGTTGCCGTGCTAGACAAAATTTGTAGGAAAAATCAGTGATATTGAGATCCCTAGAACCCAATTACTTCTTTAAGATAGGTTAAGCCAACTAAACTTCAAGAGGGTACTTACCTACAAACCCCATGCAAGCCTTAAACCTAAGGCCTTTGTGTGCTTTGCTTGTGTTTGATTATCTATTTAAACACCACATTATGACATCATAACATCATAACATCATAACATCATAACATCATAACATCATAACATCATAACATCATAACATCATATCATGACTAACCATTTCAAAGATTTAGGGGATTTATCTTTGTTCTGTGTTGCAGGGTCATGATTTCCAATCATAGGAATACAATCTGAATCAACTTTGTAAGGATACTTTCCAAGCTTGAGGAATTTGTCTCAAAGGTTCCTGACAATTCTCAATTCATCAAGAGACATGGACATCTACTTAGTTTGGTTACTACTGGTTTCCAGGAAGACATGATGAGTGTTCTTTTCTAGTTCTTTGATCCTAAGCATCACTATTTTGAAGTAGTGAAAAACACAAGAAGGGGGGGGGGGGGGTTGAATTGTAAAACTGAAATCTAAAGCAATGAACAAGATATTTTTATCCTGGTTCGTTTGATCTCAAACTACTCCAGTCCACCCGTCAAGGTGATTTCGCCTCTCTCCAACGAGGTCTTAATTCACTATATTCAACTGAATATTACAGACTGCTTTAACAACTGCTAAAGCCTTCTTGATTCAAACCACAACCCGGTTTGTCAAGGTAACACTTTCTTACAAAGAGATAAAACTATGTGTGTGGATGTTTTCTACAAAACTTTATCACAACTGTGATGTATACACAAATTGAAGCTTAGAAACTAGATTGCTAAACAGTAATGGAATATCAGAGTGTATGGTTTAGCAAAACTGAGAGAACGAAGATTATGGTTTAGCTTTTGTGCGTGTAGAGATTTGAAGAGCATTAACCATTTCAATCTTCAAAGCCTTGTTTATATAGCACTGAGATGATGAACGTTGGATGCAATATTCTTGATTCAATGCTAATAACAAGCTTTCCTTATTGAGCAGATCTTGTCTGGAATGAGGCCGTTGGAATTAATTTGCTTTCAATGCACAGTACCGTTGCTTACTTAATGCAAGTTCTGGCTTGGCTCATTCTGACTCTGCTTCGCTGCTGATGAACTATTGTGTTTCTGTATCAGAGTGTTGAGCGCAGTCTTGTTCATCAGGCTTCAGCATGTACGTGAGTTGATCATCTGATTTTATCATTCTGATATAGCAACTTCTGATGCTGGTGTCTGAAATCAAGTTCTGATACTGAATAGACGTGATCTTGCTTACTTCAAACAGAGTATCTGCAAGTCAGAACATAATAATTTTAGGCAGCAGATAGTTCATACATGAAACTTATAAATACTATATCTTTTCACTTTGTTATCATCAAAACTTAAATATAGGGTAGTAGATTCAAACTTTGTTCTAACAATCTCCCCCTTTTTGATGATGACAAAAACTAGATATTTTAAATGAAGATAACGTGAAAAGGTATCTGGAATATGTATCAGAATAAGAAGCAAAAGGATAAGGAGTAAGGAGATGTCAGAGTTGAGAGATACTCCCCCTGAGTTTATTACTTCCCTTTGATTATACGTGTTCTTCAGGATCAGATCTTTTTGCCTTTCTTTGAACATCAGAGTATCAGAGTCTTTGACTTATCAGAAGCTTTGTGTCAGAGCAGAGCTTCAGAGCTTTTCTTGTCAGAGCTTTGCTTTGGATCAGAGTATTAGGGCGGATCAGAACTTCATATTGATCAGAGCTTCTAGTCTTCAGAGTGTCCAAGAGCTTCCTTGTGCCTGTAGACTTTAAACAAAACAGAAAAAACATTTCAAGTAATAGAGTTAGAATGTTTGAGAATTTCTGTCTAGTTAGCCGTTATTGATTTAAATATCATTCTTGTTCTCCCCCTTTTTGTCAGCAATCAAAAAGTGTTGGTGATGTGCTAAAACAATTAAGATCAGAAAAACTAATCATATTAAGATAGTTCAGAATCAAAACAAGAAAATATTACAAAACATATTGTTGTACCCCAAAATTTGCCCTCCCATATTCATCAAGAATTATCAAAGTCAAGGTCACAAAATGCCCCAAGGGTTGTGCAGCTCAACTGTCTCCTAGACAGTCAAAACTAGGGTTTGAGTTCTGGTCAAGCAAATGAACTTCTCAAAGATCCAATCAAGTCTCATATGCCTACAAAGATGTTCAAGCACCCTCATGTCAAGTTTCAAGGCATTCAGCTCAAAATTGCACAGTCAAAACCCTAGATTGCACTACAGTCAACTGTAGGGGCAAAATGGTCATTTGGCAGTCAAAAGTTCAAATTTTTGGTCAACACATCATTTTGAAGCCACAAACATCATTTGATCAATGCTTGATCATGATTTTCAAGATTTGGCTCAGAAATCATCAAGATGCAAAAGTTGCTATATTTGGACAGCTGAAAAAGTCAACAGAAATTGACCAGGGCATAACTTTCACATGGATTATCAGAAAAATTCCATCCAAAGCTCATTTTGAAGAGAAAGACATTTCCTACAATTCATCTTCATGTTCCAAGTCCAAGAAATGCTCTCACAAAAAGTTATCAATTTCAACATTATAGGTCATTTTCAAAAGTCAACAAAAAGTGACTTTAAGTCAAAGGCCATAACTTGAGATTGGTAAATCAAAATGACATGGGACCAAAGGAATTGGTTAAAGGACTCAAAGACCTTTCCAAAATGTCCAAGAACATGTGAAAAGCTTAAAAATTGACCAAGTTATGCCTTGTGGAAGTTGGGAAATTTTTGGAAATTTTCGAAAGTCAACATTGATGCAAAAGGCCTAAAAATGCAAATGGGCCCATTTTTCTTCCAAGTTTCTTCATGCAAAGCCTATGCACGACCACTAGGCCCAAAGGGAAGTATTTTCATATTTTTTAATTATTTATTTGAATTAATATTAATTTATATTCATTTAAATCATTTTAATTTATGAAAAATATAAACCTTAACCTAAAAAAATCTTTTTATGCACATTCTAATGTCAATATTTCGTGCTTAATTGATTATGGCAAGTTTTGGTGTTAATTGATCAGATTTGATACAAAAACTATGAGAAAAAGATTTGAAAAGATCCATGAAATCAAATATCCAAAAATCATCAAAGCAATGGATTTGATTCAATCTTTTTAACCTAATTGCTTCCATACAAGTATGAGATCACAACCCTAGGCCAAGAAGACTGAAAAGCTGCGCATAAACAAGCATAGCATTCTTGAAAATTCACAAAAAAACTCAAAACTGAAAAGTGCATTAGAGGTCAATTCAAGCTTCGATTTTGATCCCATTAGCATTCTCATACATTCCTGGACATATTCCAACCATTGGCATCAACTCAAACGCCTTGAACTGGTATCTGAACCTCAAACTGTATCAAGAACATCTTGAAATCGCATAGCATGATTTAGACATCCTTTTGCATTTTTATTTGTATATTCTTACTCCTTGTGAAGTTTGTGAACTAACCATGATAGTTAATTGAATTTTTGTGGCATAAACACGAATCCACCATGTGCGTTTTCTAGGTTTTCAGGTTCTCAAAATTGGGGCTTTATCAATACAGTAAAATTGGCCACTGAAATCACCATGGTTGCATTCAGTGTGTTCTTCTGAATAAGACACATCCCTCGCGATAAATTTATGATTCATAGGGAGCTATTCGCTATTTTTTCAAAAGGCCTCTAACACCACGGTTGCAAAACCGTTGCCCATTGGTTTTGTTTTACAGGGAAGGGGAAGGAGACGAAGCCGTGTCACCATGTGATAGGCTCTTTTGAAATTCGCGCGTGTTTCATCAGTTAGCGTTATTCTTCTTTTATATTATTTAGGATGTATTATATATTAAATGAATTGACGTAGCTCAGCTGGCAGGGACTAAGGCTTGTGACTTCCAAGACCTGGGTTCAAGTCCCAGGTCTGTACGTTTGCTATATTATTTTTCAAAACAAATTCACATGCAGGTTTAACGTTAAGGTTCACCATACACGCTCAATAATCCATCGCCCACGCGTCCATCTCGCCCAGATCAAAGGCCAATATTGAAAGTCTACCATACAGCCAGTCAACGCATTGGTATATGATCAGAAAAGTCAATGAAGCAGCTCTTATTGGGCCAGGCTTTTTCAGATTTGAACCTCCTAAATTGGGGACTACACCCCACTCTGGTTTGATTTCTTTTTTTTATTTCATTTATTTTAATTGATTGTTTATTTTAATTATTTATTTTAATTAATTATTTTAACAAAAATATAAAAACACTAAAAAAAATCAGAAAATACACAAAAATATAATATTTATTTTATTACAATTATTTTCATAAATAAACTAGCATGTAAATAAATTAGTGTAATTAGGTTTTAATTCCAATTCTTTTTTTTATAAAAATCCAAAAATGTAAAATTTAGGTTTTAATTGTTAATTCTTTTTATTTCCCTTTCTTCCACAATATTAATTATTATTTATTTATTTATTTTCCTATTTTAATTGTACATAAATGAATTAGGTTAATTTAGGTCATATTTTAATTCTTTCTTAATAAATAAAAAATATTAGAATTTAGGGTTTGCCGTTTAATTTAATTTTAATTAATTCTCCTTTTTTCTCATTAAATCTAAAAAATACAAAATATCAAAAACATTTAATTTCCTTTTTTTTATTATTTAATTTTTAATTCCCGTTAACTTTTAATTATTTGCAAAAGGGTCCAACGCCCGTCATTAATCATTTAATTCGCGCATTTATCTTTTGTCGTTTATATAATCATGTAATTGCCCCAAAGCGTTGTAATTTACTTTTCGCACTTTATTTCTTCGCATTATTTATTTCTCCGCTAAATCGGGTCCGGTTTAATTTTGGCGATGTGGACCCGCGCCTTTGTAATAGTCGTAGATTTATCTTTTCCGCACTCCTAACTGTTAATCGAGCATGAAAGAATGAATGTCTTAACTAAAATCAAGCGTAGAACACGACAAACATGACAAGACAAATAAATGAAAATGACACACGAATCGCACACACCACCCCTAGGGTACGCCTCACTGTTGCCTTGCCTCAAAAGGTGGTCGTCGAGTAGAAAACGTCTTAGCAAGTCCTCATGATCCGGGAACCTGGCATGAGGGTAGCTTCTAAGGTGTCTTCCTATTGCTCTGGTGATCACCATGTCCCGAACCTCGAATTGACCCAAAAACCTCCAACGGTGGTGCTACCTACCTCTCAATGGTGGGATGGCACTACTTTAAGGACATTTACACAGACGAATTCCTTAGGGTAGGTAGGTTCTCAAGGATACTTGCTCTAATCTCAAAACAAACTCAAAAAAGACTTTTCACACCGACACATTTTCAAAAGCTTTCAAAGCAAACTTTTCAAACACTCTGACGTACGAGTCGATCTGAAATTTTTCAAAAGAAACTTTTAAACCCACATTGAAAAGCAAGCAAACAATTTTGAAAACACATTGAGCAAGTATCTAAGAGCCCATGGATAACCATGGATAGAAAGGGTGCTAACACCTTCCCTTTCTATAACCTACCTCCCGAACCGAGAGCAATCTCTATAAGGAATTTTTCTGTGCTTTTGTCCTTTCCACTTGGAGAAAATAAAAGACGGTGGCGACTCTTGCTTCCGCGACATTTCGCGAACCAGCGTTAAACAGTCAGTTCCAGATCCACCGATCACAGAACTGGCGACTCTGCTGGGGACTATACTTTATAAAGTGAGGTGTACCTTAGGGCTAGGTCATAACTATGTTTTCAATTGCTTTCCTTGTTTGCTTTAAATTGTGGGACTGTCTTGGGAGTTCTATAGATCCTAACCCGGATCTGGGGATACCTTCTTAGAAAGTAGCAACAAGGCTGTGAGGGAACTGTGCGGGGTATACCGACACGGTTGAAACAGTCTGCTACGTTGATGTGGCACTTTGGTGTGTACCGGTAACCCTTGAGTTCAGTCAAGGAGAGTACGGGGCCTCCGCGTGGTGTCGTGAAGCATCAACAGACCTTAGGAACCTTAATTGAACTATCTTGGCCTCTTTAGGGTAGTGAGATAACTGACTTTGGTGCAGTCCGAGGTTGGTTGATACTCGATACTACACTCAATTGAGGGTTGCTTTCCTGGAATATTTCGGTCGCCAGTTCAGTGGCTAAATCGAAACGATGAACAATGAAAGCAATCCCGTGATATTGGGAACCTTAGAACCCGGTTACTTTGATTAGGACAGGTATGAACCCACCAACTTCAAGAGGGTACTACCCAGACCCCCTGCTGGCCTAAACCCTAAGGGCTCTTTTGTGTGACTTGCGTGCCTTCGTACTTGACTACTTGCATGCTTGTTATCTGACCCTTGATGTCTTGCAGGTTTTGTTCATAGTCCTTAATTGGGACTTATAACAGGGTGTACTAACCACTTGCAGGTTCTGTTTATAGTCCTTAATTGGGACTCATGACAGGGTACTAAATTTCTTGCAGGTCTTGTTTATAGTCCTTAACCAAGACTCATGATAGGGTTTACCAAATTACTTGCAGGTCTTGTTTATAGTCCTTAACCAGGACTCATGACAGGGTTTACCAAAATTTCTTGCAGGTGTTGTTTATAGTCCTCAACCGGGACTCATAACAAAGTATACTGAATCTCTTGCAGGGTTTGTTTATAGTCCTTAATCGGGACTCATAACAGGGTTTACCTACATCACCCCATGCATAGCATGACATCATACCATTGCATACCATTGCATACATCCTAACCCATTTCAAGGATCTCAAGGGCTTGTGATGCAGGTCATGATGAATCAAACATCTAGCAAGGGGCAAAGAGGATTTATTTTCCTCCAGCCAAAGTTGTCAGAGGCTATGACCCACTTGATATGGTGAGCTTTGACACTTGAAGAAGGTTCCCCTAGCCAAGGTTGTCAGGGGCTATGACCCACTGGATATGGTGAGCCTTTGACCCTTGAAGAAGAATTCTCAACAACATGGGTTTCCTTCAATCAAGCTATAAGTTCCGATGCTAACAATTTTCTTGCTTACCCTGCGAGGTCCTTGAAAACATTGCATACATGTCATACTCATCATTGCATTACAGGTATCCCTTTTGCAGGTCACTTACCCTTCTCGCTGTTTATTTCAGCAATGGCTTCCCAACAAGGTAACCAGGGTCTTCATGCTCAAGAGACTCAGTTCAGGGAAATCTTCCTAGGTCTATCCAAGGGGCAGGAAGAGTTGAGGGCACTCCTCATGGGGAATATGATCAGAAAGAATCCTGAAGATGACAAAGACGAACAAATGAAACGTCTACAAGCTGAGGTAGACACATTAAAAACCCAGATGCTGGGGCAAAGGGCCCTCATTCAAGGTTTAGCTCAGGAGCAAGGAGAGCTGAGGGCCATGATCAGTCAGTTTCATCAAGATGTGAAGCAACCAGCCCAAGCCAGGGACCAAGTCTTTGATCAGCCACCAAGAGGACCAAAGTCTGGTATGGTGAAGAATGAACCTCTCCAAATTGCTACCACTTCACAAGCCCAGTATCAACGAGGTAATCGACGCAAGCGATACACGCCTGGAAGACATTTCACTGAGACTGGCATACCACCATCTCTAATACTGGAACACTTGTTGGAGGTCAATCTGATTACTTTAAAGGGTCCTCCCCAGAATCCTGACATCTCTGCTCCTACTTATAACCCTGATAAAAGATGTGCCTACCATTCTGACAGTCCTGGACATGACACCAATGACTGTTGGAGCTTGAAGAACAAGATCCAGGACTTGATCGACGGAAGGGTGCTGGAGTTCATGCCGGGTGGCCAAATGAAATGCTTCTGCTGAGAATCTCCCATCTGAAGTGACTAATTCAAACTAGAAAACTTTTGTTCATTCGAATGTTCAAGTTGCATTTTTCTTTGATTGTCTAAACATTTATTCATGTCAAACGTTGTTATTTCATTAATGCATCGCTTATGTCTGTTTTGAATCAATATATTCGCATTCACTATATGCAAACTGTTTTCATATTTTTTCTGATGTCGACTCTTGATCTTTAATCCTAAGCCTCTTGAGGGAGGATGACGAAAACGATACCATGATCTACAGTATGCTTTTGAACAGACCCCGCTGATGAAGTACAGGCATTGTTTCAAATCCTAAACACTGGAGTTATAAGGATGATAATCCCTCGTCAACCCTTCCGAGCCAAAGAAGTAGGAGTTTTATTTTCGAAAATCAAAACCCTTAATCATAACCTGGGGCAGGGTAGTCTCTCAGTTGATCCAAGTGCATAACGAATAGCACCGAAGAGATCTTTACAAAACGAACAAAGACAGTAATGGTTCAGAGCAATCAAAAGGACAGGCAGTCCTCATCAAAATTCACAAATGAAAATCCCAAAAAAGTCTAAACCTACAAAGGGGACTTATGAAACTGGGGCATCCCGCTGACTGTAATTCCAAAAAAAAAAGGGAACAGTTCAGGCAAAAAAAGAAAGGGATAACGAAAATCAAGAAAAAGGTCCTACAAACCCTCAACAAAAAAAGGGATGACTGCCTATTCGAAATAAGTTATCCATATCCGAATCATCACCGGAAAATCAAAGCAAAGACTCAAACAAAGGTCTAACGCACGATCAACTGAGTTTAGGTTTGGAGAACGTCACGAAGAGCGGGTGGGTACAAATAATTTGAGCCTTTATCCTTTGTTTCTTAAACCGTGAACCAGGCCACGTTATAACCCTCAAAAGTCCTAGCTGAAGCATGGGTTAGTTCGAAAGCATACTGTTACGAAAGGTATCCTGACTCCTGAAGGCCCACGGTAAATACGGAGTTGACATCACGTTTTACAAACATCTAATTATTTTATGAAAAAAGAATGCATTTTCAAAAATCTTCAAGACAGACATAAGCTTTGCATTTTTAACATAACTTTGTTTGCATATGACTTTTTGTTTGAACAGCAGAGAAGTTCGCACGACGAATATCTTACGAACAAAAGGCTTCTCCACAAAAGAGTCACCTCAAATGGAAGAAAGCATCTCCAATCAAGGGGCATGGCATGACCATGGTCCATCATCTGGGGCAATCCAATCAAGATTCGGAGAATCTCTCAAAAGGCCAAATAGCCTGGGGCAAATCTCCACCTGAGTCACTTGGGGCACTCCAGCAACGAATCTTGCCTGATCAAACACTCTCTGGGGGCATGACAAAACGCTTCTAACAGGGGGCAACTCCCTACATTCTAAGAACACGGACATAGTCGAAAAAATACTGCGCATAATCAAAGACCCGCTAGGTTGACATACCTAGGCAAAAATAAGGGCTTCCCGGCGAACCAAAAGGGTTCGGGCAAAATGAAGGGATGAAATGAAAAATCTGTACACCCGGCAAGTCGAAAACCTGAAAAGGCGGCTTGGGCAAAAATGGGTATCCCGGTGGACTGAAAACCCGAAAGGGCGGCCCAGGCAAAAGTTAGGGATCAAAGCGTACGACTATGTCCTGTCATTCATATCACTTGCCTACCAGAAGAAGGTTTGTCCGTCAACAACTATCAGCACCTCATAGGTATTTCTCTCCCACCTCAGAAACAGGGGCAATAAGGAGTCACCTAAGAGCAATCTAATGGTTCTATCCCCCAAGGTGCCAAGATAGGTTCAGCTAAAGAACATAACCGGTACATCTTAAATCCCCAGAGAGTGGTTCAGTAAAAACAATACCTTCTTCTCCAAGCTATTATCAGATTGTCAAGGAAATTGAGTATCCTCCCGTAGATCCCAACCTCCCCAGCAGCAGCACATATTCAGTACAAGCATCCCCGGCAGTCTTGGCCTAAAGATTGTTCCCCGGCGGTATCTCAGTCACTTCCCCTGCATAACAAAACTTCCCCAGGAGTCCAATCCAGTTCCCCAGGAAGTTGGGATTCATATCCCCAAGCAATAAGCTTATCCCCGGTAGATTCTGGAAGCTTATCACCTCGCAAAGCACGAACGTATCGCCCGACTTTATTTAAAGAGTTATTTCCTTAACAGGATATAACTGGGTTATCCTCAGCCAGAAGCCACGGGAAGAGCGTCGTCGACAAAGCCTTCCTACCCCAGCGAAGTCTATCAACGTTTCCTATACAACAAGGGTTTCCTCAGCAAGTCGTTCTCAATAATTCAGCAAAGCATTTCTCTCCCCACAAAGTACCGCTTCCTAGCATGGTCGTCAGAGTATCTTTTTCTCCCCGCAGAATCTTCCATTTGCCAAGTTTATTCCTCAACGGAGTTATCTTCTCCTACCAGTATTCTTGCAACTACCATCCCCAGCGGAAGGGAAATCAATACCTCAACATCAGCCCAGGATACGACTTCCTAGCGCCTGTCAAGGATTTACTTTCCTAGACAAAAATATACATTCATAAAACGTCACATACATCATTATAGCATGCATAGACACATCATATCATACAAGTCTCATTTACATCAAGAACGTCATTGCATACCATGCATTGCATATGACTGACTTTTACCTTTCAGGAAAGATGCAGTTTAAATCCTCAATCACATTTCAAGACCTAGACCGGTCCAGTCCAATCGACCCTAAGATCTCCCTGGTTCTTATCCCAGTAGAAGACACCCAAGATTTTTCTCAACGAGCGTTGTTGAAGATAAAGTCACCCAAGATTTCCTTAACGAGCGTTGTTGAGGTCACCAAGATTTTTCCTCAACAAGCGTTGTTGAAGTTAAAGTAGTCTTTTATGGTCCCCTCTCCGACAGTGAGCGTGAGGTGGTAATTCCTTTTTCAAGATGTTTTCCTCTCCGACGGTGAGCGTGAGGTGATAGTCTTTTGTGGTCCCCTCTCCGACGGTGAGCGTGAGGTGATAGTCTTTTGTGGTCCCCTCTCCGACGGTGAGCGTGAGGTGGTAATTCCTTTTTCGAGATGTTTTCCTCTCCGACGGTGAGCGTGAGGTGATAGTCTTTTGTGGTCCCCTCTCCGACGGTGAGCGTGAGGTGGTAATTCCTTTTTCAAGATGTTTTCCTCTCCGACGGTGAGCGTGAGGTGATAGTCTTTTGTGGTCCCCTCTCCGACGGTGAGCGTGAGGTGGTAATTCCTTTTTCGAGATGTTTTCCTCTCCGACGGTGAGCGTGAGGTGATAGTCTTTTGTGGTCCCCTCTCCGACGGTGAGCGTGAGGTGGTAATTCCTTTTTCGAGATGTTTTCCTCTCCGACGGTGAGCGTGAGGTGATAGTCTTTTGTGGTCCCCTCTCCGACGGTGAGCGTGAGGTGGTAATTCCTTTTTCAAGATGTTTTCCTCTCCGACGGTGAGCGTGAGGTGATAGTCTTTTGTGGTCCCCTCTCCGACGGTGAGCGTGAGGTGGTAATTCCTTTTTCGAGATGTTTTCCTCTCCGACGGTGAGCGTGAGGTGATAGTCTTTTGTGGTCCCCTCTCCAACGGCGTGTGAGGCGGTAATTCCTTTTTCAAGATGTTCTCCTCTCCGACGATGAGCGTGAGGTGATAGTCTTTTGTGGTCCCCTCTCCGACGGTGAGCGTGAGGTGGTAATTCCTTTTTCAAGATGTTTTTCCTCTCCGACGATGAGCGTGAGGTGATAGTCTTTTGTGGTCCCCTCTCCGACGGTGAGCGTGAGGTGGTAATTCCTTTTTTAAGATGTTCTCCTCTCCGACGATGAGCGTGAGGTGATAGTCTTTTGTGTTCCCCTCTCCAACGGCGTGTGAGGTGGTAATTCTTTCTTCAGATGTTTCCCTCTCCGGCATGAGCGTGAGGTGATATCTCCTTTTAAATTATAATTTCCTATAGTTCCCTCTCCAACGTGAGTGAGGTAACTCCCTTTGAGATTATAATGTCCTTTGGTTCTCTTCCCGATATTGCAAAGATGGTAATTCCCGCCAAGATTTTTCTCAACGAGCGTTGTTGAAGTTAAAATCGCCCAAGGTTCTCTTACCATTCATGATTAAGGCAGTAACCATTCCTGGTTCATTCATCAGCGTTTGAAGTTCCAGACTCAGCTCCTGTAACCAATCAGGACATATCTATACCAAGCATCTAAAATCAACTCCTGCAACGTGTCAGGTACTCATTTTCTCTTTTGCAGGTATGCAGGTTCTAGCGAAGGAATCTCTTACGCAGTCAGCATCCAGATGGCATCTATAAGCCCATCATCCTATTCAGCAATCTCTAAATGGCATCTATAAGCCCATTCCCCATCACTGTCACTATGTGAGCGCAAATTTCTGGGCACTTTAGTGTTCAATCATCTTCTACCCTCGGATTACGAAAGGCACGTCAGCCAATCTGCATCCTCAGGTCTAAGAAGATTGAACAGGGGCAACTGTTGTACCCCAAAATTTGCCCTCCCATATTCATCAAGAATTATCAAAGTCAAGGTCACAAAATGCCCCAAGGGTTGTGCAGCTCAACTGTCTCATAGACAGTCAAAACTAGGGTTTGAGTTCTGGTCAAGCAAATGAACTTCTCAAAGATCCAATCAAGTCTCATATGCCTACAAAGATGTTCAAGCACCCTCATGTCAAGTTTCAAGGCATTCAGCTCAAAATTGCACAGTCAAAACCCTAGATTGCACTACAGTCAACTGTAGGGGCAAAATGGTCATTTGGCAGTCAAAAGTTCAAATTTTTGGTCAACACATCATTTTGAAGCCACAAACATCATTTGATCAATGCTTGATCATGATTTTCAAGATTTGGCTCAGAAATCATCAAGATGCAAAAGTTGCTATATTTGGACAGCTGAAAAAGTCAACAGAAATTGACCAGGGCATAACTTTCACATGGATTATCAGAAAAATTCCATCCAAAGCTCATTTTGAAGAGAAAGACATTTCCTACAATTCATCTTCATGTTCCAAGTCCAAGAAATTCTCTCACAAAAAGTTATCAATTTCAACATTATAGGTCATTTTCAAAAGTCAACAAAAAGTGACTTTAAGTCAAAGGCCATAACTTGAGATTGGTAAATCAAAATGACATGGGACCAAAGGCATTGGTTAAAGGACTCAAAGACCTTTCCAAAATGTCCAAGAACATGTGAAACTCTTAAAAATTGACCAAGTTATGCCTTGTGGAAGTTGGGAAATTTTTGGAAATTTTCGAAAGTCAACATTGATGCAAAAGGCCTAAAAATGCAAATGGGCCCATTTTTCTTCCAAGTTTCTTCATGCAAAGCCTATGCACGACCACTAGGCCCAAAGGGAAGTATTTTCATATTTTTTAATTATTTATTTGAATTAATATTAATTTATATTCATTTAAATCATTTTAATTTATGAAAAATATAAACCTTAACCTAAAAAATCTTTTTATGCACATTCTAATGTCAATATTTCGTGCTTAATTGATTATGGCAAGTTTTGGTGTTAATTGATCAGATTTGATACAAAAACTATGAGAAAAAGATTTGAAAAGATCCATGAAATCAAATATCCAAAAATCATCAAAGCAATGGATTTGATTCAATCTTTTTAACCTAATTGCTTCCATACAAGTATGAGATCACAACCCTAGGCCAAGAAGACTGAAAAGCTGCGCATAAACAAGCATAGCATTCTTGAAAATTCACAAAAAAACTCAAAACTGAAAAGTGCATTAGAGGTCAATTCAAGCTTCGATTTTGATCCCATTAGCATTCTCATACATTCCTGGACATATTCCAACCATTGGCATCAACTCAAACGCCTTGAACTGGTATCTGAACCTCAAACTGTATCAAGAACATCTTGAAATCGCATAGCATGATTTAGACATCCTTTTGCATTTTTATTTGTATATTCTTACTCCTTGTGAAGTTTGTGAACTAACCATGATAGTTAATTGAATTTTTGTGGCATAAACACGAATCCACCATGTGCGTTTTCTAGGTTTTCAGGTTCTCAAAATTGGGGCTTTATCAATACAGTAAAATTGGCCACTGAAATCACCATGGTTGCATTCAGTGTGTTCTTCTGAATAAGACACATCCCTCGCGATAAATTTATGATTCATAGGGAGCTATTCGCTATTTTTTCAAAAGGCCTCTAACACCACGGTTGCAAAACCGTTGCCCATTGGTTTTGTTTTACAGGGAAGGGGAAGGAGACGAAGCCGTGTCACCATGTGATAGGCTCTTTTGAAATTCGCGCGTGTTTCATCAGTTAGCGTTATTCTTCTTTTATATTATTTAGGATGTATTATATATTAAATGAATTGACGTAGCTCAGCTGGCAGGGACTAAGGCTTGTGACTTCCAAGACCTGGGTTCAAGTCCCAGGTCTGTACGTTTGCTATATTATTTTTCAAAACAAATTCACATGCAGGTTTAACGTTAAGGTTCACCATACACGCTCAATAATCCATCGCCCACGCGTCCATCTCGCCCAGATCAAAGGCCAATATTGAAAGTCTACCATACAGCCAGTCAACGCATTGGTATATGATCAGAAAAGTCAATGAAGCAGCTCTTATTGGGCCAGGCTTTTTCAGATTTGAACCTCCTAAATTGGGGACTACACCCCACTCTGGTTTGATTTCTTTTTTTTATTTCATTTATTTTAATTGATTGTTTATTTTAATTATTTATTTTAATTAATTATTTTAACAAAAATATAAAAACACTAAAAAAAATCAGAAAATACACAAAAATATAATATTTATTTTATTACAATTATTTTCATAAATAAACTAGCATGTAAATAAATTAGTGTAATTAGGTTTTAATTCCAATTCTTTTTTTTATAAAAATCCAAAAATGTAAAATTTAGGTTTTAATTGTTAATTCTTTTTATTTCCCTTTCTTCCACAATATTAATTATTATTTATTTATTTATTTTCCTATTTTAATTGTACATAAATGAATTAGGTTAATTTAGGTCATATTTTAATTCTTTCTTAATAAATAAAAAATATTAGAATTTAGGGTTTGCCGTTTAATTTAATTTTAATTAATTCTCCTTTTTTCTCATTAAATCTAAAAAATACAAAATATCAAAAACATTTAATTTCCTTTTTTTTATTATTTAATTTTTAATTCCCGTTAACTTTTAATTATTTGCAAAAGGGTCCAACGCCCGTCATTAATCATTTAATTCGCGCATTTATCTTTTGTCGTTTATATAATCATGTAATTGCCCCAAAGCGTTGTAATTTACTTTTCGCACTTTATTTCTTCGCATTATTTATTTCTCCGCTAAATCGGGTCCGGTTTAATTTTGGCGATGTGGACCCGCGCCTTTGTAATAGTCGTAGATTTATCTTTTCCGCACTCCTAACTGTTAATCGAGCATGAAAGAATGAATGTCTTAACTAAAATCAAGCGTAGAACACGACAAACATGACAAGACAAATAAATGAAAATGACACACGAATCGCACACACCACCCCTAGGGTACGCCTCACTGTTGCCTTGCCTCAAAAGGTGGTCGTCGAGTAGAAAACGTCTTAGCAAGTCCTCATGATCCGGGAACCTGGCATGAGGGTAGCTTCTAAGGTGTCTTCCTATTGCTCTGGTGATCACCATGTCCCGAACCTCGAATTGACCCAAAAACCTCCAACGGTGGTGCTACCTACCTCTCAATGGTGGGATGGCACTACTTTAAGGACATTTACACAGACGAATTCCTTAGGGTAGGTAGGTTCTCAAGGATACTTGCTCTAATCTCAAAACAAACTCAAAAAAGACTTTTCACACCGACACATTTTCAAAAGCTTTCAAAGCAAACTTTTCAAACACTCTGACGTACGAGTCGATCTGAAATTTTTCAAAAGAAACTTTTAAACCCACATTGAAAAGCAAGCAAACAATTTTGAAAACACATTGAGCAAGTATCTAAGAGCCCATGGATAACCATGGATAGAAAGGGTGCTAACACCTTCCCTTTCTATAACCTACCTCCCGAACCGAGAGCAATCTCTATAAGGAATTTTTCTGTGCTTTTGTCCTTTCCACTTGGAGAAAATAAAAGACGGTGGCGACTCTTGCTTCCGCGACATTTCGCGAACCAGCGTTAAACAGTCAGTTCCAGATCCACCGATCACACATATTCAATCAGTGCATCAGAAAATCAAGGAAAACATGAAAAAGGTCATGCATGAAAAAAAAATTAAGGTTGAGGAGGCAAGCGTGTGAACAGGTTCTCCAGCATGGCTTGAATCTTTTCAGAAGTCTCATTCTGCTTATGCACCATGCTGACAACAGTGTCAATCTTGCTGTCCTGCACATCCATTCTCTCTTTCATCTTCTGATCGTTTTCATCCATCCGCTGCTGCAGACGCATGTCATTCAACCTTAGTTCTTCCAGAGTCTGCCTGTCCAAGGCAGCTTGAGAAGCATCAGAAGCAGGAGGCTTCTCAGAACTTTCAGCAACATCCTCTGCTTGACTTTCTTCAGCTTGAATGGTCTTGTCTTCTTCTGATTGAATGGTCTTGTCCTGTACCTTTGCAGCTTGCTGTTTCTCAGACCAAGGTTCACTGTCCAGAGGGAGCACGTCCTCTTTCAGAAGCATACTTCCAACTTCATTCAGAAGCTTGCTGAAATTTTGTTGAGCCTGCTCATAGTTGATATCCTGCAACTTGAGGGCTTCAGCATGTACCCAAAGTCTGAACTGTGACAAGAGCTGATCAGAAGCAGCTGGGTCAATCATTCCAGGACAGACTTGCTTCAAAGAAGCAATCCATTGCAGCACACCTGTTTCAAAATTCAAAATACCAGAGCCAACATCTGGTTGCTTTGGTTTTGGGATGGCAATTTTGTGTTTTAGATCAGCAAGACGGTCAAGACTGGTTAAGTCTATGAAGGTCCTGCTGGGGTTTTCAGAGGTTTTCTGAGCAGCTGTTTGTTTTGGAGAGGGAGTATCAGAGTCAGATATTACGATTGGACTGGGTGGTGTTTTGGGAGTATTTGGTGGTGTTGATTCTGATGAGGATGGTAACTGGGGCATAACAACAGTTGTTCCACATGGCAACTGAATTGCCAGCGGTGATGGTTGAGGTGAATGAGGTTCAGATTGATGAGGGGAAGGAGTTTCAGAGTGGTGAAACTCTGTTTGTGGTGAAGGTGGATTAATTTCTGGTTGGGGAGAGGAGGTGGAATCTCTGATTGCTCAGGGATCAGAGGTTCTTCTGAGAGTGGTTGTTGTTGTTCTGGTTCAGCAGCAGATTGCTGTTGTTCTGGTTCTTCAGCAGATTGCTGTTGTTCTGGTTGTGGAGGAGGAACATTTTGTGGTTCAGAGTTTGGTTGATCAGAGGCATGTTGATCAATATCAGACAGCACTTGGTCAAGTGCTGATGTGGTTGAAATTGTTGGTTGTTTGGGGTGTTTGGTTCTGGGTCTTCTGAGTTTTAATGCCTCAGAAGGGTCTTCTTCTTGTACAGTTTCATCTATGGTAGGGATGGGGATTGATATTCTATGAGAGGTTTGAGGAGGGATAGATGTTGGAATAGTAGAAGAATTTAAAACAGGGGTAGCAGATGAAATACCTCTTTTCTTTGGAGTCTGCTGAGATGATCCTTCTGATGGCGCCTTCCTCTTCTTTGTCTTCTTCAGAGTCACTTCTGGTTGAGGTTGATGCAGATCTCTGATATTCAGCTTTGGATCTGTACCATCTGCCTTGCACGCATCCAAGTACCTGAGAATCACCTCTGGTTTGGATTCGACTTCAGAAAATAACGGAAAATCACTCAGAGGCACTCTTCTGCTGGAGATATCAGCAGTGGAAGTAGCTCTGGGTTCCTTCTGAATATTCTCTATCAGCTTCATCTTTTTCAGATTCTTTGCGTTCAGAGGTTTTCCAATTGTTGGTTCAATAGTGCTCAGCTCTTGAGCTTCTATCAAATGCTCAATCAGCCTATTCTCTGTCAGAATATCTGATATCAACCTTCCAAAAGGTATCCAATCCCTCTTGGTTCTTTCTTCTTCCCTTGTTTCTTTCACACTGGTTCTGAGGTGGTTGAACAGGAAGTGAGCCAGATTGATCTTTATCTTCTGATCAATAAAGTAGATCAGAAACTGCTGATCCACATTTATGTAATCAGGAGAACTGGTTGGTTTCCTGTGGTTGAAGCACCCCAGAATTATCTTAGCCCATACTCTGAAATGATCCTTCAGATCTTTAATCTTGCTGCTGGGCATCCCAAGAGTGAAAATCCTGTTAGCTACCACACCTATATCAGCACATCTTTCAGCCATGTCCACACAACGGACGCCACCACCACTTTGACCGATTAGCCTTGCAATGAGATCTTCAGTAATCACAATCTTCTTCCCCATAACAAAGGAAGTGACTAGATGTGTTGAAACCTTGGCGTGAATCCAAAATTCCTTGACCAGCGCTGGGAATGTTGGTCCAACCAACCTATCGAAATACCTTTCCCACTTTTGAGCCCTAACTTCTTCAGTTAGGTCAAAACCATTCTCCTTCAAGCTTTCAAAGTCAATGATTAATTCAGAAAGCACTTCTAGATTCTTCACCGGAGTGAGGAGAGTTCTGAGTGGCACTTGATATTGCTCAGATGATGCTTTCTTCTGATTACCTGCAGAAACGCTACTGGAGGTTGCCATGTTCACACTAAAAGGGTTTTGAGAATGAACTGAGGAAAAAGGTTTGCAAGAGATGAACTCAGAAATATGCAGAAAATGCTTGAGTATTAGTGAGAAAGCGTAAAGAATAAGAATGAGAGATTAATGTGCTTAAATAGAGTTTTCAAAACTATTTTGAAAAGATAAACGTTTTTTAAGAGAGAGAAAAATCATGATTGCCATTTAAAAGCATGATTACTTTTCATTAAATGCTTGCTGATTTTGGGGGATTTGAGAAAGATACTTAAAAACGGTTACCAGACATGTGTCTCAATGCACCCAATCAGCGCTTTGCCTTCTCAGAAGCGTGCACGCGTTCTGCTTCAGAGATATGCTGATGATTGGATGACACTTGTTTGATGTAGTGATCAGCACGTCTGTCTTTGAGCTTAGACTCTCAGATCTTTAGACTTGCATCTAATACAATCTGCATGTTCTATCTTTCTGAAAGGAGATTGATCAGAAGTTCACAGTAAAATAATTACATTCTGAAGATAAATATATGGAATTAAAACATTTTCATTCTGGACATACTTTCATGCTGAGATGTTTCAGAATGAAGTTAAACCTATCTTCTGAAAGGGGTTTAGTAAAGATATCAGCCCATTGATGGTCTGTATCTATAAATTTTAAGTTCAAAATACCTTTCTGAATATAGTCCCTAATGAAGTGATGTTTTATTTCTATATGCTTAGCTCTAGAATGTAAAATGGGATTCTTACTTAAGCAAATAGCAGAAGTATTATCACAAAGTATAGGAATGTTACTCTCAAAAATCTGGAAGTCTTCAAGCTGACTTTTCATCCAGAGCATTTGTGTGCTACATCCTGCTGCTGCTATGTACTCAGCTTCTGCTGTTGACAGAGCAATTGTTGATTGCCTTTTGCTGGACCAAGAGATCAGATTTTCTCCCAGAAACTGGCAGCTTCCATAAGTACTTTTACGTTCCACTCTGTCTCCAGCAAAATCAGCATCACAGTAGCCTACTAAGCTGTAATCACTAGATTTTCTATAAAACAAACCCAGATTAGTAGTACCTTTCAGATACTTGAAAATTCGCTTAACAGCTGTTAAGTGAGATTCTCTAGGATCTGATTGGAATCTAGCACAGATACAAACACTGAATAATATGTCAGGTCTTGAAGCAGTCAGATAGAGGAGAGAACCAATCATACCTCTGTAGACTTTCTGTTCTACATTTTTGCTTACCTCTTCTCTTTCCAGAATGCACGTGGGATGCATTGGAATCTTTGATGGCTTACATTCTGAGAGGTCAAATTTCTTCAGAAGATCTCTGATGTATTTGCTCTGATGAATGTAAGTTCCTTCTGGAGTTTGATTGATCTGAATTCCTAGAAAGAATTTCAGTTCCCCCATGAGGCTCATCTCAAATTCTGCCTGCATACACTTAGCAAATTTTCTTCCAAGAGAAGGATTAGTAGAACCAAAAATAATATCATCAACATAAATTTGACAGACTAAGATGTCACTCTTAACTGATTTACAGAATAGAGTAGTGTCCACTTTCCCTCTGGTGAATTCATTTTCCAGCAGAAAGTTACTTAGCCTTTCATACCAAGCTCTGGGAGCTTGTTTTAGACCATACAGTGACTTCTTTAGTTTGAAAACATGTTCTGGATGTTTTGTATTTTCAAAACCTGGGGGTTGGTGTACATAAACTTCTTCTTCTATATAACCATTTAAGAATGCACTTTTGACATCCATCTGATACAGAGTGATGCCTCTATTAACAACAAATGAAATTAAAAGTCTGATAGATTCTAACCTGGCGACTGGGGCAAAGGTTTCTGTATAGTCTATCCCCTCTTGCTGACTATAACCTTGTGCAACCAGTCGTGCCTTGTTTCTGATGACTTCACCTTGTTCATTTAGCTTGTTTCTGAACACCCATCTTGTTCCAATGACGTTGAATCCTTTTGGTCTGGGAACGAGATCCCATACGTCGTTTCTGGTGAATTGATTCAGCTCTTCTTGCATTGCCAGAATCCAGTCATTATCCAGAAGTGCTTCATCAATAGAAGAAGGTTCAATCAGAGACACCAGTCCCATAAGAGTTTCTTCAGAGTTTCTGAAGCTTGCTCTTGTTCTGATTGGATCTTCCTTTCTTCCTAGGATAGTCTCTTCTGGGTGATCCAAGCTGCTTCTGGGTAATCTTTTCTGAGGTTGATCAGCAGCTGTTGTAGGATTTCTAGCAGTGCTCCTTTCAGACGTTGAAGGAATGTCTGAGTTGAGAGCTTCTGATGACTTGTCTTCAGAGCCTGCAAATTCAATTTCTATACCTGCAAAAACTTCATTCTGCTTTGACTTTTCAGAGTCAAGCTTGTCATCAAAACGAACACTGATTGATTCTTCCACAATCTGTGTTTCTGTATTGTATACTCTGTACCCTCTTGAGCGTTCAGAGTATCCTAACATAATACACTTCTGTGCTTTAGAGTCAAACTTGTTCAAATAATTCTTTGTATTTAATATAAAGCAAGTACATCCAAATGGATGAAAATATGAAATGTTGGGCTTTCTGTTCTTCCACAATTCATATGGAGTATTTTCCAGAATAGGTCTTATTGAGATTCTATTCTGAATGTAGCACGCTGTGTTTATTGCCTCTGCCCAGAAGGTCTTAGCAACATTTGTCTCATTGATCATGGTTCTGGCCATTTCTTGCAATGTTCTGTTCTTTCGTTCTACAACTCCATTTTGTTGGGGAGTTCTAGGACAAGAGAAATCATACAGAATGCCTCTGTCATTAAAGAATGACTCAAAATCTTTATTTTCAAATTCTCCACCATGATCACTTCTGACTTTAACGATTCTAAGATCCTTTTCATTCTGAACTTGGTTGCAGAAGGTAACAAACACAGAGTGTGACTCGTCCTTGTGTCTTAAGAACTTTACCCATGTCCATCTGCTATAGTCATCTACGATTACTAACCCATACTTCTTACCACTGACTGAAACAGTTTTAACTGGTCCAAATAAGTCAATGTGCAGAAGTTCTAATGGCTTAGAGGTGGAAACAACATTTTTGGATTTAAAAGAAGGTTTTGCAAATTTGCCTTTCTGACATGCTTCACACAGAGCATCTGAATTGAACTTCAAATTAGGAAGTCCTCTGACCAGATTGAGTTTGTTAATCTGAGATATTCTTCTCATACTAACATGCCCCAATCTTCTGTGCCAGATCCACTGCTCGTTGTTAACAGACAGAAGACATTTTACATTCTGACTCTTTAGTTCAGAAAGTTTGATTTTGTAAATGTTGTTTTTCCTCTTACCATTAAACAGGATAGTCCCATCTTTCTGACTAACAGCTTTACATGATTTTTGATTAAAGATTATATCATAACCGTTATCACTTAATTGACTTATGGATAACAGATTATGCATCAATCCATCTACTAGCAGAACATTATTAATAGAGGGAAGATTTCCATTACCTACAGTTCCAGAGCCAATTATCTTTCCCCTCTGATTGCCTCCAAAGCCAACGTGGCCTCCAGGCTTAAGTTCTAGGCTTTGGAACATATGCCTTCTTCCCGTCATGTGTCGTGAGCAGCCAGAGTCCAGGTACCATGACTGGTGTTTCTGACTTGCTGCTAAAGATATCTGCAACATGTATTATTCTATCCTTAGGTACCCAGATTTTCTTGGGTCCTGATTTGTTAGTTTTACCAAAACTCTAGTTGAATTTTGGTTTCACAGAGTGCTTACTGCTAGTATATTTGATATCATGTGTGTGACCATACACAAAGTGTGAATTCAGAGGAGTGTGTTTAATGGTTAAGTCCATGACATTATTTGGTGTAGGAACCTTACCTTGGTATCCTATTCCTTTCCTGCCGTTTCTGCTAACTCCATAGATCATTGAAGCCATTCTGCTTCTATCTATGCTTTTAGCTAGGAACTTCTGGAAACTGTGATCATACTCCTTGATGATCTCATCAGCGTTGCTGGGAGTTTCAGAAATTGGTTCCTTCTGAGAGTTTTGTAAAGTGTTTTCTAATTTTGAAATCTTATCTCTCAGCTCAGAATTTTCCAATTTGAGACTCTCAGACTTATTAGAGTCAGATTCAAGATTCCTTTTCAGGTCTCTGAATTTAGCTCTAATTTGCTGATAACGTTCCAGAATCTCATTAAGGCTTTCAGCAAGTTCAGCCTTTGTAAAATTAACAGCAAAGTTAGGAAATACCTCTTCAGTGTCTGATTCTGAGTCTGATTCAGAAGCTTCACTATCTTCTGAAATGTTAGCCATGAGAGCTATGTTTGCCCTTTCATCATCTGATTCTGAGTCAGCTTCAGACGAGTCAGAGTCATCCCATGTAGCCATGAGACTTTTCTTCTTCTCTCTTCCAAACTTCTTTTTGGGCTTTTCCCTCTGAAGCTTTGGGCAGTCACTCTTATAGTGTCCTTTCTCGTTGCACTCATAGCAGATGATGTCTTTGGTGTTTGGCTTTTTGCTACTGGAGGAGCCTTCAGATCTTCTGTATCCAGAGGAAGAATCTGTCCTTCTGTATCTGGAAGAAGACTCGTTCTGATCAGATCTTCTGGGATTCCTGAACTTCCTTTGTCTTTGCTTCCACAGTTGATTTACTCTTCTGGAGAGAAGGGAAAGTTCGTCTTCTTCTGATGAGGATCCATCAGATGTTTCTTCAACTGCCTGCAAAACTTTAGACTCAAATTTTCTGTTAGATTTTAATGCTAAAGGCTTACCTTGCTTCTGAGGCTCATCAGCTTCTAGCTCTATCTCATGACTTCTGAGGGAGCTGATAAGTTCCTCCAGAGTGATTTTGTTGAGATCTTTAGCTAGCTTCAGAGCAGTAACCATAGGCCTCCACTGCTTGGGTAAACTTCTGACGATTTTCTTGACATGGTCAGCAGTAGAGTATCCTTTGTCCAGAACTTTGAGACCAGCTACCAGAATATGGAATCTAGAGAACATAGTTTCAATGGATTCAGATTCTTCCATTTTGAACGCCTCATACTTCTGAATGAGCGCCAGAGCTTTTGTTTCTTTAACCTGAACGTTGCCCTCATGCGTCATTCTGAGAGAATCAAAAATATTCTTAGCTGTGTCTCTGTTGGAGATCTTTTCATACTCAGTATAGGAGATGGCACTGAGGAGGATGGTTCTGGCCTTGTGGTGATTCTTGAAGTCACGCTTTTGTTGATCAGACATTGTTTTTCTATCAATCTTCTGACCACTTGCATTCACAGGGTGCGTGTATCCATCTGTCACCATATCCCACAGATCAGCATCATGTGCCAGAAAGAAGCTTTCAATTCTGTCTTTCCAGTAATCAAAGTTTTCTCCATCAAAGACTGGAGGTTTGCCACTGAATCTGTCTCTGTCCTCATTGTTGTCATTGCTGATGTGAGAATTGTTTCCTGCCATTGTGTTTTTCTGACGCTGGATCTTGTACTGACACGGTTAAGTGTTTTAGCTCAGAACCAGGCGCTCTGATGCCAATTGAAGTGGTGAAAAACACAAGAAGGGGGGGGGGGGGGGTTGAATTGTAAAACTGAAATCTAAAGCAATGAACAAGATATTTTTATCCTGGTTCGTTTGATCTCAAACTACTCCAGTCCACCCGTCAAGGTGATTTCGCCTCTCTCCAACGAGGTCTTAATTCACTATATTCAACTGAATATTACAGACTGCTTTAACAACTGCTAAAGCCTTCTTGATTCAAACCACAACCCGGTTTGTCAAGGTAACACTTTCTTACAAAGAGATAAAACTATGTGTGTGGATGTTTTCTACAAAACTTTATCACAACTGTGATGCATACACAAATTGAAGCTTAGAAACTAGATTGCTAAACAGTAATGGAATATCAGAGTGTATGGTTTAGCAAAACTGAGAGAACGAAGATTATGGTTTAGCTTTTGTGCGTGTAGAGATTTGAAGAGCATTAACCATTTCAATCTTCAAAGCCTTGTTTATATAGCACTGAGATGATGAACGTTGGATGCAATATTCTTGATTCAATGCTAATAACAAGCTTTCCTTATTGAGAAGATCTTGTCTGGAATGAGGCCGTTGGAATTAATTTGCTTTCAATGCACAGTACCGTTGCTTACTTAATGCAAGTTCTGGCTTGGCTCATTCTGACTCTGCTTCGCTGCTGATGAACTATTGTGTTTCTGTATCAGAGTGTTGAGCGCAGTCTTGTTCATCAGGCTTCAGCATGTACGTGAGTTGATCATCTGATTTTATCATTCTGATATAGCAACTTCTGATGCTGGTGTCTGAAATCAAGTTCTGATGCTGAATAGACGTGATCTTGCTTACTTCAAACAGAGTATCTGCAAGTCAGAACATAATAATTTTAGGCAGCAGATAGTTCATACATGAAACTTATAAATACTATATCTTTTCACTTTGTTATCATCAAAACTTAAATATAGGGTAGTAGATTCAAACTTTGTTCTAACATATTTTACCTTCCCGTATTATCAGTTGATGCCCACAATGGAAGAAATCTCTAAATTGCTTGAAGTTCCTATTCTTGATCAGATACCCTTCACCAGTTTAGAGCAAGTTTTGAAACCTGAAGACGTTGCAGTAGCCTTACATCTGAAATGATCAGACATTGTATCTAATTGGGAAACATGGAATGGAGTCAAGGGTTTTTCTCCTAAATTTATGATGGAGAAGGCTCAAGGGTTTCTAGATGCCATGAATTTTCGTGTTTTTGAGGATATTCTGGCTTTGTTAATCTATGGTTTGGTACCATTCCCTAATCCGGACCAATTCATAGATGTGAATGCCATCAAAATATTTCTCACTCATAATCCGGTACCTACTTTGCTTGGAGATGTCTTGCATTCCCTCCACACTCGTACTATGAAGAAGTGAGGAACTCTTATGTGTTGTATACCTCTGCTGTCCAGGTGGTTTATTTCGCACCTGCCTCGATCAATGATAAAGAATGAACAGGGTTTGAGGTGGTCTCAAAGGTTGATGTCACTCACTCATGTAGATATCCATTGGTATTCACGATCTCAAGAAGATGTCACTATTATTGATCATTATGGGGAATTCCATAATGTACCACTCCTTGGTATAAAAGGGGGCATCACTTACAACCTTTCTCTAGCTCTGCATAAATTTGGTTATGCTCGAAGGGACGGTCCTCATGATATGTTCATCCAAGGTATTGTGTTCGACTATGAGAATGATCGACAAAATTACCATCAAAGGTTTATACATGCTTGGGGCATGATCAATAAGATTGATAGAAAGACTTTGGGACACAAGAATTCCATTCTTCTAGAGCCTTACCTCAGATGGGTCCGGTCTCATGCTCAGAATCTTAAAATGCCATATCCTGCTATCCTACCAGTGGTTGTAGAGCCTGTTGTTGAAGGAGATGTGTCTCATACAATTCTTTATCCCAGTGTGCCTACTAACTTCGAAGAACTAAAGAAGTCCTGGATTCAGTTCAAGGAGGAAAGAGATACCTTCGAGTGCAATTATATGCTAGTGAGAAGAAAGTACTGGAGCTGACAAAACGGCTCCACAAAGAACAAAGCCTTAATGCATATGTAAACACAAAGAGGAAGCGCCCATGGGAGATTTGAATTAACATTTGTTGTTTTGTAACTCTTTTTACTGAAAGTAATTATAATTTGAACTTGTTACTAAAATTTATTTTGTTTCCTTTTGTTTCAACAAATTTAAATCCCTCAAAGGTCCTTGAAAACATTGCACTTGCATTTACGCATCATGCATATCATCTGTTGTACCCCAAAATTTGCCCTCCCATATTCTTCAAGAATTGCCAAGTCAAGCTTCAAAATCTCCCCAAGGGTTGCACAGTTCAAAGGCCTCCTGAGCAGTCAAAATTAGGGTTTTGGTCCTGATCAAGAAAATGAAGTTTCCAAGGGTCCAATCAAGTCCCACATGCCTACAAATATGGTCAAACATCCTCATATCAAGTTTCAAGACTTTCAACACAAAATTGCACAGTCAGAAACCCTAATTGCACTACAGTCAACTGTAGGGGCAAAATGGTCATTTGACAGTCAAAAGTTCAAATTTTTGGTCAACATCTCATTTTGAACCCACAAACATCATTTGATCAATGCTTGATCATGATTCTCAAAATTTGGCTCAAAAATCATCAAGATGCAAAAGTTTCCTTATTTGGATAGATGAAAAAGTCAACTGTAAATTGACCAGGGCATAACTTTCACATGGATTATCAGAAAAATTCCATCCAAAGCTCATTTTGAATAGAAAGACATTTCCTACAACTCATCTTCATACTTCAAGTCCAAGAAATTCTCTCACAAAAAGTTATCAATTTCAACATTATAGGTCATTTTCAAAAGTCAACAAAAAGGGACTTTAAGTAAAAGGCCATAACTTGAGATTGGTAAATCAAAATGACATGGGACCAAAGGCATTGGTTAGAGGACTCAAAGACCTTTCCAAAATGTTCAAGAACATGAGCAAATCTTAAAAATGGAGCAAGTTATGCCTTGTGGAAGTTCGGAAATTTTTGGATATTTTGAAAAGTCAACATTGATTCAAATGACCTAAAATTGCTAATGGGCCTATTTTTCTTCCATAATTCATTATCCAAGGCATGTGCACGACCACTTGGCCCAAAGGGAAGTTTTTCTCCATTTTTATTTATCTATTTGGATTTTTTATTATTAATAATTCATTTAATTAAATAAAATACATGAAAAAATACAAAACTAATGAAATAAAATCTTTTTGTGCAGAAAATACCCTCATTGGACACTCAAGATTCGTGCATAATCATTTGTGGAAAGTTTTGTCATGATTTGATACCAAATAGCATGGAAAATATTGAAAAAAGATCTTGAAAAATCAAATCTTCCAAACCATGAATGCCAAGGATTTGGATTGTTTTCTTTGACCTAATTCACTCATACATAAGTATAGAACACAACCCTAATGCCATTGACCACTAAGCTGCGCAAAAACCCCATTATCAAACTCAAGCTTTTTTGCAAAAAATTCCAATTCTGAAAACCTATTTGCAGGTCGATTCAAGCCAAGAAACTCATCCTATTGCCTTCCAAGGACATCAAGCAATCTTCCTGGATCAAGAACACAGTCCCTAGCCCTTTGAATCATTGTACAGAAGTCAAGCTTTTCTCACTTTTTTTCATAATCGTATTTCAAGATTTAGACATTTTCATTGCATATTTTTAATGGATTCATACTATATGATGTGTTCTAATGCTAACCCAATGGTTTAATTTTGTTTTCGTGCCCTATATGAAGATTTGCCATTGACAATATTTAGGGTTTGTGAAGCTTGGAATTGGGGGTTTTCGTTTAAGGAAAAATTAGCCTTCAGGACTTAGACCACTAAATCAAGCATGTTTGGACGATCATGAATCCACCCTCGCGCCTAGTTTATGAGGCCTTATGGCCTATTCGCTATTTTCTCTAATGATAGGTTTTAGAACGGTTCAAAACCGTTGCTTATTATGTTTGTGTTTCAGGAAAAATCAGGCCAAGGAAGAAGAAGGCGAGGTGGCTGTCCATGAGTGGAGCATTTAAATTTTCGCGCGTGAAGAGCATTAGCGTTTGGATTTATTTTATAATATTTGTTTGATATCTAACATACAGAAAACGCGCTTGGCTTGGTTGGTAATGCTTGCAATTGGTAAACCATAGGACCTGGGTTCGAGCCCCAGGTCCTCACCCCCTTTCATATTTTTCTTCATTTAGCGTTCATGTGCAGGTTCAATGTTGTGGTCCACAATACACCCTCAAAATCAAACGTCCACGCGTACCAGAGCATCAAATCAAAGGCCATGATCTGGAGAGTACAGTGGACCCTAGTCAACGCGTATACACGCGTCCTGAAAAGTCAAAGAGGCCAGGAATTTAAATGGGCCATATTTCTAAAAGAAAACCTCCATATTAAGGGGTAGACCCCCTAGGTTTGCTATCTTTAAATCCTTTTTTTTATTATTATTTTATTCTTTCTATTTTGATTATTATTCTTTTCAATTAATTCTTTTAATTTAATTTCTCAATAAAAAACACAAAAACAAAAAATCAGAAAAGATGAAAAATTAAATATATTTATTTAATAGTATTTTTTGTAAATAAAGTCTATTAATTAACTAGTTTTAAATTAGGTATCAATCTTAACTTTTTTAATAAAAAATCTAAAATTGATAGAATTAGGTTTTAAATAATTTTTTATCCTTTTTTATTTTCTTTCATAATAATTAAATATTAAATATTTATTTTTATAATTAAATTGCATGTAAATTAATTAGGGTTAATTTTAGGTTAAAGTTCGATCTTTTCTTAACAAATAAAAATTGTAGAATTAGGTTTAATTTTAGTTAATTCTTTTTTCATTAAAATCATAAAAAACAAAAAATACCAAAAACAATTTTCTTTCTTTTTTTAATTAATTAATTCCATCATTTAATTTAATTTTGCAAAAAGGGTCCAACGCCCTCGTTTTAATTCTTATTCAATTCGCATATTTATTTCTTTCTCGTATAATTTTTATGTATCTCTCCCAAAGCCGTGTAAATTATTTGTCGCACTTTATTTTATTTCTTTATTTATTTTTCTGTCAAATCGGGTTCAAGAACTTTTGGCGATGTGGACCCGCGCCTTTTGTAATAGTTTAGGACTTTACTTTTCTCGCAAATATTTTCACTGTTAATTGATGCATGCAAGAATGAATGGCCATAAATAAAAACAAACGCTAGATCACCTTTAACATGACAAAAGACAAAAATAACTGAATCAGACACACAAATCACCCACCACCCCTAGGGTACGCCTCACTGTTGTCTTGCCTCGAAAGGTGATCGTCGAGTAGAGGATGTCTTAGTAAGTCCTCATGATCCGGGAACCTGGCATGAGGGTAGCTTCTAAGGTGTCTTCCCATTGCTCTGGTGATCACCATGTCCCGAACCTCGAATTGACCCGAACACCTCCAACGGTGGTGCTACCTACCTCTCAATGGTGGGATGGCACTACTTTAAAGGACATCTACACAGACGAATTCCTTAGGGTAGGTAGACGACTCTAGATACTTGCTCTAAATTTCAAAACAAATCAAAAATACTTTTCACACCGACACCTTTTCAAAAGCTTTCGAAAGCAATTTTTCAAACACTCTTGAGGACCGATACTAGAGTCGAACTGGAATTTTCAAAGAAACTTTTTTAAAACCCACAGTTGAAAAGCAAACAAACCATTTTTGAAAACACAATGAGCAAATATCTAAGAGCCCATGGATAACCATGGATAGAAAGGGTGCTAGCACCTTCCCTTTCTATAATCTACCTCCCGAACCGAGAGCAATCTCTATAAGGAATTTTTCTGTGCTTTTGTCCTTTCCATTTGGAGAAAATAAAAGACGGTGGCGACTCTTGCTTCCGCGACATTTCGCGAACCAGCGTTAAACAGTCAGTTCCAGATCCACCGATCACAGAACTGGCGACTCTGCTGGGGATATTTTTAAAGTGAGGTGTACCTTAGGGTTAGTTCAGAACTGTGTTTTCAATTGTATTGACTTGTCTGCTTTAAAATTGTGGGACTGTCTCGGGAGTTCTATAGATCCTAACCCGGATCTTGGGATACCTTCTTAGAAAGTAGCAACAAGGCTGTGAGGGAACTGTGAGGGGTATACCGACATGGTTGAAACAGTCTGCTACGTTGATGTGGCACTTTGGTGTGTACCGGTAACCCTTGAGTTCAGTCAAGGAGAGTACGGGGCCTCCGCGTGGTGTCGTGAAGCATCAACAGACCTTAGGAACCTTAATTGAACTATCTTGGCCTCTTTAGGGTAGTGAGATAACTGACTTTGGTGCAGTCCGAGGTTGGTTGATACTCGATACTACACTCAATTGAGGGTTGCTTTCCTGGAATATTTCGGTCGCCAGTTCAGTGGCTAAACCGAAACGATGAACAATGAATGCAATCCAGTGATGTTGGGACCCTTAGAACCCGGTTACTTCTAATAGGACAGGTTGAACCCACCAACTTCAAGAGAGTAATACCCAGACCCCATGCTGGCCTGAACCCTAAGGGTTTCTCTTGTGTGACTTGTGTGCCTTCGTACTTGACTACTTGCATGCTTGTTATCTGACACTTGAGTTTCTTGCAGGTTTTGTTTATAGTCCTTAATAGGGACTCATAACAGGGTATACTAAGTTTCTTGCAGGTTTTGTTTATAGTCCTTAATTGGGTCTCATAACAGGGTTTACCGAGTCTCTTGCAGATTTTGTTTATAGTCCTTAATTGGGACCCCTAACAGAGTGTACTGAGTTTCTTGCAGGTTTTGGTTTGCAGTCCTTAATTGGGACTCGTAACAGGGTTTACCTACATTACCCCATGCATAGCATGACATCATACCATTGCATACATCTTAACCCATTTCAAGGATCTCAAGGGCTTGTGATGCAGGTCATGATGAATCAACTATCCCAACAAGGGGCAAAGAGGATTTATTTTCCTCTAGACAAAGTTGTCAGGGGCTATGACCCACTTGATATGGTGAGCTTTGACTCCTGAAGAAGGTTCCCCTAGCCAAGGTTGTTTGGAAAGTAAAATAAGGTTGATGACTTAAGTCAGGGGCTATGACCCACTTGATATGGTGAGCCTTTGACCCTTGGAAGAAAGGCTCTCAACAAATATGAAGTTTCTTTCAATCAAGCTAACAAATTCAAACGCTAACAGTCTTCTTGTTTATCCCGCGAGGTCCTTGAAAACATTGCATGCATGTCATACTCATCATTGCATAACAGGTATCCTTGTTGCAGGTCACTTACCCTTCTCGCTGTTTATTTCAGCCATGGCTTCCCAACCAGATAACCAGGACTTTCTTGCTCAAGAGACTCAGCTCAGGGAAATCTTCCTAGGTCTATCCAAGGGGCAGGAAGAGTTGAGGACACTCCTCATGGGGAATCTGATCAGAAAGAGTCCTGAAGATGACAAGGACGAACAGCTGAAACGTCTACAAGCTGAGGTAGACACATTGAAGACCCAGATGCTGGGGCAAAGGGCACTCATTCAAGGTTTAGCTCAGGAGCAAGGAGAGCTGAGGGCCATGATCAGTCAACTCCGCCAAGACAGATCCAACATGAAGCAACCAGTCCGAGCCAGGGGCCAAGTCTTTGATCAGCCTCCAAGAGGACAAGAGTCTGGTATGGGGAAAAATAGACCTCTTCAAGTTGCTACCACTTCACAGGTCCAACCACAACCTCGCCCGGAGCAAAGGGTTGATCAGAGTGAGCCAAACAAGCCCAGGAGGCAATTTACCCAGCTCAACACGTCGATGTCTCAAGCCCTACAACACTTGTTGAGACTAAATTTGACTACATTAAGGGACCCTCCTAAGAATCAGAATACAGCGTCACCAAAGTATAATCCCAACGCCCGTTGTGCTTATCATTCCGACAGCCCGGGGCATAATACAAACGACTGTTGGTCTCTGAAGAACAAGATTCAGGACCTGATTGACGAAGGAGCAGTGAAATTCACCCAAGATGGTCAGGCCGAGTTCTTCTACTACCCCCGCAAGACTCACCATTTGAAGTGACAAATCCTGAGACTAGAAAACTTTTGTTCATTCGGATGTTCAAGTTGCAGTTTTCTTTTGTTCAAACATTTATTCATATCAAACGTTGTTATTTCATTAATGCATCGCGTATGTCTGTTTTGAAGCAATATATTCGTATTCACTATACGCAAATGATTTTCATATTTTTTCTGATGATCAACTCTCAATTCTAAGCCTCTTGAGGGAGGATGACGAAAACGATACCGCTATCTTTACAGTATGATTTTGAACAGACCCCGCTGATGAAGTACAGGCATTGTTTCAAATCCCTAAACACTAGAGTTATAAGGAAGATAATCCCTCGTCAACCCCTCTGAGCCAAAGAAGTAGGAGTTTTTATTTTCTAAATTTAAAACCCTTAATCATAACCTGGGGCAGGGTAGTCTCTCAGTTGATCCAAGTGCACAACAAATGGCACCAAAGAGGTCCTTACAAAACAAAGAAAGACAGTGATGGTTCCGAATAACCAATGAAGAAAGGCAGTCATTACTTCTCAAATCAAAAACCCATTAAGTCAAAACCTATGAAGGAGACTTACGAAACTGGGGCATCCCGCTGACTGTAATTCCAAAAAGGGAAACAGTTCAGGCAAAAAAAAAGGGGAATAACAAAAAAAAGAAAGAAAGAGGTCCTATAAACCCTCAACAAAAAAAGGAATGACTGCCTATTCAAAATAAATTGTCAACATCGGAATCATCACCAGAAAATCAGAGTAAAGACTCAAACAAGGTCTAACGTATGATCAACTGAGTTTAGGTTTGGAGAACATCACGAAGAGCGGGTGGGTACAAATAAAATTTGAGCCTTTATCCTTTGTTTCTTAAACCGTGAACCAAGCCACGTTATAACCCTTAAAAGTCCTAGCTGAAGCATGGGTTAGTTCGAAAGCATACTGTTACGAAAGGTATCCTGACTCCTTAAGGCCTACGGTAAATACGGAGTTGACATCACGTTTTACAAACATTCACTTGTTTTATGAAAAAAATGCATTTTCAAAATCTTCAAGACAGACATAAGTTTTGCATTTTTGATATAACATTGTTTGCATATGACTATTTGTTTGAACAGCAGGGAAATTCGCACGATGAATACCTAGTGAACAAAAGCATTTCCAATCAAGGGGCATGACATGATCATGGTCCATCATCTGGGGCAGTCCAATCAAGATTCAGAGAATCTCTCAAAGGCCAAATAGCCTGGGGCAAATCTCCGCCTGAGTCACTTGGGGCATTCCAACAACGAATCTTGCCTGATCAAATACCTTCTGGTGGCATGACAAAACACTTCTAACAGGGGCAACTCCCTACATTCTGAGAACAGGGATATAGTCGAAAAATACTACGCATAATCAAAGACCCGCTAGGTTGACATACCTAGGCAAAAATAAGGGCTTCCCGGCGAACCAAAAGGTTCGGGCAAAAATAAGGGATGAAATGAAAAAATCTGTACACCCGGCAAGTCGAAAACCTGAAAAGGCGGCTTGGGCAAAAATGGGTATCCCGGTGGACCGAAAACCCGAAGGGGCAGTTCAGGCAAAAGTTAGGGATCAAAGCGTACGACTATGTCCTGGCATCTCGTCACTTGCCTACCAGAAGAAGGTTTGTCTATCAACAACTACCAAGCACCCTCACAGGTCTTCCTCTCATACCCCAGAAACAGGGGGCAATAAGGAGTTGGCTAAGCGATCCAATTGTTCTATCCCCCAAGGTATCAAGGTGGGTTTAGCTAAAGAACATAACCAGACATCTTAATTCCCCAGAGAGTGAGCCAGCAAGTCAGTACACTCTCCCCAAGCAAAGTTACAGTCAACCTTAAGGAAGTTGAGTATCCTCCAGCAGATCTCAACATTCCCCAGCAGCATATATATTCTTAACAAGCATCCCCGGCAGTCTTGGTCTAAAGATTGTTCCCCGGCGGCATATCAACATTCAAAGGAATCACTTCCCCAGCATATCAAAACTTCCCCAAGAGAGTCCAATCTAGTTTCCCCAGGAAAGTTGGAATTCATCTCCCCAAGCAGTAAGCTTATCCCCAGTAGATTCTGGAAGCTTACCCTCGCAGAGCACGAACGCGTCGTCCGGCTTTATTCAAAGAGTTATTTCCTTACCAGGATATAACTGGGTTATCCTCAGCCAAAAGCCACGGAAAGATCGCCGTCAATGCAGTCTTCTTATCCCCAGCGAAGTCTATCAGCACTTCCAACACAACAAGAGTATCCCCAGCAAGGTATTATCAACACTCAACAAAGTATCTCTCTCCCCACAGAGTATCGCTTCCCAGCAAGATCGTCAGGGTACTTTCCCCCCCGCAGAGTTATTCCATTCGCCAAGTTTATCCCCAACGGAGTTATCTTCTCCTACCAGTATTCTTGCAGCTATCATCCCCAGCGGAAACAAAATCTATTCTTCAACACTAGCCCAGGAGTGACTTCCCGGCACCCGTCAAGGATTTGCTTTCCTAAACATCACATACATCATTATAGCATGCATATACGCATCATATCTTACATCCCATTTATGTTGAGAACATCATCGCTTGATCCATATCATGCATTGCATATGACTGACCTTTATCTTTCAGGAAAGATGCAGCTAAATTCTCAATCATATTTCAAGACCTAGGCCGGTTCAGTTAATCAACTCCAAAGATTTCTTATCCAGTCTAAGGCCTTCTCTAGTCCAGCTAAATCGACCCCAAACAGATTTTTCTGATGAGGACTCAGTAGAAGTTATCAAAGGTTTTTCTCAAACGTCCGCTTTTGAGATTATAATTTCCTATGGTTCTCTCCCTGATGTTGCGGAGACGATAATTCCATTCCAGGTTTTTCTCAAATGTCCGCTTTTGAGATTATAATTTCCTATGGTTCTCTCCTCAATGCTGCGGAGACGATAATTCCATTCCAGGTTTTTCTCAAACGTCAGCTTTTGAGATTATAATTTCCTATGGTTCTCTCTCCAATGCTGCGGAGACGATAATTCCATTCCAGATTTTTCTCAAACGTCCGCTTTTGAGATTATAATTTCCTATGGTTCTCTCCCCAATGCTACGGAGACGATAATTCCATCCCAGGTTTTTCTCAAACGTCCGCTTTTGAGATTATAATTTCCTATGGTTCTCTCCCCAATGTTGCGGAGCTGATAATTCCATTCCAGGTTTTTCTCAAACGTCCGCTTTTGAGATTATAATTTCCTATGGTTCTCTCCCCAATGATGCGGAGACGATAATTCCATTCCAGGTTTATCTCAAACGTCCGCTTTTGAGATTATAATTTCCTATGGTTCTCTCCCCAATGTTGCGGAGATGATAATTCCATTCCAGGTTTTTCTCAAACGTCCGCTTTTGAGATTATAATTTCCTATGGTTCTCTCCCCAATGTTGCGGAGATGATAATTCCATTCCAGGTTTTTCTCAAACGTCCGCTTTTGAGATTATAATTTCCTATGGTTCTCTCCCCAATGTTGCGGAGATGATAATTCCATTCCAGGTTTTTCTCAAACGTCCGCTTTTGAGATTATAATTTCCTATGGTTCTCTCCCCAATGTTGCGGAGATGATAATTCCATTCCAGGTTTTTCTCAATGTTTTCTTTTGAGTTTGTAATTGCCTATGGTTCTCTTCCCGATCCTGCGGAGGTGGTAATCCCAAAATTTTCTCAACGTTTGCTGTTTAAGGTCACCCAAGGTTCTCTCACCGTTCCCGTTGAGGTAGTAACCATCCCTGGTTCATTCATCACCTTTTGAAGCTCCATATTCAGCTCCTGTAACCAGTCAGGACACATCTATACAAAGCATCTGAAGACCAGCTCCTGCAACATGACATACACTCATTTTTCTTTTGCAGGTACACAAGTTCTCGCTAAGGAATCTCTTATGCGATCAACACCCAGATGGCATCTATAAGCCCATCATCCTATCCATCAATCTCTCAGCATGGAATCTATAAGCCCATTCCCATCATCACATTGCTACTATGTGAGCGCAAATTTCTGGGCACTCTAGTGTTCAATCATCTTCTACCCTCGGATTACGAAAGGCACGTCAGCCAATCTGCATCCTCAGGTCTAAGAAGATTGAACAGGGGCAACTGTTGTACCCCAAAATTTGCCCTCCCATATTCTTCAAGAATTTCCAAGTCAAGCTTTAAAATCTCCCCAAGGGTTGCACAGTTCAAGGGCCTCCTGAGCAGTCAAAATTAGGGTTTTGGTCCTGATCAAGAAAATGAAGTTTCCAAGGGTCCAATCAAGTCCCACATGCCTACAAATATGGTCAAAAATCCTCATATCAAGTTTCAAGACTTTCAGCACAAAATTGCACAGTCAGAAACCCTAATTGCACTACAGTCAACTGTAGGGGCAAAATGGTCATTTGACAGTCAAAAGTTCAAATTTTTGGTCAACATCTCATTTTGAAGCCACAAACATCATTTGATCAATGCTTGATCATGATTATCAAAATTTGGCTAAAAAATCATCAAGATGCAAAAGTTTCCTTATTTGGACAGTTGAAAAAGTCAACTGTAAATTGACCAGGGCATAACTTTCACATGGATTATCAGAAAAATTCCATCCAAAGCTCATTTTGAAGATAAAGACATTTCCTACAACTCATCTTCATACTTCAAGTCCAAGAAATGCTCTCACAAAAAGTTATCAATTTCAACATTATAGGTCATTTTCAAAAGTCAACAAAAAGGGACTTTAAGTCAAAGGCCATAACTCGATATTGGTAAATAAAAATGACATGGGACCAAAGGCATTGGTTAGAGGACTCAAAGACCTTTCCAAAATGTCCAAGAACATGAGCAAAGCTTAACAATTGAGCAAGTTATGCCTTGTGGAAGTTGGGAAATTTTTGGATATTTTGAAAAGTCAACATTGATTCAAATGACCTAAAATTGCTAATGGGCCTATTTTTCTTCCATAATTCATTATCCAAGGCATGTGCACGACCACTTGTCCCAAAGGGAAGTTTTTCTCCATTTTTATTTATTTATTTGGATTTTTTATTATTAATGATTCATTTAATTAAATAAAATACATGAAAAAAATACAAAACTAATGAAATAAAATCTTTTTGTGCAGAAAATACCCTCATTGGACACTCAAGATTCGTGCATAATCATTTGTGGAAAGTTTTGTCATGATTTGATACCAAATAGCATGGAAAATATTGAAAAAAGATCTTGAAAAATCAAATCTTCCAAACCATGAATGCCAAGGATTTGGATTGTTTTCTTTGACCTAATTCACTCATACATAAGTATAGAACACAACCCTAATGCCATTGACCACTAAGCTGCGCAAAAACCCCATTATCAAACTCAAGCTTTTTTGCAAAAAAATCCAATTCTGAAAACCTATTTGCAGGTCGATTCAAGCCAAGAAACTCATCCTATTGCCTTCCAAGGACATCAAGCAATCTTCCTGGGTCAAGAACACAGTCCCTAGCCCTTTGAATCATTGTACAGAAGTCAAGCTTTTCTCACTTTTTTTCATAATCGTATTTCAAGATTTAGACATTTTCATTGCATATTTTTAATGGATTCATACTATATGATGTGTTCTAATGCTAACCCAATGGTTTAATTTTGTTTTCGTGCCCTATATGAAGACTTGCCATTGACAATATTTAGGGTTTGTGAAGCTTGGAATTGGGGGTTTTCGTTTAAGGAAAAATTAGCCTTCAGGACTTAGACCACTGAATCAAGCATGTTTGGACGATCATGAATCCACCCTCGCGCCTAGTTTATGAGGCCTTATGGCCTATTCGCTATTTTCTCTAATGATAGGTTTTAGAACGGTTCAAAACCGTTGCTTATTATGTTTGTGTTTCAGGAAAAATCAGGCCAAGGAAGAAGAAGGCGAGGTGGCTGTCCATGAGTGGAGCATTTAAATTTTCGCGCGTGAAGAGCATTAGCGTTTGGATTTATTTTATAATATTTGTTTGATATCTAACATACAGAAAACGCGCTTGGCTTGGTTGGTAATGCTTGCAATTGGTAAACCATAGGACCTGGGTTCGAGCCCCAGGTCCTCACCCCCTTTCATATTTTTCTTCATTTAGCGTTCATGTGCAGGTTCAATGTTGTGGTCCACAATACACCCTCAAAATCAAACGTCCACGCGTACCAGGGCATCAAATCAAAGGCCATGATCTGGAGAGTACAGTGGACCCTAGTCAACGCGTATACACGCGTCCTGAAAAGTCAAAGAGGCCAGGAATTTAAATGGGCCAGATTTCTAAAAGAAAACCTCCATATTAAGGGGCAGACCCCCTAGGTTTGCTATCTTTAAATCCTTTTTTTTTTATTATTTTATTCTTTCTATTTTGATTATTATTCTTTTCAATTAATTCTTTTAATTTAATTTCTCAATAAAAAACACAAAAACAAAAAATCAGAAAAGATGAAAAATTAAATATATTTATTTAATAGTATTTTTTGTAAATAAAGTCTATTAATTAACTAGTTTTAAATTAGGTATCAATCTTAACTTTTTTAATAAAAAATCTAAAATTGATAGAATTAGGTTTTAAATAATTTTTTATCCTTTTTTATTTTCTTTCATAATAATTAAATATTAAATATTTATTTTTATAATTAAATTGCATGTAAATTAATTAGGGTTAATTTTAGGTTAAAGTTCGATCTTTTCTTAACAAATAAAAATTGTAGAATTAGGTTTAATTTTAGTTAATTCTTTTTTCATTAAAATCATAAAAAACAAAAAATACCAAAAACAATTTTCTTTCTTTTTTTAATTAATTAATTCCATCATTTAATTTAATTTTGCAAAAAGGGTCCAACGCCCTCGTTTTAATTCTTATTCAATTCGCATATTTATTTCTTTCTCGTATAATTTTTATGTATCTCTCCCAAAGCCGTGTAAATTATTTGTCGCACTTTATTTTATTTCTTTATTTATTTTTCTGTCAAATCGGGTTCAAGAACTTTTGGCGATGTGGACCCGCGCCTTTTGTAATAGTTTAGGACTTTACTTTTCTCGCAAATATTTTCACTGTTAATTGATGCATGCAAGAATGAATGGCCATAAATAAAAACAAACGCTAGATCACCTTTAACATGACAAAAGACAAAAATAACTGAATCAGACACACAAATCACCCACCACCCCTAGGGTACGCCTCACTGTTGCCTTGCCTCGAAAGGTGATCGTCGAGTAGAGGATGTCTTAGTAAGTCCTCATGATCCGGGAACCTGGCATGAGGGTAGCTTCTAAGGTGTCTTCCCATTGCTCTGGTGATCACCATGTCCCGAACCTCGAATTGACCCGAACACCTCCAACGGTGGTGCTACCTACCTCTCAATGGTAGGATGGCACTACTTTAAAGGACATCTACACAGACGAATTCCTTAGGGTAGGTAGACGACTCTAGATACTTGCTCTAAATTTCAAAACAAATCAAAAATACTTTTCACACCGACACCTTTTCAAAAGCTTTCGAAAGCAATTTTTCAAACACTCTTGAGGACCGATACAAGAGTCGAACTGGAATTTTCAAAGAAACTTTTTTAAAACCCACAGTTGAAAAGAAAACAAACCATTTTTGAAAACACAATGAGCAAATATCTAAGAGCCCATGGATAACCATGGATAGAAAGGGTGCTAGCACCTTCCCTTTCTATAATCTACCTCCCGAACCGAGAGCAATCTCTATAAGGAATTTTTCTGTGCTTTTGTCCTTTCCATTTGGAGAAAATAAAAGACGATGGCGACTCTTGCTTCCGCGACATTTCGCGAACCAGCGTTAAACAGTCAGTTCCAGATCCACCGATCACATCATCACATAACATGTACTCTACAAGCAGGTTTTCTCATCTGCTTGCTTTTTATTTCAGTAAAAGATGGCTCTAGAACAGACTGTCAAGGAACTCCAAGCACATAATACCCAATTCCATGAAACGCTCTTGAAGTTAGCCCAGAGGAAGAAAGAGATGATAGTGCTCATTGCCAAAAAGAAGAAGACTCGGAAACCAGTCATCCTCAACATGAGGAAAAGGTTCAAAAACCTCCCTAAGCAAGCTCAGAACTGTGTTATTTCCTCTGATGAAGATGACAATCAGGAGGGAGATGATAGAAGTATTAAAGCTGAAAGCGTAAGCAACCATGGTTCTGGTGAAATTCCTAAGGATAAAGACTACTCCGATGAGAAATATCCTCCTACTGATGATAGATACAAGCAGCTGGAAGATTGACTTAATGTTATGGAGATATAGAAAGTGTCGGGGATAGACTTTGAAGAGTTAGGTCTTATCTCGGGGGTTGTTATCCCTCACAATTCAAGGTTCCTACATTTTCCAAGTATGATGGTGTGTCTTGTCCAAACCTTCATCTGAGATCTTATGTTCGGAAGATTCAACCCCATACTACTGACAGAAAGTTATGGGTTCACTTCTTTCAGGAAAGTTTGTCTGGTACATAACTCAAGTGGTTCTATCAGCTGAAGGGAACCAACATTTGCACTTGGGAGGATTTGGCTGCTGCTTTTTACAAGAAGTATCAATATAATATTGACCTTGCACCAACTCGTATGCAATTACAAAATATGACCATGGGCTCGAATGAAGGGTTCAAAGAGTATGCCCAAAAGTGGAGATATTTAGTTGGAAGGGTTCAACCTCCTCTATCTGACAGGGAGTTGGTTGATATGTTCATGGGAATTCTGATCGGGCCTTTCTTTAATCATCTGATTAAAAGCTCTTCATCTGGCTTTACTGATCTAATTCTAATAGGGGGAACATATCGAAAGTGGTATTAAAAGTAGGAAGATTCAAGTGGTTGCATCTTTGAGTGCTGTAAAGAAGACATTCAATGGTAAGAAGGAGACCCATGCTGTTTATGGCTAGAAGAGCCATGTTAAAAGTGATTGTAACCAATTTGTAGGAGCTGTGTTAATTTCTAATCCTACTCCTTTTCAACAACAATAACAGGGTAATCAACGTAGGACAGACGCTCCGAGAAGACAGTTTATGAAGATCAGCATGGCATTGTCTCAGGCATTACAACATTTACTGAAAGCGGAGTTGATAACATTAAAGTAGCCTCCTCAGAATCCCAACACCTCGTCTCCCTGCTAAAATCCAAATTCTAAGTGTGCCTATCATTCCAACAGTCCTGGGAACGACACCAACAATTGTTGGGACCTGAAAAACAAGATTCAAGATATGATTGACAACAAAGAGATTGAGTTTGATCCTCCGAAGACCCCAAATGTAATTAATGCACCAATTCTAAAGCATGACAAAGGCGTAAGTGCTATTGATGATGTTATTTATGTTGCTACTATAAGTGAACTGGTTACTCCCCTCCCAATTATCAAAGAGAATCTGTTGCATATTGGTTTATTTCCGGGATGTATTGAAAGATGTTACTACTTTGCAGCCCAACCCAATGACTGCAAGTTACTAAAATAAGTCATTTAATGCCTAATGGACAATCATGTAATTCTGGTTGAGAAGATCTCGTCTTCTGAGAATCCTTTTCAAGACTTATCTGTAATATCCGGCCCTCTTGTCAGGATCACCTCTAAAGGTTCTGTAAGGATTACTGCCAATCCAAAAGATGCTCCTGTAATCATCACTACACCTGGACCTATTCCACATTCCTCGGATAAATCTATTCCTTGGAACTATGGATACGACATCTACTACCATGGCGTCAAGTAAGAACTACCAACTACTGAAGATAAAAGTGTTAAAACTACTGATTCCAACATTGATAATATCGCTGGGACTAGTAAGGTTACTAGAAGCGGAAGGGTTTTTTCCCCAGAAATCTCTCCAAAGACTGTTGCTACACCTGTTCAAGTTACTTCTGCCGAGTCAACTGCTGAGGCTCGGGGCAAAGAGAAAATAATTGAGCCTACCCAGACGGAGGCGCATAAAGAAGTTACAGTTGAAGACACCTCTAGGCAAGAGTTGGAGGAGGTTTTAAAGATTATCCGTAAGAGCGATTACAAGATTGTTGAACAGCTGGGGAAGACCCCCTCTAAAAACTCCATGTTATCTCTGCTATTGTATTTGAAGTCCATGTGTAAGCTTTGGTGAAATTCTTGAAGTCTGATCATGTGCCACAAGAGATTTCTGTCGATCAATTTGAGAACTATGTTGCTAGTTTGACGACTGACAATGGGTTAGGTTTTTCTAATGCTGGCCTAACTCCTGAGGGAAGAAATCACAACAAGGACTTGTATGTCTCCATCAAATGCAGTGGCAATACTCTGGCTTATGTATTGGTTGATACTGGCTCTTTGCTGAATATGCTACCGAAGGGTTCCCTTGACAAACTTGATTGTGAAGGGGTTATAGTGAAACCTAGTGATATTATAGTCCGAGCCTTTGACATATCAAAGATGATGGTACACTGGGAAGTAGATCTTCCGATCAAAGCAGGTTCACAAGTCTTAGAATCTACTTTATATTTGATGGATATCCAGCTAACGTATTCTTGTTTAATCGGACACCCTTGGATCCATGGGGTATGCGCTGTTACCTCAACCCTACATCAGAAGTTAAAATACCATGTGAATGGAAAGATTGTTACTGTCTGCGGTGAACAAGAGTATATGGTTAGCCACATGAGCTCTTTCCTGTATGTAGAGACGGACGGCGAATCCATCGAGACTCCCTGTCAGACTTTTGAAGTCATCCCTCCTGCCTCAACTGAAGACGTCTCTTCCATTGCCAAAGTTACCAGGGTTCTGCCCAGAATGGCTTCACTAAAAGATGCTAAAGCTATTTTAGAAGAAGATGGTTGTACTACTTGGGGTCAGCTTCCTGACATTCCCTATAAATTTGACAAATTTGGTTTGGGTTTCACTGCAGAGGGTCAAAGGGCTGTTCATTACGCTCGTGCTGGAAGACCACCATTTTGTGTCAGCAACAATGGAGTCAATGCTATAAAATATGCTGACAATGATTATGACCTTGACAGCTGGATCTTTCCCACCATCGGCAGTGGACCCAGCAACTGGAAGACTCAAGACATTATCTCTATCTCCTTTAGTCAGGAGTAATAGCTACATTTCTGTTTTATTGCTTTCAAAGTTTTGGTTATGTAACTTATTTAAATAATGACTTTAAACCTTGTGCCTTACCTGGGGCACAACAGTTCGTTTGTTAAGGGTTGTCATTTCATAAACATATTTTCATTTAATAAAGCATTAGACGTTTTGCATTCAAATTTTGCACTCTCTATCTGTCTTTTTTACTTTTATCATTTTCAAATAGCTATGTGTTCTTACACACACCCACACAATAAATTGCATATCCACATCCACTCTGGATCCCGTTGATAACGATTCTGTTATTGCCACTTATGACTTTAAAAATCCGATCTACCAAGCCGAGGACGTAGGTCAGGAAGATTGTGAAATACCTAGAGAACTTTCCAGACTATTAATACAAGAGGAAAAGGCTATTCATCCACATGAAGATCCAGTTGAAATTGTAAACTTGGATACTGAAGCAGACAGAAACGAAGTCAATATAGGCGCTAACTTAGAGGACAGTGTCAAGAACAGGTTAATACATATGTTGCATGAATATGTTGAGATCTTTGCTTGGTCATATGAAGACATGCCAGGGCTCGATACTGAGATTGTGGTTCACTATCTTCCGATGAAAGAGGGTTGTTCTCCAATAAAACAGAAAGTTCGTCGCATGCGTCTCGAGATATCAGAGAAGATCAAGGTCGAGGTTACAAAACAATTTAATGTAGGCTTCTTGGCGATTACCTCATATCCTCAATGGGTTGCAAATGTTGTTCTGGTACCAAAGAAAGACGACAAGGTGCGTATGTGTGTAGACTACAGGGATCTGAATAAGGCGAGCCCCAAAGATGACTTCACGCTTCCATATATTGATGTTCTGGTTGATAACACCGCTCAACACAAGGTATTCTCCTTCATGGACGACTTCTCAGGTTATAATCAGATCAAGATGGCACTTGAAGACATGGAGAAAATAACCTTCGTCACACAGTGGGGAACTTTTTTCTACAAGGTTATGCCTTTTGGGTTAAAGAACGCCGACACAACATATCAACGTGCCATGGTAGCTTTGTTCCATGACATGATTCACCACGAGATAGAGGTCTACATCAACGATATGATAGCCAGGTTGTGGACTGAAGAAGAGCATCTGGACCATCTACACAAGTTGTTCGAGAGACTGAAGAAGCACAAGCTGAGGTTGAATCCGAACAAGTGCACCTTTGGGGTGAGATCCTGTAAACTCATGGGTTTCATTGTCAGTGGTAAAGGTATCGAAGTTGATTCCGCCATAGTCGAAGCCATTCAAGAAAGGCCTCATCCCCGTACTGAGAAGGAAGTCAGAGGTTTCTTGGGATGACTGAATTACATTGCTCGATTCATTTCTCATTTGACTGCTACTTGTGATCCAATCTTCAAGCTGCTGAAGAAAGATCAGGTAGTAAATTGGAACGACGACTGCCAGACAGCCTTTGACAAGATCAAGGAGTACCTACAAGAACCTCCAATTCTGATGCCACCAATTGAAGGAAGACCTTTGATTATGTATCTAATAGTGTTAGAGAACTCAATGGGGTGTGTACTAGGCCAACATGGCGAGTCTGGTCGAAAAGAGAATTCAATATACTACCTTAGCAAAACATTTACCGACTGTGAATCAAGATACTCACTGCTCGAGAAAACTTGCTGCACTTTGGCATGGGATGCTCGCCGACTAAGACAATATATGTTGACCCATACCACTTTGTTGATCTTTAAAATTGATCCCATCAAATATATATTAGGGAAGCCAACTCTCCCCGAAAGAATAGCCCGATGGCAAATGGTCTTAACAGAATACAATATTCAGTACACCACTCAAAAGGCAATCAAAGGAAGTGTACTGGCAGACCATTGGTTTCATCAAGATGTAGACGACTATCAGCCTATGAACTTTGAATTCCCGAATGAGAATATTATGTTAGTAACAGATTGTGAGAAACCTGGACCATATGAAGGACCTGAGCCATAATCTCGATGGAATATGGTTTTTGATGGAGCTTCTAATGCACTTGGCAACAAAATTGGTGTTGCAATGATCTCTCCCCAGGGTTACCATACGTCCTTCACCGCCTGATTATACTTTGGTTGTACTAACAACATGGCTGAATACGAAGCATGCATCATGGGTATTAAAGCTGTTATTGACCTGAGAATCAAGTTCTTGAGCATATACGGGGACTCAGACCTGGTAATCAGTCAGATAAAGGGAGAATGGGATACGAAGCACCCGAATCTCATTCCTTATAGAGAGCATGTGCTTACCTTAATCCCGTACTTCGAGGAGATTACTTTTGAGCATATCCTGTGAGAAGAGAATCAGTTAGCAGACACATTGGCTACAATGTCATCTATGTTCAAAGTCAGATGGGATAACGAAGCTCCTCAAATTACCATTGAAAGATTAGACAAATCGGCACATTGTTGTGAAGTTGGCACTGACGGAGTAGAAGAGAAGCCTTGGTTTCATGAAGTGAAAAGATACCTTGAGGCTCAAGAGTACCCCGATGGGGCATCAATCAATGATAAGAAATTCCTATGGAGGTTCTCATCCAAGTTCTTCCTGAGTAATCGGGTTCTATATAAACGCAATCATGATTCGACTCTGCTTCACTGTGTAGATAAGAAGGAAGCAGAGAAAATTATGGAGGACATACACGAAGGTATATTTGGTACTCACTCCAGTGGACACACTATGGATAGGAAGATTCTGAGGGAGGGTTACTATTTGTCAACTATGGAAACTGACTGCCATCACCACTCAAAAACTTGTCACAAGTGCCAGATCTACACTGACATACATGTGCCTCCAGTACCTCTGAACGTCTTGACTGCTCCTTGGACGTTTGAAATATGGGGCATTGATATGATTGGAGAGATCAAGCCTACTGCTTCTAACAGACATCAGTTCATCCTTATTTCCATTGATTACTTCACAAAGTGGGTTGAAGCAGCCTCGTTTACCTCTGTTACTAAGAATGTTGTCACCTGGTTTATTAAGCATAACCTTATCTGTCGATATGGCATCCCCGAGAGAGTTATCTCGGATAATGGTACTAATATCAACAACACTATGATCATGGAACTCTGCATGCAATTCAAGATCAAGCACCACAACTCTTCTCCGTATCGACCAAAGATGAATGGCGCAGTAGAAGCCGCCAATAAGAACATTAAGAAAAATATACATAAGATAATGATGACATATAAAGATTTGCATGAGATGTTACCATTTTCTCTCCATGGCTATCGTACCTCAGTGCATACATCAACTAGGGCAACCTCATTCTCTCTAGTCTACGGTATGGAAGCTGTCTTACTTGTCGAAGTCCAGATTCCTTCCTTAAGGGTCATGAAAGATGCAGGTTTAGACGAAGACAGGTGGATTCAGACTAGGCTGGATCAGTTGAATTTTATTGACGAGAAGAGGCTTGCGGCTGTTTTTCATGGCCAGATGTACCAGAAATGTATGATTAAAGCCTTCAACAAGAAAGTCAAGCATCAGGTATATCAGGCTGGTGACTTGGTAATAAAATGCATCATTCTACCGTAAGGCAATCCCAGGGGCAAGTGGACTCCCACCTATGAAGGTCCATTTGTAGTCAAGAAGATATTTTCTGGCGGTGCAATGATACTTACCACCATGGATAGTAAAGATCTTCCACATCCCGTGAACACGGACATAGTCAAAAGATACTACACATAAAAGTGACCCGCTAGGTTGACCGGCCTAGGCAAAAAGGGCATCCCGGCAAACCAAAAGGGGACAGGTAAAAATTAGGGATATATCAGAAATAATCATTGAAAGATATATATATTGTACACTCGACAAGTCGAAAACCTGAAAATGTGGCTTGGGCAAAAAAGGGTATCCCGGTGGACTGAAAACCTGAAAGGGCGGTCCAGGAAAAAGTTAGGGATTAAAGCGTACGACTATGTCCCATGGGATCACTTACAACCAGCTTTGTTACCAATGTCAAGTTCGAATGGTGCAGATCAATTCAGTCAACTTCTTTCGGCAGCAAGGGATGAGATGCTCGAAGACATAGGTGCAATAGCGAAGTTTGAAACTCGACGAGATTATTTCCACATAGCTATATGTTTTGTTGTTACTCTGTACTCTTCTTCATTTTTACGATGATTTCCTCATACTAGAATTTATGTCTCTTTGTACAAAAATCATCTGTTTATAGGAAAACTATCAATATAAATACAATTTCAAAATTCAAATTTTTGTTTTACCTTTTTCTATTTTGTTTGCAAAAACGTCCAATGACTAAATTAAATGAACACATGCGTATGAATATGATTACTGTTAATAAATATATGCATAAAAATAGGAATAAGCATTTGCTTAAGACTCTAGGAGTTGGGATAACGCCAGAGTCATCCACAAATCTCCACAGAGAAATGCCCACGGAGCTATCTTCACAAGTTCATTCCTAACAAAGATATATTCCCCGTAAGTCCAATATGCTCTCAAGACAGGAATTGGGACATCTTCTAGCAATTAACCTAATCAGACTCCCCAACAGATTCCCCTAGCAAATAAAGGAGTGTGATCTTTTCCCCAGTAATGCCACCAGTCTACGGAGTCCCAAGCCTCATCAGAGATTATGTCATCAGCATAGTTAACAAGAATTCTCTTCCCCGACTGAGTTTATTTCTCCAACTATAAAATCCCCTATAGAATTCTCCTCTCCAGCAGGGCTTATTTCCTCAGCAGAATATTTCTCCAGCGGGGTTTATTTCCCCAACAGGGTTTATTTTCCCAACATAATATAGACTCTCTAGCTTGAGTCTATCTCTCTGACTACTAAAAATCATCGATAAAATTCCTCTCTCTAGTGAAGGACAGTCCAGACAACTATCCCTAGAGAGTTGCTATAAAATCTGAAACCGGACCAGCTATCGTTTAACTCTATCCTCCCTAGGCGAGTCGGCACCTATATCAGAAACTCGGTCAGATAGCACCTCAGAAGGTTATCCATCTCTTTTATCCCCATTCAGGGTATATAAGAATTAAATTCCCCAGTAGAGCAATGAACGACCAATGTTCTTGAACTTTTCTCCCCAAGCAGAAGTCAACATCCCCCAACGGAGTATCCTCAAACATAAAACAGGAACCCCCATCGGAAGCATTCTAAACAAGATTGAAGACTACTCATATTCGTCATCCCCAGTAGCAGTTATGGATTTATTTTCCCAATTAGATATGTTATACCAAGCTACCAATATGCTTCAACGACATCTCACATTCATACATCATTTGTAAAATATCATAGCATATGCATACGACACGCATATAACATTCTCATTTATTTTAAGAACATCATTATGCAATGCATTATATGCATCATGACTTTGCATAAAGCTAATGTTATCTTTTCAGGTAAAAAAGTCTGTAAACAGACGAATATCATCAACAATTTAAAAACAAGTCGCTGACTAATTACCGAAACAAGACGGGGCAACTATCTATATGAGCAGGCACAAATTAATTCCTGAAACAAGATAGGCAAGCTATCTGTGAAAACGAATTGTAGATCAATTCCCGAAACAAGACAGTGTGACTATCTACATGAACAAGTTGAAGATTAACACCCGAAACAGGATGGGGAACTATCTATACGGTTGAGCAAATATTAATTCCTGAAACAGGATGCCAAAACTATCTTTTTTATCTTTATGACCAGGTGGAGATCAATTCCCGAAACAGGACGGGGCGAATAGCTTTATCACTAGGTGGTATGAATTCCCGAAAGAAGACGGGTTTACAAACAAAAACAGACTGTAGATCAATTCCCGAAACAAGACGGGGAGACTATCTACATGACAAACATTTCCCAGAGACTAAATTTTATAAGCAACTACTCAAGCACCTTCCCCAAAGGTTCATTCTGGAAAGCATTCTTCAGATATAGTCGAGCGTAGGCTCATTCTGATACTTCTATCAACAGATACTTTGGATGGAATCTATAAGCCCATCTTTGACGACATTCTATCATCTCTCCAAATGGCATCTTTAAGCTCATTCAAGCAATATTAATTATCAATCAACAACGTTACTTTTTGCACAGGCGAGTTCAAATTTCTGGGCAATTAGGTGTTCAATCATCTTTTACTTTCAGATCATGAATGGCGAACATGCCAATCTAACACTTCAAGTTTTAGAAGATTAAACAGGGGCAGATGTTGTACCCTAAAATTTTCACTCTCAGTTTTATACAAGACATTCTCCTAGTGTTCCCAAATACTCAAGGTTGCTCAAGAATTGATCAGACAAATTCTTCTCCTAAGAAATGGATCCACAACTAGGGTTTCACTTTTCACAAGGAAGTTTTGGTTTCAAAGGTCTTAAATGAATTCATGGTCTCTTATATGTCTCCAAGAATGCTCATTTCAAGTTTTATGCGTTGCTTCACAAGTTTTCTCAATCAATTGATCAAATGACTGAAAATCAACTGTATTGGGAAAAAAAGCCAACTGTGGTCAACATATAGTTAAACTTCAAAACATTTGGTCAACATCAAGATTTAAAAGTCATATTTATCATTTGATCAAAAGTTGATCATGATTCCTCAAGAAAAGCCCTTAAATCATCAAAAGTCAAAAATTGCCAAATTAGGGTTTCCTAAGGAGAAGTCAACTGAACTTTGACCAAGCATAACTTTCACATGCTTCATCAGTTTTTCCCAAACCAAATCTCATTTTGAAGGAAATTCAATTATCTATAACTTTTTCTCTCTAAGCTCAATTCCAAAAAATGCTTCATTTGAGAGATATGAGTCAATACATTACAGGTCATTTCAAAAGTCAACAAAAAGACACTTTTTGTCAAGGCAACTTACATCAAGATAAATTCTTCAAATGAAAAAAATGATCAACATAGAGATTGTAGTGGGCACCTTAGAATTTCCAAAAAGTCAAAGATTACCTTTAAAAGATGAAAATTGAGAGAGTTATGACTAGTGCAAGTTGGGAAATTTTGAGCAAATGCATGAAGTTCAAATTGAGCAAACTTGATATTTTGGACTATTGGGCCATTGTTTTAAGGTCCAAACGTGTTTTATACTCCTTATACATCTCAGAGCTCATTCATACACTCCTTGATTTTTTTTTTTTTTTTTTTTTTTTATTAATTTAAAGTCAAAATAAAATAAGATAAAATCATATCTCCTTACAAGAGTCCAAGCCCATCCTATCTTTGACCTAATTTGTCCTATATATTCCCATTCATTCTCATACAAACACACATGAAACCGTTGCCTCAAGACTTGTCAAAAAATCTCAAAAAATTTCAAAGAACCATAAAATCTTAAACCCTTATCACAAGCCCTTTCATTACAAACTAGCCATCCCAATCAACCCTATAAAGATCATAGGATAAGGTTGGATCGTTTACAACGATCCAAACTGCCATAAAGTACTTATGCATGCGTCACTATTCCATCCTTACTTGAATTTCATATTTTTTGTTTTTACTGCATTCTAACATTTACTGATGCTTGTTAAGTGTTTATGAGATTCAACTGTACAAGAATGATCCACCGTGGAGGTCCCATGCTGGCCAAAATGTAAAACACCATAGCTACACCGATCTGCATCATTTTCTCCATAGTGCTTAAACCAAGCTGTTTAGCCCAAAAAAATCATCCCATCAAACTCGCAGCCCTTGATTTAGGAGGGTAGGATGTTTTTGGATTACTAATTCTGTTTATTTTGCAAGTTTAATAAAAGAAGGCAACTAGAGAAGATGACCGGAGCTAGGGATCTGAAGCCTTTCCGGTTCAGTCATCATTCTTATATTATATATTTATTGTTTGATATAAGTTAACAAATGTATCACCGCTCCATCGGTTGAAGCGCACACGTTAAGGCATCAGTATAAAAGGTCAAGGTTTCGATCTAGCCTTTTGCAATATATATATATATATGTTGTTGTATGATAAGAATCGATGATTGAAAGATGAATGATGATGCCCTAATGTTGTATATTTGATGTAGAGTTATAGGATAATTATAATTGATGATTATCTATGATTAGAGGATGTTTTTAGGGTCTAAAGTATGGAAACCATAGTGAAAACGCAGAAAATTATCATGACAAAACAGTATGTGTCGACCCCAAAATCCATGCGTCGATGCATGAAGATTTTTAGACTCAGGATGAGTCGATACGAAGGAGCATGTATCGATACATGCAGTGTTGCAGACTCAGTATGAGTCGATACAAAGGGAGTACACATCGACTCATGTAGCGTGTTAAGTCCAGTACGCGTCGACCCAAGACATTACGCGTCGATCCATGTAGTCTGGTTTTTGACAAGTTCATTTTGAAAAGGCTATAACTTGAGTTTTCAGACTCCGTTTGAGGTGCCGTTCGAAGCGTTGAATAGCTAATGCGATGAACTTCATTCTTAATAATTAAAATGAAGAATAGGAAGGATAATCCTAGTATCCAAATTAGTATTAGAGTAAGTTCCCGCGTTAATCGCTATGTTGATTTTTGTGAAGAATGACGAGGATGAGATAATTATAGATTACTGTTCAATTCGTAATAGCAAGATTAATGAGGATAATAATGTAGTATTACAGAATGAATATTATGTAGAGGTTTTGTAATTTAGAAGTAATCCTTAGATGATTAATTAATTATAGGCAATATCATGTTGTAGGCCTATGGCCAACGTTGCGAGATTGACGATCTACTGCTGTATTGTGGTATGGCTGAGTTATTGTGAATTATGTTGATAAATGATGTTTGATGAATTATGATGATAAATGATGTTGATGAATTATGATGATAAATGATGTTTGATTAATTATGATGATAAATGATATTGATGAATTATGATGATAAATGATGTTTGATGAATTATGTTGATAAATGATGTTGATGAATGAAGTTGATGAAAGATGTTGAGATGCCTCTAATAATTGGCAGCTAATAAGATGTAGGCTTATCTCCAACGATGACATTGTGTTGAGATGTTGTTAATTATGGTGTTGTCATTACATTCATGATTGTGTCGCTTACATTTCATTTCAAGATGAAGCTTATGCTCGTTAAGATGGCCTGTATTGGAGAATATTAAGATGAAGGCTTATGCCTTGTTGATGCCTCTATTTATTAGCAATTATTTTAGATGGGAGTTCTGCTCCAATTGTACCACATGCATTTGCATAGTATTGATTCACATTATATGATTGCATAAAGAAGCTGTGTATTGATGTGGTGAATGTGTATTATCGTTGGTATTTCTGTTGCGAATATTGTTGTTTATAAGATGAGAAGTGGTGATGTTATGTGATATAATTTAATATATTATTTGTCATACACTTTATTATATTATTAGATATCTCACCCCTTCTGTTTGAATGTTACCCTTACGTTGGTAACGTGCAGGTAACCCAGAGTGAAGGCTGTATACCTTCAGTAGTTTGAGTCATGTCATTGCTCTGATACGTAACACTCAGGGGGATGAACGCTTGTTGCTTTTAATTATTGATTATTTCAGTTGTAGAACTTTAATTTGATTGTTGCTGAATATGTGTTATTTTGAAGTTGCTGTAACGATGGATAATGATGTTATTAAGAATTTCGTCGCGTAGATGTTAAATTGTTGATTTAAGAGATTAAATTAGTATGCTGATGGTTCATCTGAAGTTTTAAAGTGTTATGTATCCACGTTGAATGCAATGTGTTTTTAAAGCTGAATTTGTGGCGTCCTGATTTTGTTGCATGAATTTTATGACTCTGATTTGCATATATAATTGCCGGGTAGAATTGGGGTGTTACAAATACTATTAATCGCTTGCTCACATTGTTCAAAACAAAAATATTTCTCACAATCACACTTTCAAAATATTTTCGAATAAACACTTTGTACACATTCTTAACCAATACGAGAATCATTACAAAGTTTTCCTTAATATTGGAATTTTCAAAATATTTTTAAACGCACATTCACAAAGCATTTTAAAAAACAAAGTTAGCTAGCGATTAAGAGCATGTAGATAACTACGGATGAAAAGGGTGCTAACACCTTCCCTTTTCGTAACCTACCACCCAAACTCAAAATCTTCAAGGTCTTTCCTGTTCTTTTCACCCTTTCCTTATTGGATAAAAGAAAAGTCGGTGGCGACTCTTGCTATCCGCAACATTTGCAATAAAACACAAAACCAATTCAGTTCTCCCACCGTATTACACGTACGTCGTACTAAGACTGATGGGAATTGAAAAAATTAAGAAACTCTTATTAAACTTTTCATTAAATAAAAAAAAGGCCTTAATAATCATATTTAAATCCTTTGGATGAGAGAAAATTTCACCAAGTATAATCTGCTTCATCCTTATCATCAGAATCGATGATGACTGACCTTTTCACCCTTCTTCATATTCTTCTTGATCTCCTCTTCCTGAGAGCTCTCATGGGTCTCAAAATTTCTTTTGAACAAGCGTAGTCTCTTTCCACTTCTTGATTTAGAGGAGGGTTTTGCACAAGAGCAGCCTCTACAACTACAACAACTTCTTGATTTTGATTCATCTTCTTCTCTGATTTCTTGGATGAAGTTCTTTTTGTGTTTTGGTTCAAAGAGGAATTATGATTTTATATTTTTTTCTTCTGATTATTCCTCTTCTCTGATCCTTGAAAGTCTAAAAGCCAAAATATTTCAAGCATGTCGAGTTTTCTCATTATTGGTTCTTTAATTCTATACTTCACTTGAAAGTTGGAATGATCTTCTGGCTGCCTACCTCAAGCTCTTAAATAATTACATTTCTTTGTCTTTTCAAATTTCTTGTTCCCTTCTTTGACATTCCTTCTTATGCAATGTGTATATAATGGAGTTGTGTCATTGATGTATACAAGTTTTGATATTCAAATTAACAAATCAGTGTATTGTTTATTCTGGTATGATACGATTGATAAATAACATATTTTGTGTTTGGTGTAAATATTACTTTTAGAAGAGAATATGGTTAAAATAGATACAAATTAAAATATAGGAAAATTTTTAAATGTAGATAATTGCTTTTTTAAAAACAGATGATATTTTGACAATAATTATAATGATGCACTGTGGTTGTATATTAAACGTTGATCAAAATAATATAAATTCTAAAATGTCACTTCTGAGAATCGAACATGGGACCTTTAGGTCTATCCCAACGATTGGTTTAACTAACTGTTGTGATATTTCATGCTTTCTAGTATACTACAACGGTACCAGGACCGTGATTGTAAGTAAATCATTTACAACAACACTTACACAATAACACGTGAACCTGCGTAATTATATATCTTTTCAAATAGTTGTTAAATTCCTTTTTCATAGTAGTATGTGTGTCATATTGCATCACAATTTAATTCCTTCTTGTGGATAGGTTGGCATGTTTGAGGACCTTTGATTTCCTCTTGGTGCTCCTATTCTGATTTTTAAGATATAATGTTTGAGGAATCTAATTGACCTTGTGTATCTTGGCTCTCGACCAATTATTTCTATCTAGTTCACTATAATTTCTTTAAAAAAATTCAATCTATCTATTAAAGATGAAATTCATCTAAGTCATCTATTAACATCCATAAATTGTTTTTAAAAATTTAAGTTAATCTTATATATATATATTATTCTTGCATAGAACAAATATCCGACCGACTTTCCGATGTGGGTAGGGGAAGCCACAGAAGTAGGTTTGACGGGGATTTGAGTGCTACCATAGTGATATGCATTTACCCAAGAATTATGTCCCGCTTATCCCTCTTGTGGGAACCCCTCTATATGGTGTATGGTATTTGTCTCTTCGATGTTGTCGAGAGAGATCCCTATATCTCTGGTCTTTTGGCCCATATATAACATAGATAATATTCTTATTGAATAGTCATAATTAATCACCATAATAACATAATCGTCCATTAATTCTTATAACGTTTGTAACCATCCTTTAATGACTTTGCAACACTTGTCTTATCATTAGGTTTACAGTTATACCACTCGCCCTCCTCGGGTATGACTTCTTGTAAGTTGACGTTGTTGTTACGAGCTTATAATTGACGGGGCCTAACTAAGTAGTCGACTTCGGTCTCTTAGGGACAACCTCGTACCTTATTATCTTTCAGAGTTCTTACCTCGGCCTTGATACAAATATTTTTGGGATGTACATAAGCCTCAAAAGCACGAGGCTTGTAAGGGCACTAGGTCTGCAAGGGCGAAGTGTTTTTTAATTTATCTTGGCTTATTTAAACTCTCCATGAGTCTGTGGTCTCAATGTCGTACTAATTCCTGACGCTTTCTGACACATATCAATTGGAGAGCCCAAGTGGGTTCTCGTCCAGTTGAGAGCATCCAAATAATGGAAGATTTTATAAGTTCAGAAGTCGGATGTATCATGAAATGAGTGGATAATTTATTTCTATTGCACTTGTGCTTATGTTTATTTGAAGCCTATTGTGTTGAGTTTGTATTCTCATAGAAACTCACTTATAGCCCCGTTCGTATATCTAGTCGAGTTTAGTACCTTGTAGGTACGTATTATGGTCACATGGAAGATATAACCCACCCGACTTTAGTATATGTAAAGGGCCCGATTACCCCCTTTTTACACTTATGCTTATCGGGGATACATCCAACATTTTCACATACTTTTGGTCTGTTTGGTCAGTCACTGGTTAGTCTATCTTCGATAGTATCACAAAGTAGCGAGATTAATATTTGCTTATCCTGACTTTTGAGTCGAAGGGACCAGGGTTTCCGTTTTAACCCGGAGATGATTTTTTTAATAGGCATATAGAGCCCCTTGGGGTGTTAACTGAGTTCATGTCCCGGTCTAGATAAAATATTTTGGGTGCATACATTAAGCCCCCATGGGCCCAAAGTTCGCAGGATATATATGTGGAGCCTTCCGGTTATACAATTCACTGAAGTGAAGTATTTTGTCCGATTTGTGACATAACCGAGAGAGTTCGTCTGCTAATTATTGGCTTTTTCTTTTTTGTAATTTATAAGTACCTTAATACTTGCAACGTGATCTATTCCCCAGATGAATCTCCCGGGTACGAAGTCCACGAGGATATAAGGTACCCGATTTTAGGTTACTTTTGGCTGATTTGTGAAATCAACAATGGTATTTATTTTTAATATATGCGAAAGACTTCTTGGATAGTAGACGTCTCGGAGCTATGTATCCGGCTTTATATCACCTTCAGCTGTTCTTATGAAATCAACCATGGTGTCTCTTATAAGATCCCCAAGCATGTATGAGGCGGGGTGATCATTCACTTACTTTGTTATGGGCTAATGATCCCCTAGCAAAACATGTTGAGTCTGGCGGTTACCACAATGGGTTTTTATCTGCCCGATTTAGAATAATCTTTTTCGTTTAAGGTAGGTATTATTTCGCTGGTGGTCAATAAAATACCCAAGTTTCTTTAGATAATGGTTAAAGGTTCATTTAACTTGACTGGGCTCAAGGCATATTCATAGTTCAAATTTTCATCACTCGGAGGCGGAGTTGATAGGTTGGTCCTTAATTCTTCTCTGATGATGTGTTTAACTCTTTTGATGTAATATTTCTCCTTTTATACGAGGAGTATTTACTATATAACTTGACTCTCTAATCAAGGAGTGTTTGGTATAAGTAGTGGTTAATCCCTCCTTTTTGTTTACAATCATGACTTCTGCCTCCAGGCTTTGTATTTTGACATACCCTTTGAAGCTTTGTAATCATTTAATTTTCGCTTTTACTTGCTCGCTGTTGTACCCCAAAATTTTCCCTCTCATTTTCAAAAGAATCTCTTATACTCCTAAGCTTATCAAGTACTCGAAACTATTCAAGAATTGATCAAACAAATTCTCCTCCTAAGCAGTGGCCTATAATTAAGGTTTTGGTTTTCTCAGAGGAAATTGGACTTATAATGCCTCAAGTGGACTTCATGGTTTCTCACATGTATCAAGGTATCCTCTTGTCAAATTTCAAGTCTTGCAGTACAAATTTGCTCCGTCAATTGCTCAGATGATTGAAAATCAATTGTTTTGAGTAAAAAGTCAACTATGGTCAACATACAGTCAAACTTATAGATTTTTGGTCAACATTAACATTTAGAAGTTACATTCACCATTTGATCAAGGTTTTATCGTAACTTATCAAGAAAACTCAAGATTCATCAAAAGTCAAAAGTTGCTAAATTAGGGTTTTCTTTAGGAGAAGTCAACTGAACTTTGACCAAGCATAACTTTCATATCCTTCATCATAATATTCTCAACCAAAGCTCATTTTTATGGAAATTCAATTCTCTACAACTTTGTCTCTCTAAGCTTGAGGCCCAAAAATGCTTCATTTGAGAGATATGAGCCAAGACATTATAGGTCATTTTAAAAGTCAACAAAAAGACACTTTTTGTCAAAACAATTTACATCAAGATAAATTATTCAAATTGAAACATTATAAACATAAGAGTTGTAAGGGACATCTTGAGCTTTCCAAAGCGTCCAAGATCACTTTCATATGATAAAAATTGAGTAAGTTATGAGTTGCACAAGTTGGGCAATTTTGAGAAAATGCATGAAACCCAAATTGATCAAACTTGAAGTTTTGGGATAATGGGCCTATCTTTCAAGGTCCAAACATGTTCTAGACCTTACAATGTACCTCTAAACCCATTCATGCACCATGCTAATTTTTTATCTTATTTATTTTGATTTTTATTCATTTAAATTCAAATTAAATAAAAAATATCAAATTGAGGTGCAAGGCTTAAAGGGCGTAAGATTTGATTTATTTTGGGGCCCCAAGATCATACAAAAACCGTGTGAGCTTATTATTGCATCAAATCTTCTTCTTTTGTCTTATTCAAGTTCTATTTTCAAACAAAATCAAAAGTTCTCATACAAAGCCAAGCCCATCTTTTAACCTAATTCATGACCTATAAATATACATTATATTCAAACATAACGACCACGAAAAAACCTTGCAGGAGAACCCTCTCAAAAATATCAAAATTTGTCCAAATTAGGGCAAACTTGAAATCAGTGTTCCCGCCCTTCTCAAAGCAAAACAGCCGTTCCAAATAATCCATGAGGTGTTATAGGGTAAGACTTGATGGTCCTTGATGATCAAAAGTGCATAAAACGAGCATTCCAAACATGGCCGGTTGACATATTTTTATGAATTTTGATTTGGTATTTTCACCATTCTTTGATTCATACTAATGCTTTCATTGTATTTCTGAGATGTAACTATACAAGTTTAACCCATCGCATGGCCCCCATGATGAAAGAATCATGGATCACCATTCTTGAACCGATCCATATTGTTTTCTTCGTATCTCATTATGCAGGGAGAATTAGCCAAAACCAAGGGCACCATTGAATTCACAACCCTCATATTAGGGGGATAGGGCCCCTTTGGATCACTAACAATTGTTATTTTACAGGTTGATGAAATATGCTCGTCGGAGAAGACGACCAGAGCTAGGGCTCCGACGCTTCTCTAGTCAGTCTGATCAGATTTATATTATATATATTTTGGTTTGATTAAGTTAATGGATGTATAGCCACCCCAATGGCAGAAGCGCGCATTAAGGCATTACAATACAAGGGCGTGGGTTTGATCCCTGCCGTTTGCTATTTTTTCTTCATTTTTTACCAATTCATATTTTTCCTAGTATGTAATTGCTCCGAGTATGTAATAGCTTTAGGATTTATTTTCCGTGTTTTTATTATGTAATTTCCATGAAGCCATGTAATGGCGTAGGACTTTTATTTTCTGCACTTTATATTTCTGCCTTATTTGTATGCTATTAGTAACAGGGTGTATGGAAAGATAAAAACGACTGATAACATAAACCTAAATGTAAGATAAAATAATTGAATTGATTCACTATTCACACACACACACACACACACACACCTTTAGGGTAATCTCTCTTTGTTGCTGTGATACGGTGGGAGAACTGACTTGGGATTTTGCGTTTATGTTCGCAAATGTTTCGGTTTAGCAAGAGTCGCCACCGAATTTTTATTTTATCCTAAGGAAAGGTCAAAAAGCACAGGAAAGACCTTTAAGATGTTTTCTTGGGTTCGGGGAGTAGATTATGAAAAAGGGAAGGTTCAAGCACCCTTTTCATCCATGGTTATCCATGGGCTCTTAGTTACTTGTTTAGATCACTTGCTTTTCAATTGTTTGAAATGGTGCTTTGTGTGTGGTTTTGAAAGATGTTTTGAAAAGAGGCCATCGTTGTGGCAACCTTTGTAATTATTCTTGTTTGAATGTATACAAAGGTGTTTTTGTCTTTTGAAAAGATGTTTCAATGTTTGATTTTTGAGAAATGTTTGGAAATTGTGTTGTGAAGTGTGTTTGAAAATAGCAAGGATGTTTTGCAAGTTTTGATCAAGTAACTAAGAGTTGTCTACCCTGTTTTACTCAAAGATATTTCCTATACATTTTTAACCCTTTTGACAGTGTTGTTTTACCATTGCATTTGGTAAACAACATTGTATTAGGATGTTAAACGGGACAGGCGCGGGTCATCGTATTGACCATCATATCAATTGTGCTAAGTATCTTTAGCAATTTTTTTTGAGGGACTAGATCATTTTGTATAGGCAACCAAGATAGCGTCATCGAGGGACTATGATCTTTTTGTTTTGTTTTTGTTTTGCCAAGATACTCAACATGCATAACATGGCCATTTTAAAAGGCAACAAGTGGATGTAACCCTAAGGGTGCTAGTGTGCATTGTGTTTGATTTTCATGCATTTTGTCTTGTATTAGGTCAAGCTATTTGTTTGATTTTGGTTACTTGCATACAAACCCTAATCTTTCTATCATGGCATATTTGAAAGCAATAAAGTGCGAGAATTAAAAGTCTAAACTATTACAACATGATTATGGGGATGGGGATACAATTTTTGAATGAGGATTATTTGACAAGAAATTAAAACCCTAATTTTACTATTACATCCAAATTGAATAAATGGCATAAATAATAAATGGACAATATTTAAATAAACAAATTAAATAAATATACAAAGTAATATGAATTATGCAAAAAAGGTTTATGTTTATTTTTATGTATGTAAAAATATTTAATAAAGGAATAATAAAAAGGATTATTATTTTTTATTAAGGGTAAACCCTAATTTTTCTTTTAAGAAATTAAATATATTAACTATATTATTTATGTATATACAAAAAAATTAAATATATTTAGAAAAAAGGTATTATTTTAAGTATAAATAATAATAATAATAATAAAAAAGGTATGTTTTTTCATGTTTTTTATTCTCAAGTATTTATTAAATAAAAATAAAAGTATATATGTATATTAATTATATTAAATATGTACTAAAATAAAATAAAATATATACAAAAAATAAAATATATTAGAACAAAATTTTTTAGTGTGAATAAAATAAAGAATAAAATAAAAGTATGATTTATATATTATTTTTAAGTAATAAATAAAACATATACTAATTAAATTGCTTTTTATGTTAGAAAAATAAAAATAAAATGCAAAATAAATGTGAAAAAATTATAAAAATATTTTTGAGTATTTTTTATATTTGGGAATAAATAAATAAAATCAGAAATGAAAATAAAAATATAAAAATATAAAATATAAAGAAATTGGGCCGGGGTGGTGCAAAAAGCAAAAGGGGGGTGTCAATAGTGAGCCAAGACCAAGCCCAGCCCACCACTTCATCTTCAACCTCTGTTCTTCACAAAACGTGCGCGCCCTGTACAATTGCCAGATCTTGTATACGAGCTCTATTGCAAAAACACATAACATCAAAGTTGTAGAGCTTTTCAAGACGAATCTAACCATATAAAAAACTAATCCTAACTCTCAAAGACCAGAGAGAATTTCTCTGGCCCTAAAATCTAACCTAATTTTTTCAGTATGTTCATGGATCAAATTCTCTTAGAATTCTTAATAAAAATGAAAACTGAGCATATGTACAGCTTCATGGCAATGAATACTACATTTATTATTCACAAACCTAAGTCTAAATGTTCCTAAATAGAGAGATAGGAAGTTGGTAAAAACCTGTTTCAGCAGACTTCGTGTAGGGTAATGTGGAGCTTTTCAACAAGGCTTGAGATGTCTGGGAGCTTGCTTGAACTTCACTTGACCTTCTCCAATGTCTAGCTTTCCTTGAATGCTCTTAAACAAGCCTACAGAACTCAACCTGCACAAGCTCAAAATGAAAATGGCAAACCCTGTAAATGGAGTTACAATTTGTGTTTTAGGTTTTGGATAGCTTGGATGGGTTATGTGGAAGATGTTTGAACCAACTTGGGGCAAAACGCACGAGCAAAATGTGCTATGGAAGTCAAGTTGCAGATGCTGCCCTGTTTTGCCAATGGAAGGTGATTTCTTGCTATGGGATGTTTGAAGGCTCCAGAAATCGTGTTTCTGGCTCAAAGGGGTGTGAGAAAGATGGTTCCAATGTTTGCTCAAGTTAGTTTTTGCTGAGGTTCAAGTTCTAGTGCTTTGGATATCTTTCTTGTATTTTAAGCCAATATGAGAAATGATGTGTAGCAGGCCTGTACAGGCTATCCACCACCTTTCACACTTTGCCCTTAGCCCCTTCAACTTGTGGATTTGATTTGATGTATGAGATATGGACCATTGCTCAAGAAATCAGTTTTGACATAAAGCATGATTTAAGCAAAAATGAAAATTTTGCTTTTTCTACTTAGGGATTAATCCAAGGTGCAATGCTCTAATGACCAAAACAATGCCTTAGACCAATGGTTTTGCACTTAATTATTGAGTGTGAAATGGTTTTGAGGTCTGTAATCTAGTGCAAAGCAAGCTGACTTGAAATTGCAATTTGCATCACAATGAATATGCCATGGATGAAAAGTGAGTTTTTGCCAACTTCAAGCCTTCGATTCTCCCTAACCACAAATGTGTTTGGAGAGTTCTTGGACATTTTGGAAAGCTTGCAACATTATCTATAATCCATCTTTGAAATGAAATTTGAGATTCCAAGTGGAAATATGTGAAAAATGGCCATGAAGATAGGTCAAAATCCTGCCTAAACTAGGGCAAAATTTCACTAAGTTAAAAGTTTTAGGGACCCTTGTTCCAAAAATCATAACTTGAGATCCAAGCTTCTTTTGGGAAAACTTTGTGAATAAAAGTTGTAGACTTTGTGGAGTAATACAACTTTCATGTTGGAAGTTTTGTTTGAATCCTATTGCATCATGGTGAAAGTGTTGGGTAAAGTTAGGAAAAATTAAGAAAATTTCATAACTTAGAAAAATTCTAAGTTATGAAAATTTTCAACTTTAAACCCTAATTTGCAATTTTTGGTTTCTTGATGAACAAGTTTCATGTTTTGACACATCTTGATGAAGAATGACCCTTGGCACTTGATTTTGACCAAAAAGTCAAAGTTTGACTTTTCAGTGTACAGTCAAATTTTCATCAGTTGACTGAAAAATTCACCTGTCAATCCAATGCAATTGGAATCTTTTGAACTTGTTGCATAGGTCAATATGATGCCATTGAGTCCTTGAATCCATGCTTGAGCCCAATTTGCCATTGGCTAGGTCAAAAATCAAAAATTGCCTTTGTACAGTCAAAACCCTAAAAATGACCATTTTGCCCTTTTGATGATCTGATCAAATTTCTTGAGGAGTTGTAGTCCAAACTTGATCAAATGATTCATATGAGTTCATAATATTGATGTGGGTCAAAATTCATGAGGTTTGACTGTAAATTGGCCACATTTGACTTTTTCCCCAATACAATTGATTTCTAGGTCAATTGTCCAATTGACTGGGCAAAAATTTAATTCAAGGCTTGAAACTTGGTATGGAAAAACTTAGGATTCCAACATTAAGTATGAACGTCACTTTGAGCATTGAAAGTCCAAAAATCCTTATGCAAACTCAAACCCTAATTTAGGACATCAGTGCAAGGAGATGTCTTGAGCAGAGCAAAACCCTAATCCTGTCTGGAGTTCAAGGAGCCTTCTGAGGGGAAATATTGATAAAATAAGAGGGAAAATTTTGGGGTACAACAACTGCCCCTGTTCAATCTTCTTGAACCTGAAGAGTTAGATTGGCGAGTTTTCCTTTCGTGACTCGAAGGTAAAAGAGGATTGGACACTAGAGTGCCCGTAAATTTGCACTCGTCAAAATATAGTTGAGGGAATGGGCTTAAAGATGCCATTTGGAGATGGTAGAATCTTGATGGAGATGGGCTTAAAGATGCCATCCAAGATTTGTTTGTTGAGAATTGGGAGAGTGAATGTCAGAATGGTATCCGTATCTGGAACGTATCTGAGTTGTATCTAGAGATTGGATTTGTATGAGCAAAGGAATGGAGTCCGTGTCTAGGGCGTATCCAAGCTGTAACTATATTTGATTCTTGAATGAATATCAGAATGACTGCCGTGTTTGGAGTGTATCTGTATTGTATCCCAAATCTGAAATTCGAATAAGCGACAGAAAGACATCCGTGTCTGGAGTATCTCTGGGCTGGGGAATAAGTTTGAATGAGTGTCAGAATGGCTTCCGTGTCTGGAGTGTATCTGGACGATATCTGAAGTTGAGATCTGTATGAGTAGCAGAATGACTTCCATGTCTTGGAGTGTATCCGTACTGTAACTGGGATCTGAAAAAGGCAACAGAATGACTTCCATGTCTTGGAGTGTATCTGAGCTTGTAGTTGATATTTGAATCTGAATGAGAAATATAATGGATTCTGTGTCCGGAGCGTATCTAGTCTGTATCTGATTGCTGAAGTGGGAATGAGTAGTAGAATGACCGCCGTGTATGGGGTGTATCCATACTGTATCTCGACTTGAAATTCTGAATGAGTAATAGAATGACCTCTGTGTTTGGGGTGTATCCATACTGTATCTGAGATCTTTGAATATTTGTTAATGATAGCTTTTAATTTTATCCTGAATATGGTAAGATGTTAGCTGAAAACACAAAGTTATGTTGCATGAAATGTATGATGCAATAAAATGTGCTTTATTAATGTTTATGATATATGAATGTAATGTATGCGCATGTAAGCTGATTAGCTGTATTGCTGAGGAAAATAAATCCTTGATAACTAGAGATAATGAAATCTTTGACTGCTATTGGGGGAAATAAACCCTCTGATTGCTGCTGAGGATTCAAAACCTCTGATTGCTGAGAAATCCTTTGGACTATTGCTGGGGATTAACATGAGCTTTGATAGCTTCTGTGGGGGAATTGAGAATCCTTCATGACTTTCCTGGCGGATAAGGAAAACTCCGACGATCTCTACCAGGGAATCAAAATTTGGGAGGCTTCAATTGGAGAAATGAGAACAAGAATCTTCATTCTGCTGGGAAATAACTTTGTGGGCAGAATGCTTATCCTGATGGGGAAATCAGGAGTTTAGAAACTTAGCTCTGATGGCGATTTTGAAACTTAACTCCGCTGAGGATCGTATTTCAAGGTTCAGCTCTGTTGAGGATCTGAATGACATACTGCAGGGGATTTCTTCCGGAATGGCCTAAAGACGTTTTCCTATACTTTCAACCTATCAGTAATTATCCTTTCTCATTTTGTTTTATCTGTAAGCAGTGATTATATTCAAATGCATATGCTCATTTAACAAATCATTGGACGTTTTCAAACAAAAACACAAGTGTAAAAAAGAAAGGAAGGGCAAGCAAATTTCTGCACTTTGAAGTATCTTTGTATTAACTTTGTAAGTATTTTGTACAAAGGAGACATACATCCTAGTAAGAGAATGTTATCATAAAAATGAGAAAAATTTATACAAAGAAAGATGGCTATGTGTAACAATTCCATGGGGTTCCCATTCTGCTATAGCCTTCGTAACTCTGAGTATCTTGTCCATTCGTTGCTTCGTTCGCAGATGATTGGATTGATCAGAAGCTTGGAGTTTGTCTGTGAAGAGATTGTCCTTAAAGTGATCCTGACGAGACATAGTCATACGCTTTAGTTCCCTAACTTTTGCCTGGACCGCCCTTTCGGGTTTTCGATCCATTGGGAAACCCCTTTTTGCCCAAGTCGCCCTTTCGGGTTTTCAACTTGCCGGGTGTACAGATTTTTTTATTTATCCCTAATTTTTGCCTGAACCGCCCTTTTGGGTTTTCGATTCACCGGGATGCCCATTTTTGCCCAAGTCGCCCTTTCGGGTTTTTAACTTGTCGGGTCGTTTATGCGTAGTATCTTTTGACTATGTCTGCATTTGGAGGGTGCGGCAGGTCGTCGCTGTCTATGATGGTCAGAATCATTTCCCCACCAGAAAAGATGTTTTTGATTACAAATGGTCCTTCGTAAGTAGGAGTCCATTTGCCCCTGGGATCACTTTGCAGCAAGATGATTCGCTTGATTACAAGGTCCCCGACTTGATATACTTGTCTCTTGACTCTCTTGTTGAAGGCCTTGATCATACGTTTTTGATACGCCTGACCATGGCAAACAATAGTAAGTCGTTTCTCGTCAATCAAGTTAAGTTGATCAAGCCGGGTCTGAATCCAATCGTCTTCACTCAAACCAGCATCTTTCATGATTCTCAAGGAGGGAATCTGAACCTCGATGGGTAAAACAACTTCCATGCCGTATACCAAAGAAAAGGGTGTTGCCCCAGTTGAAGTGCGTGCCGTGGTACGGTACCCGTGCAGAGCAAACAGTAACATCTCATGCCAGTCCTTGTAGGTGACTGTCATCTTTTGAATGATCTTCTTAATATTTTTGTTCACAGCTTCGACAACACCGTTCATCTTTGGCCGATAGGGAGATGAATTGTGATGTTGAATCTTGAACTGCTCGCACAGAGAGATGATCATAGTATTGTTCAAATTTGTACCGTTCTCCGTAATGATCCTGTCGGAGATACCATACCGGCATATGAGGTTCTGCTTGATGAAGTGGGCAACCACATTCTTTGTAACGGGAGCGAAAGAAGCTGCTTCGACCCACTTGGTAAAGTAATCAATGGCCACCAGGATGAAACGGTGTCCATTGGATGCTGTAGGCTTGATCTCTCCAATCATGTCGATACCCCACATCGCGAATGGCCAAGGAGCTGTTAAGACATTGATAGGAACTGGAGGAATATGTACCTTGTCAGCATAAATTTGGCATTTATGACAAGTACGGGAGTGTTGATGGCAATCAACTTCCATGGTAGACTAGTAGTAGCCTGCCCGTAGAATCTTCTTAGCCATCGTATGACCGCTCGAGTGGGTGCCAAAGGTGCCATTATGTAGTTCAGCCATAATCTGCTCAGCTTCAATCTTATCCACACAACGGAGTAGGACACAATCAAGATTGCGCTTGTATAGGATACCATTGCTCAGAAAGAACTTGGCAGCGAACCTCCTTAAGAACTTTTTGTCGTTGACTGAAGCTCTTTCAGGGTATTCTTGTGCTTCGAGATACCTTTTAACGTCATGAAACCAAGGTCGGTCCACCACTTCTTCGGTATTAATCTCGTGACAATGTGCAGGTTCGTCCATTCGTTCAACGGTGATTTGAGGTGTCTCATTATCCCAGTTAAGTTTAAACATGGATGACATTGTAGCTAGCGCATCTGCTAGCTGATTCTCTTCTCGCGGGAAATGCTCGAAGGTAATCTGCTCGAAATGTGGTAATGATGTCAGGACATGTTCTTTGTAAGGGATGAGGTTAGGGTGTTTGGTATCCCACTCTCCTTTGATTTGACTGATAACCAAAGCTGAGTCCCCAAATATAATCAAAGATTTGATTCCTAAGTCAATAGCAGCCTTGAGACCAAAGATACAAGCTTCATACTCGGCCATGTTGTTGGTGCAGCTGAAGCAGAGTCTAGCAGTGAAAGGTGTATGGCAACCTTCTGGAGAGATAAGTACTGCGCTGATACCGTTCCCAAGTGCATTTGAAGCACCATCAAAGTACAGAGTCCATCGGGATCCTTGTTCAGGTCTGTCATACGGTCCGTTACCTTTAATGTTGTCCAATGTCATAATATCCTCATCAGGGAAGTCGAACCTCATAGATTGGTAGTCTTCGACAGCTTGATGAGCTAGATGGTCAGCTAGTACACTCCCCTTTATAGATTTTTGGGTTGTGTACTGGATATCATACTCAGTCAGGATCATCTGCCATCTAGCGATCCTTCTGGATAACATAGGCTTCTCGAAGATGTACTTGATCAGATCCATTTTAGAAATCAACAGAGTGGTATGTGTCAACATATACTGCCTTAACTGGCGAGCAGCCCATACCAAAGCGTAACAAGTTTTCTCGAGCAGTGAGTATTGAGTCTCACAGTCGGTAAACTTTTTGCTAAGGTAATAAATGGCATGCTCATTTCGGATAGACTCGTCATGTTGGCCCAGTACGCACCCCGTTGAGTTATCCAAAACAGTCAGATACATGATTAAAGGTCTTCCTTCGACGGGTGGCATTAAGATAGGAGGTTCCAGCAAATACTCCTTGATTTTATCGAAAGCGACTTGACAATCATTGTTTCATTCAACCACCTGATCTTTCTTCAACAACTTGAAGATTGGTTCACAGGTAGATGTTAGGTGAGAGATGAACCTTGCAATGTAGTATAGGCGTCCCAAGAAACCTCTGACCTCCTTCTCAGTGCGAGGGGCAGACATTTCATGTATAGCTTTGACTTTGGAAGGATCAACCTCGATGCCTTTGTTACTGACGATGAATCCCAAAAGTTTACCGGACCTGACTCCGAAAGTGCACTTGCTAGGGTTCAGTCTGAGCTTGTATTCTTTTAACCTGACAAATAGCTTTTGCAGATGGTCGAGGTGTTCTTCTTCTGTTTGTGAACGGGCTATCATTTCGTCTACGTAGACTTCAATTTCATGATGTTTATTTTCGTCCCAAAAGATGTTTCAATGTTTGAAAGTTTGATTTTTGAGAAATGTTTGGAAATTGTGTTGTGAAGTGTGTTTGAAAATAGCAAGGATGTTTTGCAAGTTTTGATCAAGTAACTAAGAGTTGTCTACCCTATTTTACTCAAAGATCTTTCCTATACATTTTTAAACCTTTTGACAGTGTTGTTTTACCATTGCATTTGGTAAACGACCTTGTATTAGGATGTTAAACGGGACAGGCGTGGGTCATCGTATTGACCATGATAGCAATTGTGCTAAGTATCTTTAGCAATTTTTTAAGGGACTAGATCATTTTAGGCAACCAAGATAGTGTCATCGAGGGACTATGATCTTTTTGTTTTGTTTTTGTTTTGCCAAGATACTCAACATGCATAACATGGCCATTTAAAAAGGCAACAAGTGGATGTAACCCTAAGGGTGCTAGTGTGTATTGTGTTTGATTTTAATGCATTTTGTCTTGTATTAGGTCAAGCTATTTGTTTGATTTTGGTTATTTGCATACAAACCCTAATCTTTCTATCATGGCATATTTGAAAGTAATAAAGTGCGATAATTAAAAGTCTAAACTATTACAACATGATTATGGGGAGGGGGATACAATTTTTGAATGGGGATTATTTGACAAGAAATTAAAACCCTAATTTTACTATTACATCCAAATTGAATAAATGGCATAAATAATAAATGGACAATATTTAAATAAACAAATTAAATAAATATACAAAGTAATATGAATTATGCAAAAAAGGTTTATGTTTATTTTTATGTATGTAAAAATATTTAATAAAGGAATAATAAAAAAGATTATTATTTTTTATTAAGGGTAAACCCTAATTTTTCTTTTAAGAAATTAAATATATTAACTATATTATTTATGTATATACAAAAAAAAATAAATATATTTAGAAAAAAGGTATTATTTTAAGTATAAATAATAATAATAAAAAAGGTATATTTTTTCATATTTTTTATTCTCAAGTATTTATTAAATAAAAATAAAAGTATATATGTATATTAATTATATTAAATATGTATAAAAATAAAATATATTAGAACAAAATTTTTTAGTGTGAATAAAATAAAGAATAAAATAAAAGTATGATTTATATATTATTTTTAAGTAATAAATAAAACATATACTAATTAAATTGCTTTTTATGTTAGAAAAATAAAAATAAAATGCAAAATAAATGTGAAAAAATTATAAAAATATTTTTGAGTATTTTTTATATTTGGGAATAAATAAATAAAATCAGAAATGAAAATAAAAATACAAAAATATAAAATATAAAGAAATTGGGCCAGGGGGGTGCAAAAAGCAAAAGGGGGGTGTCAATAGTGAGCCAAGACCAAGCCCAACCCACCACTTCATCTTCAACCTTTGTTCTTCACAAAATGCGCGCGCCCTGTATAATTGCCAGATCCTGTATACGAGCTCTATTGCAAAAACACATAACATCAAAGTTGTAGAGCTTTTCAAGACGAATCTAACCATATAAAAAACTAATCCTAACTCTCAAAGACCAGAGAGAATTTCTCTGGCCCTAAAATCTAACCTAATTTTTTCAGTATGTTCATGGATCAAATTCTCTTAGCATGCTTAATAAAAATGAAAATTGAGCATATGTACAGCTTCATGACAATGAATACTACATTTCTTATTCACAAACCTAAGTCTAAATGTTCCTAAATAGAGAGATAGGAAGTTGGTAAAAACCTGTTTCAGCTGACTTCGTGTAGAGCAATGTGGAGCTTTTCAACAAGGCTTGAGATGTCTGGGAGCTTGCTTGAACTTCACTTGACCTTCTCCAATGTCTAGCTTGCCTTGAATGCTCTTGAACAAGCCTACAGAACTCAACCTGCACAAGCTCAAAATGAAAATGGAAAACCCTGTAAATGGAGTTACAGTTGGTGTTTAAGGTTTGGGATAGCTTGGATGGGTTATGTGGAAGATGTTTGAACCAAATTGGGGCAAAACGCACGAGCAAAATGTGCCATGGAAGTCAAGTTGCAGATGCTGCCCTGTTTTGCCAATGGAAGGTGATTTCTTGCTATGGGATATTTAAAGGCTCAAGAAATCGTGTTTCTGGCTCAGAGGGGTGTGAGAAAGATGGTTCCAATGTTTGCACAAGTTAGTTTTTGCTGTGGTTCAAGTTCTAGTACTTTGGATATCTTTCTTGTATTTTAAGCCAACATGAGAAATGATGTGTAGCAGGCCTGTACAGGCTATCCACCACCTTGCACACTTTGCCATTGGCCCCTCCAACTTGTGGATTTGATTTTCTGTATGAGATATGGACCATTGCTCAAGAAATCAGTTTTGACATAAAGCATGATTTAAGCAAAAATGGAAATTTTGCTTTTTCTACTTAGGGATTAATCCAAGGTGCAATGCTCTAATGACCAAAACAATGCCTTAGAACAATGGTTTTGCACTTAATTATTGAGTGTGAAATGGTTTTGAGGCCTGTAATCTAGTGTAAAGCAAGCTGACTTGAAATTTCAATTTGCATCACAATGTATATGCCATGGATGAAAAGTGAGTTTTTGTCAACTTCAAGCCTTCGATTCTCCCTAACCACAATTGTGTTTGGAGAGTTCTTTGACATTTTGTAAAGCTTGCAACATGCTCTATAATCCATATTTGAAATTAAATTTGAGATTCCAAGTGGAACTATGTAAAAAATGGCCATGAAGATAGGTCAAAATCCTGCCTAAACTAGGGCAAAATTTCACTAAGTTAAAAGTTTTAGGGACCCTTGTTCCAAAAATCATAACTTGAGATCCAAGCTTCTTTTGGGAAAACTTTATGAATCAAAGTTGTATAATTTGCGAAGGACTATAAATTTCATGTTGAAAGTTTTGTTTGAATCCAATTGCATCATGGTGAAAATGTTGGGCAAAGTTAGGAAAAATTAAGAAAATTTCATAACTTAGAAAAATTCTAAGTTATGAAAATTTTCAACTTTAAACCCTAATTTGCACTTTTGGGTTTCTTGATGAACAAGTTTCATGTTTTGACACATCTTGATGAAGAATGACCCTTGACACTTGATTTTGACCAAAAAGTCAAAGTTTGACTTTTCAGTGTACAGTCAAATTTTGATCAGTTGACTGAAAAATTCATCTGTCAATCCAATGCAATTGGGATCTTTTGAACTTGTTGTATAGGTAAATATGATGCAATTGAGTCCTTTAATCCATGCTTGAGCCCAATTTTCCATTGGCTAGGTCAAAAATCAGAAATTGCCTTTGTACAGTCAAAACCCTAAAAATGACCATTTTGCCCTTTTGGTGATCTGGTCAAATTTCTTGAGGAGTTGTAGTCCAAACTTGATCAAATGATTCATATGAGTTAATAATGTTGATGTGGGTCAAAATTCATGAGGTTTGAGTGTAAATTGGCCACAATTGACTTTTTCCCCAATACAGCTGATTTCTAGGTCAACTGTCCAATTGACTGGGCAAAAATTTGATTCAAGGCTTGAAACTTGGTATGGACAAACTTATGAGTCCAACATGAAGTATGAAAGTCACTTTGAGCATTGAAAGTCCAAAAATCCTTATGCAAACTCAAACCCTAATTTAGGTCATCAGTGCAAGGAGATGTCTTGAGCAGAGCAAAACCCTAATCCTGTCTGGAGTTCAAGGAGCCTTGTGAGGGGAAATCTTGATAAAATGAGAGGGCAAATTTTGGGGTACAACAGTTGCCTTTCAGAACATGGTCATGTCCCTCGAAAATAGGGATACTTTAGCAAAGTCCCTTCAAATAAAAGATCATAGTCCATCGATGACCCTTCAATATTGCCTACGAACAAATGATCTAGTCCCTTCTATAATTGCTAAAGTATCCTTATCTATTGATTTTGATGACCATACGATGACCCTAGATTGTCCCTTCACATCCAATAAATGGGGCTACCTCCCAACTAATGGTACGGATAGCACTATCTCTAAAGGAGATGGAAAATAACAAGAACGACCTTGAGTGGGTAAGACTATTAATCGCTCGCTCACAACTTCTCTAAAAAAATATTTTCACACATCACTTTCAAAAATATTTTCTAAAACACTTTGTATGCGTTCTTGAGGACTGATACAAGAACCATTATAAAGATAGCCGTACTTTGGCTTTTTCAAAATATTTTCAAACACTTACACAAAAAAAGAAATTTTCAAAAAGTGAGCTAGCGATTAAGAGCCCGTAGATAGCTACGGATGAAAAGGGTTCTAACACCTTCCCTTTTCATATCTTACCCCCCGAACTCAAAATCTATCAAAGTATTTCCTGTTCTTTTCACCTTTCCTTATTGGATAAAAGAAAAGTCGGTGGAGACTCTAGCTATCTGCACATTTGTGATAAAAAACAAAAGTCAGTTCTCCCACCGTATTACAGAAGTGGCGACTCTACTAGGGATAATACTTAAAAAAGAGAGGGGTTACCTTAGATTCTATATCAATTTTAATTGCTTTAATTGTCTGATTTGTTTGCTTTATTTTAAAGGGTTGCTTGGGTTTATTTTCTTGCAAAGATCCTACACCTGGATCTAGGGTACCTTAGGTAAGTAGCAATAGATCATGGAAATCGTACGGTGTAGATCGATATGGTTAAAGTGATGGCTACGGTTAGTGCGGAACTTTGGATTATACTAATGTTCCTTGAGTCAGTCGAGGATAACATTAGGCTTCCGCATGGTGTCATTAGCAGTAACTAGACTTTTAGAACCCTAATTGACCCATCTTGGCCATTAGAAGGTAGTGAGATGGCCGACTTTGGTGCAGTCCAAGGTTGGTTGATACTCGACACTACACTTATTGAGATTCGACTCACGGGATGTTTTGGTGGCAAATCATTTGTTGTACTAAAATAAAACCTTCGATAAAGATCTGTGATATGAGATCCCTAGAACCCGATTACTATTTTTAGGACAGGTTGAGCCAACTTGACTTCAATAGAGAAGGGTACTTACCTACGGACCCCATGCAAGCCTTTTAACCTAAGGCTCTTGCGTGATTTGTTTGTGCTTGTTATTTGTGTGAACATAAACATAACATCATGACATTATAACATCCGACATGGCATTTACTAACCATTTCAAGGATCTCAGGGATCTTTCTTGCATGATTTCAAGTTTTACTTCTAGCAAGGGGAAAGAGGATTTATTTTCCTCTAGCTAAGACACCTTCAAAGATCAAAGTGCACTCTTTTGAGTCAAAAGCTAGGACCCACTTGATATGGTGATCTTGATTCTAATAGAAGGACGTCAAAAAATGAAGACTCGAAGTTCAACAAGGATTCATTTTCAATCTCCTTTCTACCCCACGAGATCCTTGAAAATATTGCATTTGCATCTACACATCGTGCATCTCATTATATAACAGGTACTTTCAAGACAGGTTTTCTCATCTTCTTGTTGTTTATTTCAGCAGAAAAAATGGATCTTAAATAGACAGTTAGAGATCTCCAAGCTCAGAATGCCCAATTACAACATATGTTCCTGAACTTAGCCAAGGGGAAGGAAGAGTTGAAGGTACTGGTCACCAGTCAAAAGAAGAAGACAAAGAAATCAATCGGTATTCTGAACATGGGTAGAAGATTCAGTGGTCTAGTAAAGCAAGTCTGAGACCTTTATATCCCCTTGGATGGAGAAGACAAACAAGATGAAGACAATAAAAGTGTGAAGACTGAAAGAAGCCATCCTCATTCTAACAAATGTCCTGACAAAGAAGATGATGATTACTTGGATGAGCAGTATCCCCCTGCTGATGAGAAGTATAAATTACTAAAAGAGCGTCTGATAGCTATGGGAATCCAGAAGGTGCCCATATTAAATTTTGATGATTTATGTCTGGTTTCAGGAGTTGTATTTCCTCATAAATTCAAGACTCCTACCTTTTCTAAGTATGATGGCATTTCTTGTCTGAAGTTTCATCTGAGGTCTTATGTTTAGAAAATCCAATCATACACTGCTGATAAGAAGCTGTGGATCAATTTATTTCAAGAGAGCTTGTTTGTAACACAATTGGAGTGGTTCTCAGCTGGAAGGGACCAATATTAACACCTGGGAAGATTTGGCTGCTGCTTTTTGTAAACAATACCAATATAATGCTGATCTTGCACCAACCCGCATGAAATTGTAGAGTATGACTATGGGTTCTGATGAAGGCTTTTAAGAATATGCCCAGAAATGGAGAGATCTTGCGGGAAGAGTTCAACCTCCTTTGGCTGATAGAGAGCTGGTTAACACGTTTATGAGCATACTGATAGGTCCCTTTTACAATCATCTTCTAGGAAGTTCTTCGGTTGGTTTCACTGAACTGATCTTAATAGGGAACATGTGGAAAATGGAATCAGAAGCGAAAAGATTCAAGTGGCTACATCTTCAAATGCTGTGAAAAAGCCTTATAACGGTAAGAGAGAATCTAATGTTGTGTACAACCAAAAGGGTTGTAATAAGAACGATCGCAACCAATCTATGGGGGCAGTATTGATCTCGAATCCTGCGCCAATACAATAATAACAAAATAATCATCATAGTCAGTAAGTACCTAGGAGGCAGCTTACAAATATCAACATGTCGTTTGCTGAAGCATTACAACACGTGTTAAAGGACGGGTTGGTTACATTGAGAGAGCCACCTCAGAATCCCAACATTTCCGCTCTCCGCTATATTCCCAACGCAATATGTGCATACCATTCTGATAGTCCCAAGAACCACACTAGCAATAGTTTGGCCTTGAAGAATAAGATCTAAGACATGATTAGCACCAAAGAAATTGAGTTTGATCCTCTTGAGACCCCTAATATGATCACTGTACCCATGCCTAACCATGACAAGGGTGTTAATGTTGTTGAAGATGTTACTTATATTTCTACTGTGGATAATTTAACCACTCCTATGATGATTGTTAAGAATAAACTGCTACAAGCCGGTTTATTTCCAGGTTGCATTGAAGACTGTTACTACTGTGAATCCCAATCCAATGGTTGCACATTGCTGAAAGAAGGTATCCAATGTCTGATGGATGACCGTATGATTCTGTTTGAGAAATTTCCTTTTGAGAAACTTATTTTGTGGAAAGTATATCCCAAGACCTAAATCTCGAAGATGTGTCTACAATTTCTAGTACCCCTATAAGGATCACTTCTAAAGGTCTGTGAATATTACTGCCGAACCCAAATTCGCTCCTCTGAATATTACTGTGCCTAGGCTAATTCCATATTCCTATGATAAGGCCATCCCTTGGAATCACGGAGCTGATGTTTACTACCATGGCATCAAACAAGAATCGTTGAATGAAGATACCAAAGTTACTAATCTCGATGTTGGCAATATTGCTCGGACTAGTAAGGTTACCAGAAGTGGAAGGGTTTTCTCTCCAGAGATATCTCCGAAGACTGTTACTGCACCAGTTCGTATCACCGCTACTGAATCAACCATTGAAGTCCAAGATAAATAACATATGACCAAGCCTACCCAGACGGAGGCACCAAAGGAGGTTACTGTCAAGACCCCTCCAAGCAAGAGATGGAGGAAATTTTAAAGATCATATGAAAGAGTGAATACTAGATTGTTGAATAGCTGGGGCAGACCCCTTCCAAAATATATGTTATCCCTGTTGTTATGCTCCGCAGCTCATGCTCAAGCTTTGGTGAAATTCTTGAAATCTGCCCATGTGCCGCAAGAGATCTCTGTTTACCAGTTTGAAAATCACATTGCTATCCTGATGACTGATAATGGGTTAGGCTTTTTCTGACATAGACCTAACTCCCGCAGGAAGTAATCACAATAAGGCCCTGCATGTCTTTATTGAGTGCAGGGGCACTATCTTATCTCATGTGCTAGTTGACACGGGTTCCTTGTTGAATGTATTGTCGAAAGCTGCTTTGGACAAACTTGGCTGTGAAGAGATCATTCTAAAACCCAGTGACATTATGGTAAGAGCTTTTGATGGTTCAAAGAGAAAGGTGCATGGAGAGGTGGATCTTTCAATCAAAGTGGGTTCTCAGGTCTTTGAATATACTTTCTATGTAATGGATATTCATCCGTCCTATTCCTGTTTACTGGGACGCCCTTGGATTCATGGGGCAGGTGCTGTTACTTCTACTGTACACGAAAAATTGAAGTATCCTATGAAGGGGAAGATCATTACAGTTTGCAGCAAAGAAGAATATGTGGTGAGCCATTTGAACTCTTTCAAGTATGTCGAGGTGGATGGTGAATTTATCATGACTCCCTGCCAGACCTTTGAAGTTGTTTCTCAGACAACCCCGATGGATGAAGTTCCTCTTATTATTCCTAAAATCCCATAAAAAATGGCTTCTCTGAAAGACTTTAGGTGTTGTACCCCAAACTTTTCCCTATTCATTTTACCTTACATGGCTTGTGTTTCATCATATGCATTCATGCACTTAGACAAGATCAAGGTATTCTTCAACCAATAGAATCTGATTTTTGACAATCGATCCAAGATAGATCTCATATCCTATTGGTTCGAGCTACTGAGGCATCTAAGACTTCGTGACGTCTCAGGATGAGTCTTTGTGTTTGCAAGGGTTTTAATGGTTTGAGTAATTGGAATTTGAGATTATTGAAGACTTTCTCTTTCATTACACTGCAAGGTTTTCATCTTCAAGCTTCTTTCAAAAGACTCAAAGTTTTACTTTCACCTCTAAAGCCAGGGCCTTATTTTTAAAAGCGGAGCATAATGCGAGAGATGAAATTGTGGATTAATATTGTGATCAAGACGGATTTGTCATTTCAATTGCAAGACATCTTGGATTTTTTAGAATATGAAGTTAAGGGTTCGAGAGGACTTAAATTTGTGAATGAGGTTTGAAATTGGAGATTCATTTTCATAAAGTCTAAATTCCAACTCAAAATGTTCAAGGCATGCTTTCATGACTCAAAACCCATCCATTTTTTAGATTTGTCCAAAATAAAATCCTCTCAAAATTCATCATTCATTTGACCAAAGATTAACAAAATTCCAATCTTCATTTAAAATTCTTATTCTTCATTTCAAACAGTTTCTACAAAATTTCATTTTTGTTTTCAAACATCATTCATTCGAAAACAACGCATTTTCAAAGTCATTGTTCAAATACATTCATAATAATTACAATTTCAAGGACAAATTCAAATACAAGTTTTTCTTTCAAAAAACAAATCAAAAACTTTCTACATCCTAAGAGATTCTATTCTTTATTTCTTCAAGTTTCTCCTCCAAAATTATTTATCTATCAATCCTCATATTCCACTAAAAAATTCTCCAAGCTATGCCACGGTTTCCCTTGCCTTTTTCTCCCATCAATCCATTGGTACTCACATGAAACAAAAGAGAAAGAGTTTGTTAGCGACATAAACAAGAAAATTTACGAAGTATTGTAAATTCATCATTAGGGTTTTGTGTAGGAAATCGTATTTTAGGGTCTAAATCTATTGCAAATCACAAAGCAAAGTTTGGTTCACAAAAGACAAAGAAAAATCAAAAGAATCCAAAACAAAATTTAAAAACTCAGCATCATGTTCAAGCATACAAGCCTCATACAATTTTGTTTCAGATTCTATCATTGGCTAGGGGAATTGCCACTGCAAATCACAAAACAAAGTTTGGTTCACAATAAGAAAAGACAAATCAAAGGGTCCAAATCAGAATTAATATCATGTTTTCACGCAAAATATTCAAAAAGCCTCATGTTGTGTTGTTTCAATAAAAAATCAGAACTGTAAGGTTAAGTCATAGGCCCAAACACTTTAATGAAACAAATGCATAAGAAAAAAAGGTATTGTTTGGTTCACAGTAAAGAATTAAAAAAAATATAGCAACAGGTACAAATGCCAGCAACCAGCACAGAAAACCAGACAACTTATCAAGGCCAACAAGCAACATAGTACAAAAGCCACCAACAAGTACAAGTTCGAAAATAAGCAACACAGAAAGTCAAGGCCATCAAGCAACATAACAAAGTGACAAGTCCAACAAAGGCAGTTTCTCTCAAGTCAGTATCAAAACTTTACAGAAAAGAGAAAACGAAGGTTCATAGTATATAAGAGCATGAACACAGTCCATACAAAAAAAGAGGAGAACCAGGGGGGAGGGGGAGCCAAACAACATAAACCCAAATCTTTATTTCATTTTCCATCACAAAATACACCCTTCAAGTTCATTCATAGAAAACATACAGGTTCAAAACCTTTTCAAAAATAGTTCATAGAAACAACAACAACACAAGCCCCTTTAAATTCATTCATAGAAAACATACATGTTCAAAACCTTTTTAAAATAGTTCACAGAAACAACAATAACAAAAGCCCCTTCAAAAATTCGGTCACAGAGAAAAGAGAGATATACAAACAGAGCTGTAACAACCCTCAAAACCCTAAATTTATCCATCGTTTTACAAAACCAAACCCTTCAGAAATTTGCGTGTAACTAGGAGAAATAGGCACAAATTGCAAGCTCATAAGAGGATACGAGTACAGAATACCTTACTGGAGCAAAGTTCAAGACATATAACTCACAGATTCGAGGTCATTCACATTCTTCCTTCTCTCTTTAAGTTTTCTTCTTGTCATTAGCACTATTTCCTTCTCCTCGTGCCTCTCTGTTTGTTTCAGGAACTAGGGTTTTCAAAACCCCTTTCAAGATCTACACGAAGTCATTGGCCATCTGCAAAAATGAATCCAAAATTAGAAAAGAGGAGAACAAAACAAATCATAAAATGTGAAAAACTTGTGATCGGAGCTACACTGCCACCTTCACCGCCGCGAGGCGATTTCCGGCACATCGCATCTCTCTTCTCCGCCAAGAGCCCTTCAGAGAATGAGAGAGAACATTAAGATTAAGAGAGAGAGTTTTTATATATAATGAAGACATATTGTTTGTCTTTTGTTATTTTCTATTATTTGATGATAATTATCAAATGGGTCATCCACGAATTCACCCCCAAGTCCAAACGAAGCTCAGGTTCTACACCCCCTTGCTTTTGTTATGCTACAGTACAACAACCCTACTGGGTGCTGTACCTCAAATTTGCCCTCTCATATTTTTCCAAGATTTTTCTCTTACATAGGTGATTACAAACACTTGATTAAAGAAAAAATAATTTTTTTTGAAGATAAACAAGGTCTTTCCATTGGCATGTCAAAGGGTCTTTCGATTGGCATCTTGACAGGCTTCGATTGAGCACCTAACCTCCTCCAAGCTTGCTTCAAATTTCCAAGCTTCAGTTGAAGCCTTAGCCTTTTGCTTGTTTGTTGTACATAAGCTTCGACTGGGCGTGTGTTTCCTTTGAAACAACCTCCTTCGATTCAAAAGGGAAGGGCCTTTTCTATGCTTGCCTTCAATTCACAAGGCAAGAACTTACTTCATGCCAGCAAGCACAATGCAATGGCTACTTGCATGCAAGCTTAATTCTTTCTTTGATTGGGCATTTGATTTCTTTGGAGCAAGCTTGATTCCTACTTTGACTAGGAAAATTCTCCCTCTGTGCGTGCCTTCAGCACAAAAAGCAAGAATCCCCTGCAAGCTCCCTTCGATCCACCAGCAATGACCTCCTGCATGCTTACTTTGATTCACAAAACAATGGGTTCCTGCATGCCAGCTTCGTTCAAGGAAAAAGGTTCCCTCTTCATGCCTGTTTTGGTTTCACAAGCACAAGATTGCCACATTTTGAGCACACAAGTGGTGCCTTCGAAGGACATACAATTGGTCCATTCGAAGGACACATTTGTTGGAAACAAACTTGTTTTACCTTTTGATGAGGTTTGGTTCAAGCTGCTTGTTGGGCAAGAGGTTATATGCTACCCAGCCCAAGCCTCGTGCACCATTACATTCATGACAAAGGAGGTTTCAATTGGCCAGAAGGAAGTCCTCACTTGGGCTATTGGAATCAAGCAGCTAAGGCAAATATATGATCCATTCGAAGAAGCATTCAAAGGCCCATTCGAAGGACACAAAGTGTTGTCTTAAAGCTGCAATCGATTTAAGGATCAAGTTCTTAAGCGTGTTTAGAGACTCGGCTTTGGTAATCAGCCATATCAAAGGAGAATGGGACATAAAGCGCCCCAATCTCATCCTGTACAAAGAGCATGTGTTGACACTAATCCCATACTTTGAAGAAATTACCTTTGAGCATTTTCCACGAGAGGAAAATCAACTAGTAGACGCGCTAGCTACAATGTCATCCATGTTCAAGGTCAGGTGGGATAATGAGGCTCCTCAGATCACCATTGAGAGGATGGACGAGCTAACATACTGTCAGGAGATTGGTACTGAAGAAGTAGTGGACAAGCCTTGGTTCCATGAAATCAAAAGATATCTCGAACTCCAAGAGTATCCTGAGGGAGCTTCGATCAATGATAAAAAGTTCCTAAGAAGGTTCTCTGCCAAATTCTTTCTCAATAACGGGATCCTCTATAAGCGTAATCACGACTCTACCTTGCTTCAGTGTGTAGACAAGAGTGAGGCATAAAGGATTATGGCTGACTTGCACGAAGGTACCTTCGACACTCATTCTAGTGGGCACTCAATAGCTAAAAAGACCCTACGGGCAGGATACTACTGGTCCACTATGGAAGCAGTCTGTTATTAGCATTCATGGACTTGTCACAAATGCCAAATCTATGATGACAAGGTACATGTGCCTCCGGTTCCCCTAAATGTCTTGACTGCTCCGTGGTTGCTCACAATGTGGGGCATCAATATGATTGGGGAAATCATACCTACAGCTTCTAATGGGCATCGCTTCATCCTCGTCGCCATTGATTACTTCACAAAATGGGTCGAGGCAGCTTCATTTTCCTCCATTACCAAGAATGTTGTGGCCCGATTCATCAAACATAACATTATCTGTCGATACGGTATTCCAGAAAGAATCATTATAGATAATGGTACCAATCTCAACAACACTATGATCACCGAGCTTTGCATGAAATTCAAGATTCAGCATCACGATTCTTCTCCCTACTGGCCAAAGATGAATGGCGCTGTAGAAGCTGCTAACAAAAACATCTAGAGAATCATACAGAAGATGACAGTGACATATAAAGATTGACATGAGATGTTACCATTGGCTCTTCATGGTTATCGCGCCACAATTCACACATCAACAGGGGAAACTCCTTTCTCTTTGGTAAACGGTATGGAAGTTGTCCTTCCCATTGAAGTCTAGATCCCTTCCTTGAGAATCATGAAGGATGCAGGGTTGAGTGAAGACAAATGGGTCCAGACTCGACTTGACCAGTTAAACCTGATTGATGAGAAGAGGCTCGCGGCTGTCTGCCATGGTCAGATGTACCAAAAACGTATGATCAAAGATTTTAACAAGAAGGTCAGACGTCAAGTATATCAGGCTGGTGACTTGGTAATCAAACGAATTATACTGCCGCAAGGTGATCCCAGGGGCAAGTGGACTCCCACATACGAAGGGCCATTTGAAATTAAGAACATATTCTCTGGTGGAGCCATGATCCTAACCATTATGGACGGTGACGACATTCCACACCCTGTAAACGCGTACATAGTTAAAAGATACTACGCATAAACAAAGACCTGCTAGGTCGACTGGCCTAGGCAAAAATAAGGGCATCCCGGTGAACCAAAAGGGTTCGGGAAAAAATTAGGGATATACATAAAACAAAATATACACCCGACAAGTCGAAAACCTGAAAAGGCGGCTTGGGAAAAAAAGGGTATCCCGGTGGACTGAAAACCCGAAAGGGCGGTCCAGGCAAAAGTTAGCGATTTAAAGCGTATAACTATGTCACATTGGATCACCTTACAGCTAATCTTCGGTATCAACTATCAAGCTCAAGTGGTACTAATCAATCCAATCAGCTTCGAACAAGCAGTGAAAAGGATGAGACACTCAAAGACATAAAGGCAATAGCAGAATGGGAATCCAATGGGATTATTTCACATAGCTGTCTTTGTTTGTATACTATTTTTGTATAATTTCCATTCTTATGACGACATTCTCTTACTAGGATGTCTGTCTCCTTGTACAAAAACACTTATTTCAAATTAATACAAAACCATTCCTTTGAAAGTGCAAAACTTCTGTTTTTTATTTTTCTGTTTTGTGTGCGAAAACGTCCAGTGATTATTCTTGACATATGCATTTGAACATGATTTACTTCTTACAAATGCATGCATAAAAAACATAAAGATAATTGCTAATGACTTTAAGAAATGGGACAATATCTAAGGGCCATCCACAAGACCCCTGCAGATGTCTTCCCCGGAAGATACCTTCTCCAACAGGTACAGAGGCGGGGGAATTCTACTACAAGGTCACTGCCATATTCTTAACATGTATTCTATTGATGTCAGTTGTTCTATCATCCTTGGAAGAGCAAAAATCTCTAATTACTGCTCCAAAATCCCCCAGTGAAGTCGCCAAGCTTCTCAAGATTCCCCTACAGGATTTCAAAAAAATCCCCAAGCAGTTTATGGAGTTCACCTTCCGCAACATAGTTTTATAAATCTAAAATAGTTTATAAAGCCTTATCCCCAGTAGAGTTTATTTCTCTAGCTACGGAAGTTCATCCCCCAGCGGAGTTTAGTTCTCCAAATTGGTGAAATCTTCCAACAGAACTCTTCCCCTCGGCAAAGTAATTCTCAAACAGTAGTCGAAGATCCTCGACAGAGAAAGGGAATCACCAACAAAACTATCTCCATTCATTATCCCACGCAAAAATTGAAGAATCACTTTCTTCACTCACCAACATCCGTCTGGGATTCAGCTTCTCGGTACTCTTCAGTAGCAGTCAGGGATTTATTTTCCCAGACAAAGATACTGCGCAACAAGCATTACGTGTTCATACATCATGGCATGTGCATACAAATACAAATATCACGATCTCATTTGTTTTGGGAGCATCATGCAATTCATACATCATGACATCACATGAAATTGATTTTACCTTTTCAGGTAAAATTAGCAGACAGACAAACAATATCAACCTTTTCAACAGGTCAAAGAATAATGCCCGAAACCAGACGGGGAAAATATCTGTACGACCAAGTGGTATGAACTCCCGAAGCAAGACGAGTTTACCAACAAATACAACAGGCCACGAATTAATGCCCGAAAATAGACGGGAAAACCATCTTTAGCTCGAGTCAGATATTAATACCCGTAACAAGCCAGGATAACCATCTCAACGACTGATAAAAACCAAGTTCCAGATTAATACCTGAAACCAGCGAGGAGAACTATCTGTGGACGACCAACTGTGGATTAACACCTGTAACAAGCCAAGAGAACTATCTACATGAAGAGATTGAAGATTAATACCTGTAACAATTCAGGAAAACTATCTTTCTTTCTCAGGTCAGAGATTAATACCTGTAACATGCCAGGACAACTATCTCAATGACCGACAATTTTCAAATTCCAGATTAATACCTTAAACCAGATAGGACAACTATATGTGAATAACTATCTGCAAACAGCTGATTTATAGATTAATACCTGAAACCAGACAGGAAAGCTATCTACATGACCAGACGAAGCAATCTTACACGGGTTTCTTCTCATACAGTTTAACACGGGCTCATCTTGAAGCAGCCCTACACAGGCTCTTTCTAATACATTTCCAAATAACGGTTAATTTTATTATCCCCAGCAAATCACTAGAAGCCTAGACTTCAACCATAATACATTGAACTGTTATCTCTCCAGAGATAGCTCTTCAGTAGAGCCTTGGACAACTGAAGTTCCTAGACTCTATTCCCCACAGATTTTCCTCAAACAGGAGAACAACAGAAACCCACATTCCCCAACGGACTCCTCCTCAGACACCAGGAACAGGAACCCTTAAAGGGACCATGTGCGAAATCAACATCTACTCTGGATGGCATCTTTAAGACCATCTCTGACGACTCTCTGCCATCTCCTCCAAATGGCATCTGTAAGCCCATTCCCGACATCATCAACCATCAGTGTTATTTCATGCGAGTGCAAATTTCTGGGCACTCTAGTGTTCAATCATCTTCCACCTTCAGATCATGAAAGGCAGACAAGCCAATCTAAATTCTCAGGTTTAAGAAGATTGAACAGGGGCAGCTGTTGTATCCCAAAATTTGCCCTCTCATATTTTTCCAAGATGTTTCTCTTACATAGGTGATTACAAACACTTGATTAAAGAAAAAATAATATTTTTTGAAGATAAATAAGGTCTTTCGATTGGCATGTCAAAGGGTCTTTAGATTGGCATCTTGACAGGCTTTGATTGAGCACCTAACCTCCTCCAAGCTTGCTTCAAATTTCCAAGCTTCGATTGAAGCCTTGGCCTTTTTCTTGTTTGCTGTACACAAGCTTCGACTGGGCATGTTTTTCCTTTGAAACAACCTCTTTCGATTCAAAAGGGAAGGGCCTTCTCTATGTTTGCCTTCAATTCACAAGGCAGAAACTTCCTTCACGCCAGCAAGCACAATGCAATGGCTACCTGCATGCAAGATTAATTCTTGTTTCGATTAGGCATTTGATTTCTTTGGAGAAAGCTTGATTCCTACTTCGACTAGGCAAATTCTCCCTCTGTGCGTACCTTCAGCACACAAAGCAAGAATCCCCTGCAAGCTCCCTTCGATCCACCAGCAGTGACCTCCTGCATGCTTACTTTGATTCACAAAACAATGGGTTCCTGCATGCCATCTTCGTTCAAGGTAAAAGCTTCCCTCTTCATGCCTGCTTTTATTTCACAAGCACAAGATTGCCACATTTTGAACACACAAGTGGTACCTTCGAAGGACATACAATTGGACAATTCGAAGGACACATTTGTTGGAAACAAACTTGTTTTACCTTTTGATGAGGTTTGGTTCAAATTTCTTGTTGGGCAAGAGGTTATATGCTTCCCAGCCCAAGCCTCATGCACCATTACATTCATGACAAAGGAGGTTTCGATTGGCCAGAAGGAAGTCCTCACTTGGGCTATTGGAATCAAGCAGCTAAGGTAAATATATGATCCATTCGAAGAAGCATTCAAAGGCCCATTCGAAAGACACATAGTGTTGTCTAAAAAGAAAAGGGGGTTTGGTCAAAAGTTGGATCTAGTCGGTCAAAACGAAAAAGAAATATTCAAGGAAGTTTTGAATGGCCAAGATGAAGTCTTTCGTTTGGTTTAGTTAGGTAGTGTCAGCGCCAGTCGAAGAACAAGGCAAATAGGGACTCAATCGAAAGCCACAGTGATGAGGCCTGGGGCAATTCAAAAGAAAGTGAGGAGGCTCATAAAAAACCTTTGATTGATAAAGAACTGAAGCAACCTTCGACCAGTCAGGGAGAGTTAATGTTTCGATTGGTTCAAGTTGAACCAAAGCCAATCGAAGGAGGCAACTTGAGGCCAATCGAAGGGCATGGACCAAAGGCATTCAATTGTCAAATGTCCAGGTTCATTCAAATTCAAAAAGGGACAAGAATCCCACGTCTTTTGCAACGTTTCAAAATGGTATTCATGGCCTTAAAACACCAACTTAATGGTTGTTTACCCCTTTGCCTGCTTGTCCCCTCCATCCCCTCTATATAAGGAGACCACATACATAAGCCCAAGAGACATATTATTTTACACGTATACGTTGCCCCATAAACCACCCCAAAGGTATCAAAATCCTCATACGTGGTCCCAATCTAAGGAATTTTTAGCAACACTCCATTCAATCCCTGAAGTCTGCAGGAAGTATTCCCAAACACTAGCCAGTTCACGCCCAAGTCGAAGCATCTCATCCTTGGTAAAATTTCAAATTCATGTTCTTGTTTTCATGATATTTTGATATTTCCTAGTGTCTGATTCATGCCCGTGATATAATATAGCATAACGTTCTCATGGACATACAAATATAGAAGGCGCGATATGTGCTTTTAATCGAATCCCAAGAGACCATGGTTTTTCTAAGGCAAACAAGCCCAAATTCGAATTCAAAGAAGTCTAATTAATGGGAGGTCGAACTGGAAAAAAGACATGGGTTCACGCCCAGGTCATGCTTTTGTATTGTTGACACTTTTTCTTACGGATTTTAGTGCTTTCCTCCTCATGCAAAGTCATCAGGCGCCTCCAGTAACGTTCTTTGCTGGATCGAAGGACCGTCTTCACAAGATCGAAGGATTGTCCCCATGGATCAAAAAGCACTATTCTTCCCTGGATCTAAGAACCACATTGCTCCCTGGATTCCAATACAACCTAGGCCTCCCCTTTGATTGGGCCCAACAAATTCAACAGCACACCCCCTTGTTTCTTTTGCATACCTAAGCCCATTTGACATTTTTTCTTTTTGTATTATTTCTTATATTTGTTTTTATTATTGTTTTATTTTGTTTAATTAACCAAATATAAAAAAATGCTCACTAAAAAAATTAGGTTTATATTTCTTAATTAAATAATTAATTTCTTTAATTAATTAATTAATTAATTAAAATTTTAACCTTTTCTTAATTAAAAATGAATTAGAATTTAGGACTAATTATTTTCTTTTCATAATACTAAAAAAACTAAAAAAAAACTAGATTATTTATCTTAATTTAATTTTATTATATAGACTTTAGGATGATTGACTATTTTTCTTAAAAAACAACAAAAAAGATTTTTCTTACTAGGTTTTTAGACGTACTTTTAACTTTCGCGCGTAATTCTTTCGTATTTTTATATTGTTGTACCTGTACATTGGATGTAATAGTTAATAGGATTTTATCCGCTTTCTTTATTTTTCTTCCCCCAATTTTTGTACATTGTAAATCCCCTCCCCGAAGCCATGTAATAGTGTAGGTTTATACTTCTACACTTTATATTCTGTATATATTAACTGCTAGTAACTAGGATTGCATGATAAGCCTGAAAAACAAAAACGTTAGCAAACCTAACACAAAAGATAAAAATAACTGAATATAACACACATTGAAGACATACACCTCTAGGGTACCCCACTTTGGTTGCATTCGGAAATAAAACAGTCATGTCCCTCAAAACGGGGACGCTTTAGCAAAGACCCGTAAATCAAAAAACATCATAGTCCCTCGATGATCCTACAGTTGTCTCTCGGTAAATGATCTGGTTCCTAAACAAAATTTCTAAAGCGTCTTCACAAGTTGCCTTCGTGACTGTAACGTCCCTTCGATTGTCCCTCAAACATCCAACGATAAGAGCTACCTACTCACTAATAGTAGGATAATACTGTCTAAAGGATATGAGTAAAAGAACTATCTTTTCGAGTACAAAGTAGATAGCTGTTAGAAGTTTGATCAAAACATTTTGCACTTACACAAATACTACTTTTCAAAAACATTTTCAAAACACTTTGTATACTTTCTCCACTATCCCGAGAAACATTACAAAGTTTTCCATACTAAGGCATATTTCAAAATATTTTTCAAACACACAAAGCACAAAGTACTTTCGAAATGAGCAAACCTCTAAGAGCCCGTAGATAACTACAGATGAAAAGGGTGCTAACACCTTCCCTTTCCATAATCTACCCCTTACTCAGAAAACTCTCGAAAAGGTATTTTTCTGTTCTTTTCACCATTTCCTTAATTTGGATACAAGAAAAATCGGTGGCGACTCTTGCTTACCGCAACATTTGTGAACACAAAACCGGTATTAAAAAGTCGGTTCTGCCACCGTATCACACTGGGCCTCAACCAAATACATCTCCGAGCCTAATTCCTTTTCTACTTACACACCCTTCATTTTCATTCATTCTTATTCATTTTATTTTTTAACAAAAAAAGGGCTTTGAGCCTAAATCAACAAAAACGTTTTTCTATCAAACCTCTCTGTTTTCTTTTCTAACCCCTGACCCATTTTTTTTATATTTTCATTTTATTTTCTTTATTTTCGTTTATTTATTTATTTATTTAAATAATTACATTTTCACATTTTATTTTTATTTATAGGAAAAAATAATAAAAATATTTTCTTAACAAATTTAATTTCTTTTCTTAATTAAATTAACTTAGACCTAGGTTTTATTCTAACTTCCCTATTAATTAAATTAATTTAGACTTAGGCTTTATTTTAATTTTGTCTTTTTAATTAAATTAACTTATATTTTTAGGAATTAGTTAATTAACTTCTTTTCCAATTAATTAGATGAATTAAAACCCTTTCCATAAAAACCATAAAAACAAATCTCTTCCCTCTTTACATTATCTTATATTCTTGTACATTTTATTTTTGCATTATTCAATATGGTTGTAATAGTAATTAGGTTTTAATTGCTTTCATTCTCATTTGTAATTTGCATCCCCATCCCCTAAAAAGTTGTAATAGCGTAGAACTTTTAATTTCCGCAATTGATCTCTATCCATATTATTGCTAGTAATTAGGGTTTGTACCGCAAGACTTAAAATCAAACAATAAACAACCCTAATTCAAGACAAAATGCATGAAAATAATACACTTCACACACTTGCACCTCTAGGGTAACCCACACTTGTTGCCTCAGATTTAAAATAGTCATGTCCCTCGAATGTGGGATATTTTAGCAAAGACCCTCGATTACAAGATCGTAGTCCCTCGATGACCCTTTGATGTTGCCTTCGGTAAACGATCTTAGACCCTTATGATAAATTGCTAAGGTATCCTACAATGTTGCCTTCTATGACTGTACAATGACCCACGCCCGTCCATTCACATCCAATGATAAGGTTTCTTACTAACTAATGATAAGATAACACTATCTAAATGAGGAGGAAAAGAACAAAGACTTTCTTTTGAGTTGGTAGAACATTCGTAGTTGCTTGCTCACAAACATTTCAAAATAAAACATCTTTCAAACACACCAACACTTTCATGAAATATTTTCAAAAGTCTTTGTATACATTCTTATAGAGACGAGAATCATTATAAAGTTCGCCTAAACGAAGGCACTTTTCTAAAATAGTTTCAGACAAACACAAGCACATTTATAAAGCATTTTCAAAGTGAGCTAGCAACTAAGAACCTGTAGATAACTACAGATGAAAAGGGTGCTAACACCTTCCCTTTTAATAACATACCCCCCGAACTCAAGAAAATTCTCAAAAGGTCTTTCGTGTTATTTTCACCCTTTTCCTTTATTGGATAAAATAAAATTCGGTGGCGACTCTTGCTATCCGCAACAATTGCGATAAAACGCAAAAAAACCCAAGTAAGTTCTCCCACCGTATTACAGAACTGGACACTCTGCTGGGGAAGAGGAGTTTAAGTGGGGTTACCTTAGAGACTAGTTCATATTTAAATGCTTTCATTGTTTGACTTGCTTGCTTTACTCTTAAAAGGGTTGTTTGGGTTTTGAATAGATCCTCTACCCAGATATGGGGACACATTAGGTAAGTAGAAATAGATCGTGGGGACTGTGCAGTGTAATACCAACACGGTTGAAGCGATGGCTACGTTAGTGTGACACATTTGTTGGTACCGGTATCCCTTGTAGCAAATCGAGGAGAATATGAGGCCGCTGTGTGGTGTCATGAAGCACTAACTGACCATAGAATCTTTAGTTGAAAAACTTTTCCATTAGAAAGTAGTGAGATAGTCGGCTTTGGTGTAGAGCTGAAGACTAGTTGATACTCGATGCTACGATCATTGAGATTGAACTTTCGGGATATTTCGTTTCCAAAATAGAGGCTTGTGATGAAACAATGCTCGATGAAGAAAGATCGATGATATTAAGATTCCCTAGAACTTGGTTACTTTTTAGGACAGGTTGAACCAACTAAACTTAAACAGGGTACTTACCTATAAACCCCGTGCAAGCCTAAATCTAGGGATTTGTTTGCTTTGTTTGTATATGATTATTTGTACATAACATCATGACATCATGCCATAGCATTTTCGTTAACCATTTCAAGGGTCTCAAGGGTTTGTGATGCAGGGTTATATTGGACCAGATGTCTAACAAGGGGCAAGGGGATTTATTTTCCTCTAACCCGTGATGTCAAAGATCAAAGCATGTTATCTTGAGTCGAGGGCTATGACACACTCGACATAGTGAGCTTGATTCTCGTAGAAGGACATTCAACGATACGAAGTTCTTCAAATAAAGTTGTAATCAAAGTTCAACTTCTGACATTTTCATATGTTTACCCTGCGAGATCCTTGTAAACATCATATTCACATATCGTGCATCATGCCATAACAGGTTTTCCCCATACAGGTTTTCTCATCCGCTTACTGTTTATTTCAGTAAAAATGGCTCTCGAACATACTGTCAAAGATCTTCAGACCCAAAATAACCAGCTTCGAGAATTGTTCCCGAACCTATCCAAGGGGAAAGAAGAAGTGAAACCACTCCTCATTGAGAGCATGACCAAGAAGAATACTGAAGACAACAAGGATGGCCAATTGAAACAATTGCAAGCTGAGATAGCAACGATGAGAATCCAGATGTTGGGACAGATGACAGTTATCCAAAACATAGCTCGGGGACAAGAAGAGTTGAGAATCCTCATGAACAAGCTTCATCAAGACGAATACAATCGTATAGAACAAACGGCTAGAATTGAGGATCAAATCATTAATCAGCCCCCGATAAGACAAGAAGTTGGTTTGGTCGAGAGAAGGCCTTTCAAAATGGCTACTACATCACGAGTCTAACAACGACCTCGCTAACAATGATAGTGTAGTCAGTGTAAGCAAGATATGCCAAAAAGACAATTTACTGAGATCAACATGTCCTTGGCTCAAGCATTGCATCATATGTTGGAGGTCAAGCTAGTTACATTGAAGGAGCCTCCTCAAAATCCCAATACTTCTTCTCCCCGTTACAATCATAAAGAAAGGTGTGCATACCACTCCAACAATCGTGGACACGACACTAACATTTTTTGGGCATTGAAGAACAAGATTCAAGACCTGATCAACAAAGGAGTGTTAGAAATTTCACAAGATGGTCAACTTGAGTTTTTCTATCATCCCTCAAAGGCACACCATCTGAAGTGAGAAATTTTGGCGGAGAAGATTTTTGTTCATTCGAATTTCCAGTTGTAATTTCCTTGTTTGTTTAAACACTTGTCTTTATGTCAGACTTTGGTTATTACCATTAATGCATTACATATGTTTGTATTGAATTAATCCATTAGTTTTGACTATACTACAATTATACTTTTTTTATGATATTTAACTGTCGATTAGAAGCTAAAAGCCTTTCGAGGGAGGATGACAAAAATAATGCCATAATCTCTATAGTATGATTTTGAACAAACATTGCTGACGATGTACAAGCATTATTTCAAACCCTAAATAGTGGAGTTATAAGGAAGCTAATCCCTACTCAACCCCTTTGAGCCTAATAAGTAGGAGTTTTCTTTTCGCACAAACTAAAACCTTTAATCATAACTTGGGGCAGTGTAGTTTCTCATTTAATTCAAATGCGCATTCAGTCACAAGCTTTCACTTTGTACACAACGAATAACATCAAAAACATCCTTTTGAATTAAAATACGGCAATGGTTTCCCGTAAAACAGGCAGTCATTATCTCTCAAAAGAAAAGCCCATTGAGTCGAAAGCTATGAAGGAGACTTAAGAAAAACTGGGGCATCCTGCTGACTGTAGTCTCAAAGCAAAAACAGTCAAACAAAAATTAGGGATAATAAATCAAAAAGGACGTCGTTATAAATCCTCAACAACATAAAAATGTTGCAAAAATGATTGCCTTTTCAAATAAACTTCCAGTATCCGAACCATCACCAAAATATCATTCCAGATTCTATTGGGAGATAAAAGCATAATTAACTGAGTATAGGGTTGAAGAACTTCATGAAGAATGGGTGGGTACAAATAAACTTTGAGCCTTATCCTTTGTTTCTTAAAATGTGAACCAGGCCACATTATAACCCTTTAAAAATTCCTAATTGAAGCATAGGTTAGTTTGAAATCATACTGTTACAAAAAATATCCTGACTCCTGTAAGGCTTACTGTAAATCCTGAGTTGAATTCATATTCTTACAAAATTTTCCCGCTTGTTAAAAAATGCATTTTTCAAAATAAAATAAAATAAATCAAGACAGACATAAACTTTGCACTGTTTGAATACCATTGTTTCCATATGGCCAATTGTTCGACAACGGAGAAATTCGTACGACGAATATCCAATGAACAAAAATTCTCTCAATGAACAGAATCACTTCAAATGGAAAGATGCTTCCAATGACAAATCTCCCATAATCAAGAGGCATGACATGATTATTGTCCAACACAATTGGGGTAGTCATGTCGAGATTCAAAGAATCTCTAAAAAAAGTGCTGAATAGGCAGGGGGAGATCTCCATCCGAATCACTTGGGGGAAATGTTACATTGATCATGGGTTTAAGCAAAAGCCACTTGGAAAATTAGATCTTCGGTACCACCAAATTGCATGTCTGTGCCAGTAGTATCAGATGGTGTCAGTATCATGTTGTGATACGGTGGCAGAACCAACTGTTTTGTAAAATGCTGGTTTGCATTTTGCATTTTTTATTCGCAAAATGTCGCGGTAAGCAAGAGTCGCCATCGAATTTTATTTTATCCAACAGGAAAGGAAAAAAGCACAGAAAAATTCCTTTTTCGAGATTTTGAGTACGGGGGGTAGATTATAGAAAGAGAAGGTGTTAGCACCCTTTCTATCCACGGTTTTCCATGGGCTCTTAGGTACTTGCTCATCTTTTGAAATTTGCTTGTGTGTGCTTGTTTTGAAAAGTTTTGTTTTACTTCGTTTTAACCCTTGTATCAGTCCTCAAGAGTGTTACGAAGTGTTTTTGAAAAGTTTGTTTGAAAAGAGTGTAAGTGTGGAAAAGTTTATTTTGAGCAAGTACCTACTAGTATCTACCTACTCGAGAAAGGAATTGTTTGTATTCTTGTTTCCTTTAGACAATGCTATCATATTATTAAGAAATAGGTAGCACCATCGTTGGAGTTGTAAGGGTCAATTCGAAAGGGACGTACGATCACTAAAGCAATATTAGGACGTCTTAGTAATATCCCTAATGTCTTAAGATCATATTCGAGGCAACATTTCCGAGGCAACATTTCCGAGCGGGACGTTTGATCTTTGTTTAGACAGAAGGGCGACCACTAAAACACCCTATACTTAATGATCGTTTACCGAAGGCAACCAAAGTGAGAGTATACCCTAGGAGTGCGCATGTGCGAGTGATTTGATTTCAGTTATTACCTTTGCACATTTAGGGTTTGCTAGCCATTTTAAATTAACATGCAGTCTTGTCATACAATCCTATTATCATACATCTAATAGTTAATATTTGCGAAAATTAAAATGCGAGAAATAAAACTACGCTATTACAAGGCTTCGGGGATGGGGATTAATTACATAGCCAAAAACCCGTAAAAATGATAAATAAAGAAAATCCTAATTAAACTATTACATACTGTGAGCAGTTACATTAATATCGTAAAAATAATAAATGCGCGCGATGAATCGAGAACGAGAGAAATTAGGGTTTTGACCCCGTCTAAACCTAATTGAAAAAATAATCATTTTTTGTGGTTTTGGTGTTATTTTGAGAAAAAAATAGAGTTTAATTGAATAAATAAAGAAACCTACTTACTAATTAATTTAAATTAAGGAAAATAATTAAATTAACCTATTTTTGCATTTTTTATTTTGAGAAAAGAAATAAGAATTAAATCAAGAACAAACCCTAATTTTTTATAATTCATTTTAAATATAAGAAAAAAAGTTAGAATTAGTCCTAAATTAAATTAAACTACATTAAATTAAATTTGATAAAATAAAAATAAAACCTAATTCTATATTTGTGAAATTGATTTTATGATTTTTTTGTAAAAAAAGAAATTAATTTTGTGTTAGAAAAATGATTCAATAAAAGAAATTAAATAAAAGGAAAATTAGAAAAAATAGAATGGGCCTGGTTTTGTAGCAAAGGAGGGGGTGCTGATTGCACTTTCTGAGCCCAACAGCGCCTAGCCCATTTGACTTTTCCAGATCCCATGTTGCTAGCTTGACCGGGGTGTATTGTGGATCCTCATGGAGAGACCTTGGATTTGGCTTGCCTGGGATCTGATGGCTGAAAGCTGACGAAGTATGGTGGACTTTGTGGGACGCCTGTACACCTGAATAGGTAATGTAAAATAATATGGAATAATATAGAGACTTGGGGATCAAACCCAGGCTCTTAGGCGTTATCCCAATGCATGATGACCATCTGAGCTGGCTTGGCTTTTTGTATATGGAACAACAAACAAACGTTATATGGAATAACAAAATAATAATTATCAAACGCGCGAAATTTTGAATAGGCAAATCAGGGAGTGCCACGCCACCCTTCTTCTTCCTCCCACCGTTGCTAAAAGTTTTGACTTTTACCTACAGTCGTCTGGGTATAGGTATAACCCTATGCCTTTCCAAAATCCTGTACAGGCATGATAAATGCAAAACAATGGTACCAATCAACTCGTGGGAACCTCACGAGCATCATGGTACCCTTATCCATGGCCAATTGTACCTGTAAAGAAAAATTCCAATAACGAACCAAGAACCCTAACTATGACATCTTGCTCTACAGTTAATGAAAATTCAATTAAGTACCACCATTAGCTTGCAAATGACTCATGGATTAAGGATATGTCAATAAAACATGCAAACTATGCCAGAATCATGATATATGAATTCAAAAAAACATGGAAGTCGTGGGACTCTTACAATGCGTTTTTGGATGTTATGAGACTTGCTAGTGATTGGAATAGGATCCTAGAACGTCTAGGAAGCGATTGAGATGATTAGAACGCTTTAAATTGGTCGGCAACTTAGAAATCAGTGTGCCACTTTTTTCCAATTTTTTGAAACTTTCTCTCTTGTTTACACGCCTCCAATTCTCTTGTTTTTGATGTGAACATCTTCCTTATGTACCCAAGAATGAATTAGGGTTGCAATTTGGTTTCAAATCTTCTCCAATAATGATCATTGATGCATGATTTGATTCTTAGTGCAAATCTTTCTAAATTGAGAAAATCTAATATTTTTGTGTCCAAATGAAGCTTGCACGATTTGATTCCTTCTCCAGCTGTATAATAGACCTAAACATGCACAAAATCTCAAGCTTTGATTAGTTTTTGATATTTTCATGATTTTATTTGATTTAATTGAAATAAAATCAAAATAAATGACAAAAATGAAAGAATGACAAATAGAAAGGATCATGGATCGTGGGTCATGTTACAAACTCAATGCAAGCATAAAAATTTGGGGTCCCATTTGACAAAAATTGCAATTTTGGGCACATTTGACTTTTGGAAATTTTGCAAAAAGGGTCAACTTCACCACTGCATAACTCCTTAAATTTTGACCCTAGAGATGTGTTCTTGGACTTTTTAGAAAGCTTAAGATTTCCTCTAAGCAACACTTTTGGTCTCATCTCAATTGATTCTTCCATGTTCATGTATGAAGCTTTGACAAAAAAGGTGTTTTTGTTGACTTTCCAAAATGACCTATAATGTCCAAATTTATATCTTCTTGTGAGTGCATATTTTTAACTTGGGAGTTGAATATGAATTGTAGGGAATTACATCCTATTCAAAATGAGCTTTGGATGGGTCATTTTTGATAAAGTATGGGAAAGTTATGCTTGGTCAAAGTTGAGTTGACTTTTCCTACAAAATCCTAATTTATCGACTTTTGGGTTTTGATGAATTGTGAGAAATCCTTGAGGAATCATGATCAACCCTTGATAAAATGATGAATAATACTTCAAAATGAGAATGTTGACCAAAAATCTTGAAGTTTGACTGTATGTAGGACACAATTGACTTTTGCCCTAGCACAGTCGATTTTCAGGCCTTTGAGCAATTGACTGAGTAAACTTCCTATGCAAGGCTTGAAACTTGACATGGATGATCTTGGGAACATATTAGGATAATGGTGAGCATTTGGGATCCTTTGGACTTAAGCATCTTGATGCAAACTGAAACCCTAATTTGAGGTATACTGCCTTAGGAGAGAGTTTGTCTGGTGAACCCTTGGACTTCCTTGAGCAATTTGAGGACCTCACTTGACATGTATTGAGAAATATGAGAGGGAAAATTTTGGGGTACAACAGCTGCCCCTGTTCAATCTTCTTAAACCTGAGGATATAGATTGGCTTGTCTGCCTTTCGTGATCCGAAGGTGGAAGATTATGGAACACTAGAGTGCCCAGAAATTTGCACTCTCATGAAGTGGTACTGGCCTTGTGATGTCGGGAATGGGCTTATAGATGCCATTTGGACGTTGATGTCGGAAGATGGGCTTAAAGATGCTATCAGAAGAAGTGTCGATCGCATAAGAGATTCCTTTGCGAGAGCCCGTATACTTGTTGTTGAGGAGGACTGCGCTGGGGAATGCTGGTCTCTGTCTTGAGAGAAATAGAGCTTTAGGAACTTCAGTTGTCTGGTACTCTACTGGGGAATCATCTCTTAGTCGAGGAGGTGAAAATGAACTGCTATCTGGTCGTGGTCCAGGCTTCACAGTAATTTATTGAGGAAAAATAAGACTGACTACTATCTGGTCGTGCTCCAGGATTTACAGCGACTTACTGGGGGGATGATATTAAACTCGCTATATGGTCGTTATCCAGGCTTCTCAATTTCTCACTTCTTATCTGGTTGTGCTCCAGGCTTCAGAAGGAATTAAGTTGTTATTCAGTCGCATTTGGGCTTCAACTTGAATTTAAGGCATACTAATATCCGGTCGATTCCGGGCTTCTTAGTAATTGGCCGAGTAAACTGCTATTCAGTCGAATTCCGAGCTTCGTAGTACCTTATACTATTATCTAGTCGTGTCCCAGGCTTCAGTATCTTTTGCCGCTATCTGGTCGTAATCCAGGTGTGATCGGTGGATCTGGAACTGACTGTTTAACGCTGGTTCGCGAAATGTCGCGGAAGCAAGAGTCGCCACCGTCTTTTATTTTCTCCAAATGGAAAGGACAAAAGCACAGAAAAATTCCTTATAGAGATTGCTCTCGGTTCGGGAGGTAGATTATAGAAAGGGAAGGTGTTAGCACCCTTTCTATCCATGGTTATCCATGGGCTCTTAGATACTTGCTCATTTGTGTTTTCAAAATTGTTTGTTTGCTTTTCAACTGTGGGTTTTAAAAAGTTTCTTTGAAAATTCCAGTTTGACTCTTGTATCGGTCCTCAAGAGTGTTTGAAAAGATGCTTTCGAAAGCTTTTTGAAAAGGTGTTGGTGTGAAAAGTATTTTTGATTTGTTTTTGAAATTAGAGCAAGTATCTATGAGAACCTACCTACCCTAAGGAATTCGTCTGTGTAAATGTCCTTTAAAGTAGTGCCATCCCACCATTGAGAGGTAGGTAGCACCACCATTGGAGGTGTTCAGGTCAATTCGAAGGTTCGGGACATGGTGATCACCAGAGCAATGGGAAGACACCTTAGAAGCTACCCTCATGCCAGGTTCCCGGATCATGAGGACTTACTAAGACATCCTCTACTCGACGATCACCTTTCGAGGCAAGGCAACAGTGAGGCGTACCCTAGGGGTGGTGTGTGATTTGTGTGTCATGTTCATTTATTTTTGTCTTGTCATGGTATAGGTGATCTACGCGTTTGTTTTTATTTATTGTCATTCATTCTTGCATGCATTTATTTACAGTTAAAAAGTGCGAGAAAGGTAAAAATTCTAAGCTATTACAAAGGCGCGGATCCACATCGCCAAAATTTCCAGGACCCGATTTGACAGAAAGTAAATAATTAGAGTAAAGTGCGAGAAATTAATATTTACATGGCTTTGGGAGAGGTACATAAGTAATTAAAAGAAAACAGAAATAAATACGCGAATTAAATTAAAATTAGAAACGAGGGCGTTGGACCCTTTTTAACGAAATTAAATTATTAGCAAATTAATTACATTAAAGAAAAAGAAATTATTTTTGGCCTTTTTTATATTTATGAGAATTTAATGGGATTAATTGAAATTAAAAATGCTATCCCTAATTCTAATTGTTTTTTAGTTTATTAAGAAAGAATATTAAAGTTAAACCTAAATTAACCTAATTAATTACATGGTAATTTAATTGCAAAAATAAATAATATTTAATAATTAATTATTATGAGAGAAAAGAAAAAAGGATAAAAATTATTACAAACCCTAATTCTACCAAGTTTTAAGTTTATAAAAAAAAATATTAAGATTAACCCTAGATTAAAACTAATTAATTAATAAAGGTTTTATTTACAAAATATTAAAATATTAAATAAAAATACTTATTTTTATCTTTTTTCTGATTTTTTATTGTTTTTATGTTTTTTTATGAAAAATAATTAAATTAATTAACTAATTAGAAATAATAATTGAATTAAAATAAAAAAAGAAAAAAATATAAAAGACTTGCAAACCTTGGGGGGTTCTGTCCCCAGTAGGAGGTGAAATCCAGTAATTTAGGCCCATTAACCTTTGGCCTCATTGACCTTTTCAGGACGCGTGTGGGATCTTTGACTAGGGTCTATGGTGTTCTTCCAATCAACGCCTTTGGATTGATCCTGGTAGGCACGTGGATGGTTTGATGTTGATGACATATGATGCACCCTAGCACTGAAACCTCACACAAGCATTAATAGAAAAATAATGTGAAAGGGGTGGGGGACCTGGGGCTCGAACCCAGGTCCTGATGATTACCAATGCTTATGCTTGCCAAATGCGCTGCTTTGTTTCTTTGTACATCATATAGCTAATAAACATAATAAAATAAAACAAAGGTTAGTGCTTCTTTTTCGCGCGAATATTTGAATCAACCAACCAACGCTGGACACTTCATCATCTTCCTCCTTGTTTTGTTTTTTTTTCTGAAACACAAAAAGAACTGGCAACGGTTTTGAACCGTTCCAGAAAGTCACTTTTGCAAAAATAACGAATAGCTCAGGGCAGCTCATAAATTGAGCGCGAGGGTCGTTTTCTTTTCGTCTAAGCGTGCTGATTTCAACCATGGCCTTGAAGTTCTCTAATTTTACAGTATCAAGGAACCCCTAATTTGAACGCTGAAAAACCCTAAGGTCCTTTCATGGTGAATCCTTCAATAACGCATAAAAACTCAATTGAAATATGTGGTTAGCTTCAGAACACATCAATTAGTATGAATTCATCAAAGAAATGCAATGAAAATGTATAAATCTTAAAGCACGATTATGAAAAAAATATGAAAAAGTGTGAATCCTATTCACCAATTCTGGGCGTTAGGGGTCGTGCTTTTGATCCAAATACGTTGCTTGATGTCCCAGGAATGCAATGGACTGGTTACTTTGCCTTGAAATGCTTTGGAATCACGATTTCAGTTTTGAATTTTTAAGCAAAAAACTCAAGTGTGGCTTTCTGTGTATGGCGCAGCTTCCAGTCCTTATGCATTAGGGTTGCACTATATATGTATGTGTGAAGGTTTTAGGGTTGAGAAATCACACAAAAACCTTTGCATTCATGATTTGCAAGATTTGATTTTCAAAGATCTTTTCAAATATTTTTCCATGCCTATTTGGTACAAATCATGGCCAATTGACTTGATTCTTTCTATATTTGGTCTTGCACGAAATCGTAAGCTTATTCCTTGCACAAAAAGATTTGAAAAGTTAGGTTTAGTATTTTTCATGTATTTTAATTAATTAAATGAATTATTAATAATTAAAAATCCAAATAAATAAATAAAAATGATAAAAAACTTCCCTTTGGGCCAAATGGTCGTGCACATGTTTTGGATGATGGATTATGGAAGAAAAAGAGGCCCATTAGCAATTTTAGGTCATTTGAATCAATGTTGACTTTTCAAAATATCCAAAAATTTCCCAACTTCGACAAGGCATAACTTGCTCAATTTTTAAGCTTTGCTCATGTTCTTGGACATTTTGGAAAGGTCTTTGAGTCCTATAACCAATTACTTTAGTCCCATGTCATTTTGATTTATCAATCTCAAGTTATGGCCTTTGACTTAAAGTCCCTTTTTGTTGACTTTTGAAAATGACCTATAATGTTGAAATTGATAACCTTTTGTGAGAGCATTTATTGGACTTGCAGTATGAAGAGGAGTTGTAGGAAATGTCTTTATCTTCAAAATGAGCTTTGGATGGAATTTTTCTGATAATCCATGTGAAAGTTATGCCTTGGTCAAATTACAGTTGACTTTTTCAACTGTCCAAATATGGAAACTTTTGCATCTTGATGATTTTTGAGCCAGGCTTTGAGAATCATGATCAAGCATTTATCAAATGATGTTTGTGGCTTCAAAATGAGACGTTGACCAAAAATTTGAACTTTTGACTGTCAAATGACCATTTTGCCCCTACAGTTGACTGTAGTGCAATTAGGGTTTTTGACTGTGCAATTTTGTGCTGAAAGTCTTGAAACTTGGTATGAGGATGCTTGACCATGTTTATAGGCATGTGAGACTTGATTGGACTCTTGGAAACTTCATTTACTTTGTCAGAACCAAAACCCTAATTTTGACCGTTAGGAGGCCCTTGAACTGTGCAACCTTGGGGAACTTTGAAGCATGCTTTTGACAAATCTTGAAGAATATGGGAGGGAAAATTTTGGGGTACAACAGTTGCCCCTGTTCAATCTTCTTAGACCTGAGGATGCATATTGGCTGACGTGCCTTTCGTAATCCGAAGGTGGAAGATGATTGAACACTAGAGTGCCCAGAAATTTGCGCTCACATAGTTGCAGTGTGATGGTGGAATGGGCTTATAGACGCCATTTAGAGATTGATGGATAGGATGATGGGCTTATAGATGCCATGCTAAGAGATTATGGAGGGTGGATGGGCTTATAGATGCCATCTGGATGTCAATCGCATAAGAGATTCCTTAGCGAGAACTTGCGTACCTGCAAAAGAAAAAATGATTACCTGACCTGTTACAGGAGTGGTCTTCAAACTCTTGTGTAGATGTGTCCCGACTGGTTACAGGAGCTGGATCTGGAGCTTCACACGGTGATGAATGAACCAGGGATGGTTACTACCTCAACAGGAATGGTGAGAGAACCTTGGATGACTTTATTCTCAACAGAAACTGTTGAGGAAATCTTGGGATTACCACCTCCGCAAGATCGGGGAGAGAACCATAGGCGACTACAACCTCAATAGCAATCATTGAGAGAATCTTGGATAATTTCAACCTCAACAGCAATCATTGAGCGAAATCTGGGATTACCTCCTCCGCAGTATCGGGGAGAGAACCATAGGCGACTACAACCTCAATAGCAATCATTGAGAGAATCTTGGATAATTTCAACCTCAACAGCAAACATTGAGCGAAATCTGGGATTACCACCTCCGCAGGATCGGGGAGAGAACCATAGGCGACTACAACCTCAACAACAAACATTGAGAGAATCTTGGATAACTTCACTTCAACAGCAATCATTGAGCGAAATCTGGGATTACCACCTCCGCAGTATCGGGGAGAGAACCATAGGCGACTACAACCTCAACAGTAAACATTGAGAGAATCTTGGATAACTTCACTTCAACAGCAATCATTGAGCGAAATCTGGGATTACCACCTCCGCAGGATCGGGGAGAGAACCATAGGCGACTACAACCTCAACAGCAAACATTGAGAGAATCTTGGATAACTTCACTTCAACAGCAATCATTGAGCGAAATCTGGGATTACCACCTCCGCAGGATCAGGGAGAGAACCATGGATAACTTCTACTGAGTCTTTATCAGAAAAATCTGTTTGGGGTCGATTTAACTAGACTAGAGAAGGCCTTGGACTGGATAAGAAACAGAGAATCTTAGGGTCGATTAACTGAACCGGTCTAGGTCTTGGAATGTCTTCAACTGGGTTTTTATCATAAAAATCTGTTTGGGGTCGATTTAACTGGACCAGAGAAGGCCTTTGACTGGATAAGAAATCTTTGGAGTCGATTTAACTGAACCGGTCTAGGTCTTGGAATGTCTTCAACTGGGTTTTTATCAGAAAAATCTGTTTGGGGTCGATTTAACTGGACCAGAGAAGGCCTTTGACTGGATAGGAAATCTTTGGAGTCGATTTAACTGAACCGGTCTAGGTCTTGAAATGTCTTCAACTGGGTCTTTATCAGAAAAATCTGTTTGGGGTCGATTTAACTGGACCAGAGAAGGCCTTTGACTGGATAAGAAATCTTTGGAGTCGATTTAACTGAACCGGTCTAGGTCTTGAAATATGATTGAGACTTTAACTGAATCTTTCCTGAAAGGTAAAGGTCAGTCATATGCAATGCATGATATGGATCAAGCAATGATGTTCTCAACATAAATGAGATTTGTAAGATATGATGCGTCTATGCATGCTATAATGATGTATGGAAGTGCGATGTTTATGAATGTATTTTTTTTCGTCTTAGGAAAGTAAATCCTTGACGGGTGCCGGGAAGTCACTCATGGGCTGACGTTGAAGAATAGATTTTGCTTCCGCTGGGTGATAGTTGCAAGAATACCGGTAGGAGAAGATAACTCCGTTAGGGAATATACTTGGCGAATGGAATATTCTGCGGGGAGAAAAGTACTCTAACGATCTTGCTGGGAAGCAATACTCTGTGGGGAGAGAGATACTTTGCTGAGTCGTTGATAATCACTTGCTGGGGATACCCTTGTTGTGCTGGAAGTGTTAATAGACTTCGCTGGGGATAAGAAGACTTCGTCGAGGACGATCTTTCCGTGGCTTTTGGCTGAGGATAACCCAGTTATATCCTGGTAAGGAAATAACTCTTTGAATAAAGCCGGGGGATGCGTTCATGCTCTGCGGAGGTAAGCTTCCAGAATCTACTGGGGATAAGCTTACTGCTTGGGGAGATAAATTCCAACTTTCCTGGGGAACTGGATTGGACTCTCCTGGGGAAGTTTTGAACTGTATCGGGAAAGTGACTCCATTGTATGCTTGATATACCGCCGGGGAACAATCTTTAGACCGAGACTGCCGGGGATGCTTGTTAAGAATACGTGTATTACTGCTGGGGCATGTTGAGATCTGCTGGAGGATACTCAACTTCCTTAAGGTTTGATAATATAACTTTGCTTGAGGAGAGTATACTGTCTTGCTGACTCACTCTCTGGGGAATTGGGATGTACTGGTTATGTTCTTTAGCTGAACCTACCTTGATACCTTGGAGGACAGAACAATTAGATTACCTAGACAACTTTTTATTGCCCCTGTTTCTGAGGTGGGAGAGGAAGACCTGTGAGGTGCTGATAGTTGTTGATGGACAAACCTTCTTTTAGTAGGCAGGTGACAAGATGACAGGACATAGCCGTATGCTTTAATCCCTAATTTTTGCCTGGACCTCCCTTTCGGGTTTTCAGTCCACCGGGATACCCATTTTTGCCCAAGCCGCCTTTTCAGGTTTTCGACTTGCCGGGTGTACATGTTTTTTTTTTCATTTCATCCCTCGTTTTGCCCGAACCCTTTTGGTTCGCCGGGAAGCCCTTACTTTTTCCCAGGTATGTCAACCTAGTGGGTCTTTTATCATGCGTGGTATCTTTTCGACTATGTCCTCATTCTCGGAATGCAGGGAGATGCCCCTGTTAAAAGTATTTTGTCATGCCACCGGAAGGTGTTTGATCAGGAAAGATTCGTTGCTGGGAATTCATGTCCAATTCCCCAAGTGGCTCAGGCGGAGGTTTGCCCCTGGCTGTTTGGCATCTTGAGAGATTCCTTGAATCTTGACTGGACTGCCCCAGATGATGGACAATAATCAGGCCACGCCCCTTGATTGGAAATGCTTTTGTTCACTAGGTATTCATCGTGCGAATTTTCCTGCTGTTCAAACAAAAAGTCATATGCAAACAAAGTTATATCAATAATGCAAAGCTTATGTCTGTCTTGAAGATTTTGAAAATGAATTCTTTTACATAAAACAAATGAATGTTTGTAAAACGTGATGTCAACTCCTTCTTTATAGTAAGCCTTAAGGAGTCAGGATACCTTTCGTAACAGTATGCTTTCGAACTAACCCATGCTTCAGCTAGGACTTTTAAGGGTTATAACGTGGCTTGGTTCACGGTTTAAGAAACAAAGGATAAAGGCTCAAATTTATTTGTACCCACCTGCTCTTCGTGATGTTCTCCAAACCTAACCTCAGTTGATCATGCGTTAGACCTTACTTGAGTCTTTGCTTTGACGTTCCGATGATGATTCGGATTTTGATAACTTATTTTGAGTAGGCAGTCATTTCCTCTTTTTTTTGTTGAGGGTTTGTAAGACCTCTTTCTTGTCTGATTTTGTTATCCCTTTCTTTTTTGCCTGAACTGTTTCCTTTTTTGGAATTATAGTCAGCGGGATGCCCCAGTTTTGTAAGTCTCCTTCATGGGTTTTGACTTATTGGGTTTTTATTTTTGAGATATAATGACTGCCTATCTTTATGATTATTCGGAACCAATCACTGACTTTCTTTATTTTGTAAGGACCTCTTTGGTGCCATTTGTTATGCACTTGGATCAACTGAGAACTACCCTGCCCCAGGTTATGATTAAGAGTTTTTAAATTTCGAAAAGAAAAAACTCCTTCTTCTTTGGCTCAGAGGGGTTGACGAGGGATTCTCTTCCTTATAACTCCAGTGTTTAGGATTTGAAACAATGCCTGTACCTCATCAGCGGGGTCTGTTCAAAAGCATACTGTAGACTGCGGTATCGTTTTCATCATCCTCCCTCAAGAGGCTTAGAATTATTAATTGAGAGTTGATCATCAGAAAAAATATGAAAATAATTTGCATATAGTGAATACGAATATATTGCTTCAAAACAGACATATGCGATGCATTAATGAAATAACGATGTTTAACATGAGTAAATGTTTGAACAAAAGAAAATTACAACTTGAACATTCGAATGAACAAAAGTTTTCTCTTCTCAGGGCCTGTTACTTCAACTGGTGAGTCTTGGAGGGATGGTAGAAAAATTTAGCCTGACCATCTTGGGTGAACTCCAATGCCCCTTCATCAATCAGATCCTGGATCTTGTTTTTCAAAGCCCAACACTCGTTTGTATCATGTCCTGGACAGGCAGAGTGGTAGGCACACCTTTTATTGGGATCATAGACAGGAGATGCTGTGTTCTGGTTCCGGGGATGAGCCCTTAATGTGATCAGGTTCAATCTTAACAGGCGTTGTAAAGCTTGGAACAACGACATGTTGAACTGGGTGAATTGCCTCCTGGGCTTGTCTGGCTGAAGCTGGTGAGGTTGATGCTGAATTTGTGGCGCTGAAGCCATTTGAGGAGCTCTCCCCTTATCTCCTTGTCTCAAGGATGATTGAATGATGAATGGCTTTTTACCCTTAGACGTTTGCCCCAGTTGGTTACCCTGAAGCAGTTGGTTGATGAGAACCCCGAGCTCTTCTTGTCTTTGAGCTAACCCTTGAATGGCAGTCCCCTGCCCCAGCATCTGGGCTTTCAATGCATCCACTTCAGCTTGCAGGTGTTTCAGCCTTTCATCCTCAGCACTGTTCTTGACAAAAGTCCCCATGAGAAGTGTCCTTAGCTCCTCCTGCCCTTTGGATAGATTCAGGAGGATTTCCCTAAACTGAGTCTCTTGAGCCAGAAGGTCCTGATTATCTTGTTGGGGAGCCATTGCTGAAATAAACAGCGAACAAGGGTAAGTGACCTGCAACAAGGGTACCTGTAATGCAATGATATGTATGATATATATGCAATGTTTTCAAGGATCTCGCGGGGTAAACCAAAATTGTTAGAACTAGGTAGCTTGATTGAGGGAACTTCATGTTTGCTGAGAGTCCTTCTTCAAGGGTCAAGGCTCACCAAATCTAGTGGGTCATAGCCCCTGACTTTAGTCATCATGTCTGGTTTTGATTTCCAAACAACCTTGGTTAAGGGAACCTTCTTCAAGAGTCAGAGCTCACCATATCAAGTGGGTCATAGCCTCTGACAACTTTGGCTAGAGGAAAATAAATCCTCTTTGCCCCTTGCTAGATGTTTGATTCATCGTGACCTGCATCACAAGCCCTTGAGATCCTTGAGATGGATTAGTTTTTTTTGTGCAGGATGTATGCAATGGTATGATGTCATGCTATGCATGGGGTAATGTAGGTAAACCCTGTTACGAGTCCCAATTAAGGACTGCAAACCAAAACCTGCAAGAAACTCAGTACACTCTGTTAGGAGTCCCAATTAAGGACTATAAACGAAACCTGCAAGAAACTCGGTAGACCTTGTTATGAGTCCTAATTAAGGACTACAAACAAAACCTGCAAGAAGCTCAAGTGTCAGACAACAAGCATGCAAATAGTCAAGTACGAAGGCACACAAGTCACACAAGAGAAACCCTTAGAGTTCAGGCCAGCATGGGGTCTGGGTATTACCCTCTTGAAGTTGGTGGGCTCGACCTGTCCTATTAGAAGTAACCGGGTTCTAAGGGTCCCAATATCACTGGATTACTTTCATTGTTCATCGTTTCGATTTAGCCACTGAACTGGCGACCAAAATATTCCAGGAAAGCAACCCTTAATTGAGTGTAGTATCGAGTATCAACCAACCTCGGACTGCACCAAAGTCAGTTATCTCACTACCCTAAAGAGGCCAAGATAGTTCAATTAAGGTTCCTAAGGTCTGTTGATGCTTCACGACACCACGCGGAGGCCCCGTACTCTCCTTGACTGAACTCAAGGGTTACCGGTACACACCAAAGTGCCACATCAACGTAGCAGACTGTTTCAACCATGTCGGTATACCCCGCACAGTTCCCTCACAACCTTGTTGCTACTTTCTAAGAAGGTATCCCCAGATCCGGGTTAGGATCTATAGAACTCCCAAGACAGTCCCACAATTTAAAGCAAACAAGGAAAGCAATTGAAAACACAGTTATGAACTAACCCTAAGGTACACCTCACTTTAAGTTAAGTCCCCAGCAGAGTCGCCAGTTCTGTGATCGGTGGATCTGGAACTGACTGTTTAACGCTGGTTCGCGAAATGTCGCGGAAGCAAGAGTCGCCACCATCTTTTATTTTCTCCAAATGGAAAGGACAAAAGCACAGAAAAATTCCTTATAGAGATTGCTCTCGGTTCGGGAGGTAGATTATAGAAAGGGAAGGTGTTAGCACCCTTTCTATCCATGGTTATCCATGGGCTCTTAGATACTTGCTCATTTGTGTTTTCAAAATTGTTTGTTTGCTTTTCAACTGTGGGTTTTAAAAAGTTTCTTTGAAAATTCCAGTTCGACTCTTGTATCGGTCCTCAAGAGTGTTTGAAAAGATGCTTTCGAAAGCTTTTTGAAAAGGTGTTGGTGTGAAAAGTATTTTTGATTTGTTTTTGAAATTAGAGCAAGTATCTATGAGAACCTACCTACCCTAAGGAATTCGTCTGTGTAAATGTCCTTTAAAGTAGTGGCATCCCACCATTGAGAGGTAGGTAGCACCACCATTGGAGGTGTTCGGGTCAATTCGAAGGTTCGGGACATGGTGATCACCAGAGAAATGGGAAGACACCTTAGAAGCTACCCTCATGCCAGGTTCCCGGATCATGAGGACTTACTAAGACATCCTCTACTCGACGATCACCTTTCGAGGCAAGGCAACAGTGAGGCGTACCCTAGGGGTGGTGTGTGATTTGTGTGTCATGTTCATTTATTTTTGTCTTGTCATGGTATAGGTGATCTACGCGTTTGTTTTTATTTATTGTCATTCATTCTTGCATGCATTTATTTACAGTTAAAAAGTGCGAGAAAGGTAAAAATTCTAAGCTATTACAAAGGCGCGGGTCCACATCACCAAAATTTCCAGGACCCGATTTGACAGAAAGTAAATAATTAAAGTAAAGTGCGAGAAATTAATATTTACATGGCTTTGGGAGAGGTACATAAGTAATTAAAAGAAAACAGAAATAAATACGCGAATTAAATTAAAATTAGAAACGAGGGCGTTTGACCCTTTTTAACGAAATTAAATTATTAGCAAATTAATTACATTAAAGAAAAATAAATTATTTTTGGCCTTTTTAATATTTATGAGAATTTAATGGGATTAATTGAAATTAAAAATGCTATCCCTAATTCTAATTGTTTTTTAGTTTATTAAGAAAGAATATTAAAGTTAAACCTAAATTAACCTAATTAATTACATGGTAATTTAATTGCAAAAATAAATAATATTTAATAATTAATTATTATGAGAGAAAAGAAAAAAGGATAAAAATTATTACAAACCCTAATTCTACCAAGTTTTAAGTTTATAAAAAAAAATATTAAGATTAACCCTAGATTAAAACTAATTAATTAATAAAGGTTTTATTTACAAAATATTAAAATATTAAATAAAAATACTTATTTTTATCTTTTTTCTGATTTTTTATTGTTTTTATGTTTTTTATGAAAAATAATTAAATTAATTAACTAATTAGAAATAATAATTGAATTAAAATAAAAAAAGAAAAAATATAAGAGACTTGCAAACCTTGGGGGGTTCTGTCCCCAGTAGGAGGTGAAATCCAGTAATTTAGGCCCATTAACCTTTGGCCTCATTGACCTTTTCAGGACGCGTGTGGGATCTTTGACTAGGGTCTATGGTGTTCTTCCAATCAGCGCCTTTGGATTGATCCTGGTAGGCACGTGGATGGTTTGATGTTGATGACATATGATGCACCCTAGCACTGAAACCTCACACAAGCATTAATAGAAAAATAATGTGAAAGGGGTGGGGGACCTGGGGCTCGAACCCAGGTCTTGATGATTACCAATGCTTATGCTTGCCAAATGCGCTGCTTTGTTTCTTTGTACATCATATAGCATATAAACATAATAAAATAAAACAAAGGTTAGTGCTTCTTTTTCGCGCGAATATTTGAATCAACCAACCAACGCTGGACACTTCATCATCTTCCTCCTTGTTTTGTTTTTTTTCTGAAACACAAAAAGAACTGGCAACGGTTTTGAACCGTTCCAGAAAGTCACTTTTGCAAAAATAACGAATAGCTCAGGGCAGCTCATAAATTGAGCGCGAGGGTCATTTTCTTTTCGTCTAAGCGTGCTGATTTCAACCATGGCCTTGAAGTTCTCTAATTTTACAGTATCAAGGAACCCCTAATTTGAACGCTGAAAAACCCTAAGGTCCTTTCATGGTGAATCCTTCAATAACGCATAAAAACTCAATTGAAATATGTGGTTAGCTTCAGAACACATCAATTAGTATGAATTCATCAAAGAAATGCAATGAAAATGTCTAAATCTTAAAGCACGATTATGAAAAAAATATGAAAAAGTGTGAATCCTATTCACCAATTCTGGGCGTTAGGGGTCGTGCTTTTGATCCAAATACGTTGCTTGATGTCCCAGGAATGCAATGGACTGGTTACTTTGCCTTGAAATGCTTTGGAATCACGATTTCAGTTTTGAATTTTTAAGCAAAAAACTCAAGTGTGGCTTTCTGTGTATGGCGCAGCTTCCAGTCCTTATGCATTAGGGTTGCACTATATATGTATGTGTGAAGGTTTTAGGGTTGAGAAATCACACAAAAACCTTTGCATTCATGATTTGCAAGATTTGATTTTCAAAGATCTTTTCAAATATTTTTCCATGCCTATTTGGTACAAATCATGGCCAATTGACTTGATTCTTTCTATATTTGGTCTTGCACGAAATCATAAGCTTATTCCTTGCACAAAAAGATTTGAAAAGTTAGGTTTAGTATTTTTCATGTATTTTAATTAATTAAATGAATTATTAATAATTAAAAATCCAAATAAATAAATAAAAATGATAAAAAACTTCCCTTTGGGCCAAATGGTCGTGCACATGTTTTGGATGATGGATTATGGAAGAAAAAGAGGCCCATTAGCAATTTTAGGTCATTTGAATCAATGTTGACTTTTCAAAATATCCAAAAATTTCCCAACTTCCACAAGGCATAACTTGCTCAATTTTTAAGCTTTGCTCATGTTCTTGGACATTTTGGAAAGGTCTTTGAGTCCTCTAACCAATGCCTTTAGTTCCATGTCATTTTGATTTACCAATATCAAGTTATGGCCTTTGACTTAAAGTCCCTTTTTGTTGACTTTTGAAAATGACCTATAATGTTGAAATTGATAACCTTTTGTGAGAGCATTTCTTGGACTTGCAGTATGAAGAGGAGTTGTAGGAAATGTCTTTATCTTCAAAATGAGCTTTGGATGGAATTTTTCTGATAATCCATGTGAAAGTTATGCCTTGGTCAAATTACAGTTGACTTTTTCAACTGTCCAAATATGGAAACTTTTGCATCTTGATGATTTTTGAGCCAGGCTTTGAGAATCATGATCAAGCATTGATCAAATGATGTTTGTGGCTTCAAAATGAGATGTTGACCAAAAATTTGAACTTTTGACTGTCAAATGACCATTTTGCCCCTACAGTTGACTGTAGTGCAATTAGGGTTTTTGACTGTGCAATTTTGTGCTGAAAGTCTTGAAACTTGGTATGAGGATGCTTGACCATGTTTATAGGCATGTGAGACTTGATTGGACTCTTGGAAACTTCATTTACTTTGTCAGAACCAAAACCCTAATTTTGACCGTTAGGAGGCCCTTGAACTGTGCAACCCTTGGGGAACTTTGAAGCATGCTTTTGACAAATCTTGAAGAATATGGGAGGGAAAATTTTGGGGTACAACACCAGGCTTCACGGTGTCTTATACCATTATCTGGTCGATTCCAGGCTTCATGGTATCTTTATTGCTATCTGGTCGATTTCCAAGCTTCACAATAACTTGTTGAGGGTTAAGCTGTTTTCTGGTCGATCTCCAGGCTTCACATCTTATGTTTAAGACATACCACTATCTGTTCGATTCTAGGCTTCGTATTATTCTGAGATATCAAGATATTATCCGGTCGAATCCGGGCTTCATAGCTTGAATTTAAGATATACCACTGTCTGGTCGTTTCCAGGCTTCATGGTGTTTTAGAGAAATCAAGATAATATCCGGTCGAATCCGGGCTTCATAACTTAAACTGGAACAGAAATCTTAGCCTTGATTTGACTGAACCAGAGAAAACTTATGAGAACTTGATTGTATCTTTTCCTGAAAGGTAAAGAGTTAGTCGTATGCAATGTCATGATGCATGAAATGTATTGAGTAATGATGTTCTCAAAATAAATGAGATTGTGCTGTATGAAGCATATGCGCATGCTACGATGTATGGATATGCAATGTTCTTATGATACTCTCTAGCTGGAGAGAATAAATCCTGGACTGCTGTTGGAGAGTACAAGGAATTGAATTCTTCATTCTCGCTGGGGATAACGATCGAAGATGATTAGCTGGAGACTTGCGTCTGTTCAGCTCGAGAATAAACTTCCGGGAGAGACTCTGCTGGAGAATAATTTGGCGAGAGAATGCCTCTGTGGGGAGGAGAGATACTCCGTCGAATGATCTGCCGATTTGGAGAAATAACTTTGCTGGGGATGAATTACCATTGCTGGTGATAATGAACCTTGTCAGGGATTGAATTTCTGCCTGTGGAAGAAATAAACTCCACTGATGGTGAACTTCTATTGTTGGTGATAGATAAACTCTACTTGGGGAGAATTAACACCACTGTCTTCGGATACTTCCTACTCTGTGGGGAATGTATGTACCTTCAGTTATATTCTCAAGCTGGCTCTGTCCCTGTACCTGGTGGGTAGAGCAACTGTAAGGTTTGGACATTTCTTGTTTTCCCCTTGTTGCACCCCAAAATTTGCCCTCTCATGTTTTCCAAAGTCTTCCCCCTGCATGGTTGACCAGAAACCCTTGCCTAAGGAAAAAGAAACTTTTTGAGTGGTGCTTTAAGTACCTTTCGATTGGCATTCTGAAAGACCCTTCGATTGGTATTCTGAAGGAGCCTTTCGATTGGCATGGATAATTCCATTCGATTGGCATTATGGACAAACACTTCGATTGGCATTATGTCAAGGCCTTCGATTGGAATTCTGAAAGACCTTTTCGTGTGGCACCCTGGGCCAAGCCTTTCAATTGGCATGCCAAGGGATCCTTTGATTTAGCATTGTGTCAAGGCAGCTACGACAGGCATGTTAACTATGTCCTTCGATTAGCATGAACATCACCTTTCGATTGGCCTGTTAACAAAGCCTTTCGATTGGAATTTAAACAAGTACCCTTTGATTGGTATAAGGACAAATACCCTTCAATTGGCATTTCAAAAGGTCCTTGGACTGGAACTTCAGAGTGTCCTTCGACTGGAACTTCAGAGTTTCCCTTAATAAGAACATCAGAACGAAATGACCTTCGAATGGCATTTAAGTGCAGAGTTTCTCTTAATCTAAGATGCTCTAATGAAGGAAGTTCTGAACACTTCGAATCAGAACTTAGACTCATCACAAGGCCAAGGGCTGGTCGAAGTTGTCTAATAGGGAATGTTCTAAATAGATTCGAATTGGACTTTGAAGCTGGCAAAGAAGGCCCATTCGAAGGGTACATAAGAAATCCATTCGAAGGAGGCAAATCAAGACCAATCGAAGAGCAGGGCCTAAAGGCATTCGAAAATCAAAAGTGTCCAGGTCCATTCAAGATTCCAAAGAGACATGAATATTACAAAAAAGGAAATCTTTTAATATGTCTGATTCTTGTCTCATGGCTTTAAAGGCCTGGTTAAATGGCTGTCCCTTGCCATTTTCATGCACCCTCACACTCCTATAAATACGAGGCCAGTGACACATTACCGGGGGGAACAAAAAAACGAAAAAAGGAGAAACAGGGAGGATTTGGAGATACGCTGCCCACAAACCCACCAAAGGTTATCGGCACTTTCATAAGTAATCCAAGCCAAAGCAGCCACTCAGCGAACATCTCCACACCCAGAGCCATAGATCATACATCTTTAATTGGTAAGGGTTTGCAAAACCAAAATTGCACCTTCATGACATTTAAATACACATTGCATATGTATTCTTGTTATTACTGATTATGTTGCATGTAAGTTGAAGCGCAAAGATGAGATCATGCCATTGCTGGGGCACGATCTAAGTTTCTCCTTCGAATCTCAGGATAAAACAAACCCAGGCCCAGATTCAGCAGATTCTAATTTAGGAAGGACTCGAATTGGGAGGAGATTCGAATCAGGGGGGGTAAAGTCCCCCCTCGATCTTTAATATTTGTCTCGTTTTGCAGGAAATATCTTCTTAGAATCTTGTTCAGAGCTTCGAAGCTTAGCAGCCAAGCTTCAAACTGGATCCAAGATTCCCAGATCGAAGGATGACATATACAGATCGAACACCCCCAAAGTGCAGCCCCTCATGCTCCTTAGATCAAGCCTCTTCACTGGATCAAAAGATAGCCCACACCTCTTTCGATCCAGGCCTCTAGAATTATACCTTTCTTGATTTACTGCCTGTTCCTTCGATTTCATCTTTGTTTTGACCATTTTATTTCTTTTTTTTAATCAACATAAAATCAATTAAAAAAAAAACCACAAAAACATTAGGCTAGTTTTTTCTATTAAATTAACTTTGTTAATTAATCATTTAATTATCTTAACATTTTCTCAAAAAACTAAAATTAAGAAGATTTAGATTTTTTTCCCAAAATAAAATAAAACAACAAAAAGATTTTATTCTTAGGATTTTTAGAGGATATTTTCAGATTCGCGCGCGTTTATTTTGTTGTAACTGCCTACTGGTTTGTAATAGCTTAACTAAGACTTTTACACTTTACTGCTTTATTCCCCCAATTTTGGACATGTAAATAATCCCCCTCCCCGAAGCCTTGTAATATCGTAGGATTTACAATTCCCGCACTTTAAATTCCTGTACATATATTAACTGTTTAGATGTATGCTAACTAGGATTGCATGACAAGATCTATCTTGACTTAAAATCAACAGTAGCTCACCATGACATGTAAAGATAATATAAACTGAAAATTGACACACTCGCACATGCCACTCTTAGGGTATACCTCACTTGGTTGCCTCGAAAGTGGTCATTGAGTATAGGATGTTTTAGAGGTCGCCCTCTTGTCCAAAGATCATAAGTTGCCTCGAAACGGTTGCCTCAGATAAAATGATCTAAGACATTAGGGTTACCACTAAGGCGTCCTAACGTTGCTTTAGTGACCACACGTCCCTTAAATCGAATTGACCTGAAAACTCCAACGACGGTGCTACCTACTCCTCAATAGTGGGATAGTACTGTCTAAAGGACATTTGTACAGTTTAATTCCCTTTTGAGTAGGTAGATGTTCTTAAGTACTTGCTCCTTTTAAAAACAAAACAAAACTTTTCGCACTTACACCCTTTTTAAAACAAAAAACTCTTTTCAAACCCACAAACACAAAGAAAAGCAAACTTTTGAAAACATAGTGAGCAAGTACCTAAGATCCCGTGGATAACCACAGATAGAAAGGGTGCTAACACCTTCCCTTTCTATAATCTACCTCCCGAACCCGAGAAACATCTCGAAAAGGAATTTTTCTGTGCTTTTGTCCTTTCCTTGTTGGATAAAATAAAAGACGGTGGCGACTCTTGCTTAACGCGACATTTTGCAAAAACAAACGCAAACGCGAACCAGCATTCCAAAAACAGTCAGTTCTCATTCCCACCAATCACAGAACTGGAGACTCTGCTGGGGACACTTTAAAAGTGGGGTTAACTTAGGGTTTAGATCACCTTTACTTGCTTACCTTGATTTCTTTGTTTGCTTTACACTTGGTTCATAGATAGAAATACATTGTGGAAACTGTGCGGGGTATACCGACACGGTTGAGGCAATAGCTATATTAGTGCGACATATTTGTGAGTACCGGTAGCCTTTGAGTCAATCAAAGAGAATACGGGGCCGCTGAGTGATGCACTAATGAACTAGAACCTTACTTGACCATCTTGGCCTTTTTTAGGGGTAGTGAGATGACCGACTTTGGTGCAGTCTGAAGTTGGTAGATACTCGATACTAAACTCATTGAGGATTGTTTTCTTGGAATATTCTGGTCGCTAGTTAAGTGGCTAAACCAAAACGATGAACATAGAAAACAATCCAATGATATTGAGCTCCTTAGAACCCGGTTACTATTTATAGGACAGGTTTTGAACCAACTGAAACTGAAAGAGGGTAATACCTAAACTCCATGCCAGCCTAAACTTAAGGCTGTTTGTGTGACTTGTGTGCCTTCAAACTTGAACTACTTGCACATTCTTGTATCTGACAACATGAGTTCCTTGCAGGTTTTGTTTACAGTCCTTATCCGATAATTTGGATTCATTGCAGGGTTTACTTACATCACTTCACACTTTTGCTTAAACGCATATCATACACATCATAACATCATGCCTTAACATTTCCTTAACCATTTAAAGGATCTCAAGGGCTTGTGATGCAGGTTATGGTAAATCAAATGTCCAGCAAGGGGCAAAGGGGATTTATTTTCCTCTAGCCAAGGTTGTTTAGAAATCAAAACACGATAACTTGAGTCAGGGGCTATGAACCACTCGATATGGTGAGCTTGACTCTTGAAGAAGGACTCTCAGCAACATGAAGTTCCTTCAATCAAGCTACAAGATTCAGATTCTAACAAGTTTCTTGTTTACCCCGTGAGATCCTTGAAAACATTGCATACATATATCATACATATCATTGCATAACAGGTCTCCCAGTACAGGTCTCTTATCTTCTTCGCTGTTTATTTCAGCAATCATCATGTCTATTGAACCTTCAACCGAGCAAGCAATCAAGGCCCTCCAGGCCCAGAATGCCCAATTTCAAGAGCTGTTCATGAATCTAGCTAAGGGTCAGCAGGACCTGAAGACTTTGATTCTGAAGGAGAAAAAGAAGAAGAAAAAGAGGACCATCCTGTTCAACACTGGAAGCAGGTTTGGAAACGGGCTGCAGAATGAAGTTGATCTGACCATCTCATATGGAGAGAAAGATATTCCACAAGAAAGGAGGGCCCCTAGCCCTATGGTCTCCGACAACGAGACGGACTATGATGAAGAACAGTATCCTCCTGCTGAGGATAAGTACAAACAGCTGGAAGACCGCTTGAGCGCTATGGAGATACAGAAGGTGCCCGGTCTGGACTTCGGAGATCTGGGTCTATCATCTGGAGTGGTGATTCCCCATAAGTTCAAGGCACCTACCTTTGCCAAGTATGATGGAGCTTCCTGTCCAAAGCTGCACCTCCGGTCATATGTAAGAAAGATCCAACCTTACACTACTGATAAGAACTTGTGGATCCATTTCTTTCAAGACAGTCTTTCAGGGACTCAGCTTGAGTGGTTCTATCAGTTGGATGGAGCCAGTATCCGCAGTTGGGAGGACTTGGCTACTGCATTCTATAGGCAGTATCAATATAACTCCGACCTCGCTCCTACGCGTACCCAACTCCAGGGTATGTCAATAGGGACGGGTGAAGGATTTAAAGAGTATGCTCAAAAATGGAGAGACCTTGCCGGAAGGGTGCAACCACCTTTAGCTGATCGTGAGCTTGTTGATATGTTTTTGGGGACCCTGTCTGGTCCATTCTTTAACCACTTGATCAGAAGCTCTTCAGCCGGGTTCACCGAGCTAATACTGACCGGCGAAAGGGTCGAAGCTGGGATCAGAAGTGGGAAGATTCAAGAAGAAACACCTTCTGATGATCAGAAAAAGCCTTTTAATAGGAAGAAAGAGTCCAATGCAGTGACTGGTCAAAAGAGTCGTCATGATCAACATGTAGGGGCAATCCTGATCTCTGATCCCACGCCTGTTCAATAAAGACAGAGCAATAGGCGTAGGGTAAGATATCAAGAAAGGTAGTATACTAACATCAACATGCCTTTGTCTCAAGCATTACAACATTTGCTGAAGTTGAAGCTAATCACGCTAAAGGATCCTCCTCAAAATCCCGATACTTCCTCTTCTAAGTATAACCCGAGTGTGAGATGTGCCTACCATTCTGACAGTCCTGGACATGACACCGACGACTGTTGGACTTTGAAGAACAAGATTCAAGACTTGATTGATGCCAAGGAGATCAAGTTTGACCCTCCGGAGACCCCAAATGTGATCACTGCTATGCCAAATCATTGAGAATGTTTTTGTTTCATTTGAATTTTCAAGTTGTAATCTCTTTTGTTATTCAAACAATTATCTATTAATGTCAAACTCTATTTCATTAATGCATTGCATATGTTTGTCTTGAATTGATCCACTCATTTTCATTACATTTAAACTATGTTTTTTTACTCACTTTATGACATTCAACTCTTGCCAAAAGTTACAAGCCTTTAGAGGGAGGATGACGAAAACAATGCCATAATCTCATACAGTATGCTTTTGGACAGACCTTGCTGATGATGTACAGGCGCTTCTTTCAAATCCTAAACACTTGAGTTATAAGGAAGATAATCCCTAGTCAACCCCTTCGAGCCAAAGAAGTAGGAGTTTTCTGTTTTAAGCACAAATTGAAACCTTTTAATCAAAACCTGGGGCAGGGTAGTCTCTCAGTTAATTCAAATGCGCTTTAAGTCGCAAAACTCTCAGTTCATAATACAATGAATGACATCAAAGGCATTCTGTTGTACCCCAAAATTTGCCCTCCCATTTCCTCAACATTTTCTCATCACAAGACCCTTGAAGATCAAGATCCAGTTAGGGTTTCCTCTGCTCAAGACTTCTCCTTGCACTGTGGACTCAAATTAGGGTTTGTGTTTACCCAAGGATGTTTTGACCTAAAATGCCTAAGATGGCTTTCATGCTTCATGTTGGACTCCCAAGTTTATCCATACCAAGTTTCAAGTCTTGATTCCAAGTTTTGCCCAGTCAATTGGACAGTTGACCCATAAATCAGTTGTATCGGGGAAAAAGTCAACTGTGGCCAATTGACAGTCAAACCTCATGATTTTTAACCCACATCAACATATTGAACTCATATGAACCATTTGATCAAGTTTGGATCACAATTCCACAAGAAATTTGATCAGATCACCAAAAGGGCAAAATGGTCATTTTTAGGGTTTTGACTGCACAAAGGCAATTTTTGACTATTTGACCTAGCCAATGGCAAATAAAGCTCACATATGGCCTCAAGGACTCAATGAAATGGTTTTGACACATTCATCAAGCTCAAAAGATCCCAAGTACACAAGATTGACAGTTGAATTTCCCAGTCAATTGATCAATTTTGACTGTATACTGAAAAGTCAAACTTTGACTTTTTGGTCAAAATCAAGAGTCAAGATTCATTTTTCATCAAAATATGTCAAATCATGAAACTTGTTCACCAAGAAATCACAAAATGCAAATTAGGGTTTTAAAATGGAATTTTTCATAACTTAGAATTTTTCTAAGTTATGAAAAACCCTAATTTTTTCCCAACTTTGCCCCATCTTTTCACCAAGATCCATTTGGATTCAAACAAAAGTCAAAACATGAAAGTTGTAGCTTGTTGCATAATCTACAACTTTGATTCACAAAGTTTTCTCATTTGAAGCTTGTATCTCAAGTTACAATTTTTTGAATAAGGGCACTAAACCATTTCTAACTTAGTGAGATTTTAACCTATTTTGACAAGGTTTTCTACCCCACTTCAAGGCCATTTTTCATACCCTTCCACTTGGAGTTTCAACTTGCATTTCAAAGATGGATTGTAGTACACATTCCAAGCTTTCCAAAATGTCCAAGAACTTCTCAAACAACCTCATAACTTGAGAGATTCGAATTTCACAAGTTGGCAAAAATTCACTTTTGTTCTTAACCAAGACATGTTCATAATCTTGCAAATTTGAACTCAGCTTGCTTTATGCTTGATTACAGGTCCTTGAACCATTTCATACTCAATAATTTAATGCATATTCAATGTGTTAAGGTGTTGTTCTTTGAGTGCAAGCATTGTATGCAAGATTAATCCTAAACTAGATAAAGTGCTTTATCCATTTTTGTAAAAAGCTAGCTTTATGTCAAATTGAAATCCAAGCAAGTACAAGCAAAATCCTTTTGGCACAAGATTATGGACAAGTTGCTCTGATCAAGAGAAGATTATGCAGCAGGATTAGAGGCCCCCTACTGACCTAAAACACCAAGTGACCATTGCTTACTTAAAATTCAAGTAACATTGCATAACTTGTGCCAACTTTGATCTCAGCTTACAAACACAAGAAAGAAGTTATCAAACACCTTACACATAATATATCCAAGCTTTGGCACGAGTTCTTGACCTCTCAAACACTCCCATTGCCATAATCACCTTGAAACTGCTCAAACAGGGCAACCCCTGCAGATTGAGTGCTATCTCTCAATCCCTTCAAGCATTCTTGCCCAAACCTGTTCCTCTACCTTCCTTACAACCTATGCAAGCTAACCATGACTTGAAATCAGACCTGTAACATCTCCAAGCCACTTCACCATTTTTAATTTTCTGTTTTGCAGTTGGAGTTCACTAGCTCGATTCAGGGAGTTTCAAGACAAAGTAGGACTTGGAAAAGCATCTTTACACTTCAAGGAAGCTATACAAGTCATCATTTCACTCTGAAACATCCTCCATTGCAAAGCTCGATTCCAACTGAACAGGTAAGTTCATGAAGTTCTATCTCTCTTATTAGGCATTGTTAGCTTTAGATTTGTGAAGAAAACATGTCACAATCATTGCCCTGAACATGCTCATATGATTAGATTTCATTTATATTTCGGGTGCTTAGAGAATTTTATGTCTGAACATTGATAAAAAGTTAGGTCAGAAATTGGGGGAGGAGAAATTCTCCCTCATCTTAGAGAGTTAGGTCAAGTTCTTTACATGGTTGAAACCGTCTCTTAATGCTCTACACTTTTCATGTTATGAGTTTTGCTTGAAAGTCCAGGAATCCAGAGATAAAAAACGCGTGTTTGCTTGAAGGATGTTGTTCAGAGGTTGAAGAAGACAGGTCTTCTGGGCTGGGCCTGGAATTTTTTCTTATTTGCACCATATAATTACTCATGAACCCCCCAAGCCCATTTGTCTTATTTTTAACTCTTTTTGACTTTTTCTTTTTTGATTGACTTTGTTTATTTTTTTCTCATGATATAAAAAATATAAAAATATTTTTTCCATCTTTTTTTGAATTTATGGCATATTTATTTGATTTATTTCTTTTGTTTATACATAAATATATACATATTTTTATTTAGAATAAATACAAAAATAGTGTAAATACATTTTTTATTTTTATTTACCTTCTGAAAATATTTCACATAAAAATACTTTTATTGATTTTATTAAAAAATTTAATTATTATTATTATTTGTATATAATGCATATTTAGAACTTAATATATATATATATATATATATATATATATATATATGTTTATTAATATATTTAGGTTAAAATATAAAAATACTTGAATTTTTCATTTTATTAATATTTGATACAAAAAATACTTTTTCCATAATATACTTCATTTTATTTTTATTTTTGTAAATAATAAATAAATGTTTGTATTAAATCAATTAATATCCATTTTCATTAAAATTAGGGTTTTTGCCCTAAATTCAAAATACTCCAAAAAATAATATATTTTTATTTTCTTTTCTCTTTTACATAAATAATGTTTTTTCATACATATACAAAACATTTCTTTTGCATCTTACATTCTTATTTAATTTTTGTACATTGATTAAATTGCAAATATTCAAAAAAATGATGTAATAATTTAGATTTACATTACTTGTCAATATCCCCATTTGAACATTTGTACCCCCCTTCCCATATTTGGTTTTGTAATAGCTTAGTAAATTTATTTTCGCACTTTATTGCTTTCTAATGATAACATGTTAGAATTAGGGTTTGTATGCGAAAAAACGATAAAAAATAGTTATGACCTAATCTCAAGATAAACAAGCATGAAAATGAACACACATCTCACACTTGCACCCCTAGGGTACTCCACTTTGTTGCCTTCAAATAAATGGGCCATATTGCATGTTGAACTTCTTTGGGCAAAGCAAACAATTTGAATGATCATAGTCCCTCGATAAAACTTTTCAAAACAAACAAAAACAAATGATCAAGTCCCTTAAAGAAAATTGCCCAAAGACATTTAACGCCGTTGCAATTATGGTCTAAACGATGACCCGCGCCTGTCCCTTTCACATCCTAACATAAGGTTGTCCACCAAACACAATGGTGGAACAAACTTGTTAAAAGGGTTGAAACATAGCAATAATCTTTTGAGAAATTTAGGAGTAGATAACCTCTTAGTTACTTGAATCAAACTTTTCAAAACAAAACACTTGCCTAATTTCAAAACCACACCTCACAACACTTTCAAAACAAACTTTCAAAAACAAATGAAAACTTTTTCAAAAGACATACACCTTTGTATACATCCCCACATGGATCATTATAAAGGTTGCCACCACATTGGCCTCTTTTCAAAATATTTTCAAACCCACTCACACTCAAGCACCATTTAAAACAATTGGAAACAAAAAGGCAAGTGATCTAAGCAAGTAACTAAGAGCCCATGGATAACCATGGATAGAAAGGGTGCTAATACCTTCCCTTTCTATAATCTACTCCCCGAACCCAAGAAAACATCTCAAAAGGTTTTTGCTGTGCTTTTTTAACCTTTCCTTAGGATAAAATAAAAAGTCGGTGGCGACTCTTGCTCAACCGAAACATTTGCGAAAACAGACGCAAAACCTCAAGTCAGTTCTCCCACCGTATCACAGAACTGGCGACTCTGCTGGGGAAGAATATAAAAGTGGAGTAACCTTAAGGCTTAGATCACCTTTGTTTTCAATTGATTGTCTTGTTTGCTTTTACATTTGTGGGCTTTGTATCGGAGTTTTATAGATCCTAACCCGGATCTTGGGATACCTTCTTAGAAAGTAGCAACAAGGCTGTGAGGGAACTGTGCGGGGTATACCGACATGGTTGAAGCAGTCTGCTACGTTGATGTGGCACTTTGGTGTGTACCGGTAACCCTTGAGTTCAGTCAAGGAGAGTACGGGGCCGCCGCGTGGTGTCATGAAGCATCAACTGACCTTAGGAACCTTAATTGAACCATCTTGGCCTTTTTAGGGTAGTGAGATAACTGACTTTGGTGCAGTCCGAGGTTGGTTGATACTCGATACTACACTCAATTGAGGGTTGCTTTCCTGGGATATTTCGGTCTCCAGTTCAGTGGCTAAATCGAAACAATGAACAATGAAAGTAATCCAGTGATATTGGGACCTTTAGAACCCGGTTACTTCTAATAGGACAGGTTGAGCCCGCCAAACCTCAAGAGGGTAATACCCAGACCCCATGCAGGCCTAAACCCTAAGGGATTGTCTTGTGTGACTTGTGTGCCTTACTATGTTTGCCTTTGTGAATATTTGTTGTGTGTTTAATCATAACATCATGACATCATACAAACATCATGTGCATTGACTAACCATTTCAAGGGTTTCGAATCTTCATCTTTGTTCTTGTTTTATAGGACATGGAAACTGCTCGCAGAAAGACAATTCAGATTAGTCTTGTAAAGATCCCTCCTCAGCTTAAAGAACTTATGTCCAGGATTCCCGAGGGTTCTTCATTCAGTGAGAGACATGGAAGACTCATCAGCTTGGTTAACACCAACATTGAGGAAGATTTGATAAAAGTCTTGTTCCAGTTCTTTGACCCTCTGCATCACTGTTTCACTTTCCCGGATTATCAATTGGTGCCTACATTGGAAGAGTTCTCCCGACTTCTGAAGGTCCCTATCCTTGATCAACTACCCTACAACGGTATGGAAGAGGAACCCAAGCTTGAAGAGATTGCTAAAGCCTTGCACCTACAACCGTCTGACCTCAAGGGACATTGGGAAGTTAGAAGTGGTATCAAGGGGTTCTTAGCCAGGTTCCTGTTCGAGAAAGCCCAAGAATGTTGGAACTCCCTTGACCTACAAGCTTTTGAAGAAGTTATGGCCCTCCTTGTCTATGGTTTGGTGTTATTCCCTAACCCAGATCAGCTTATTGATATCAGCGCTGTCCAGATCTTCATGACCAGGAATCCTATACCTACGTTGCTGGGGGACATCCTTCACTCATGTTACACTCGAACCATGAGAAGAAGGGGTGTCCTTATGTGTTGCACTCCTCTCCTGGGAAGGTGGTTTATTTCGCACCTTCCACAATCAGTTTTGAAGAACGAGCGGGGTTTGAGATGGTCACAACGGTTAATGACTCTCACGCATGCAGATATACATTGGTGCCCTAGGTCCAGGGAAGACGTCACTATCATTGATCGTTGCGGGGAGTACCCTAATGTTCCTTTATTTGGAATCAAAGGAGGTATTACTTACAACCCATGCCTGGCTTGGAGACAATTTGGTTATGCTCGAAGGGATGGCCCTCATGACATGTTAATTCCTAACATAGTTTTTGATTTCGACAACGATACTCAAGGACTTCGTCAGAGATTTATCAGAGCTTGGAGGATGCCAAGTAGGATAGACAGCAAGACACTGGGGCACAGGAACTCCATCCCGTTGGAACCTTATCTCAAGTGGGTACGAGCCCGCTCCCAGAAGTTAGTGATGCCTTATCCTCAAATGCTCCCTGTGATCAAAGAACCAGTCTTGGAAGGAGAGGTGTCCTACACCATTCAACATCCTGACATGCCCACGTCCTGGGAAGAGATGCAGAAGAGCTGGATCCAGCTTAAGGAAGAACGGAATTCTCTTGAGACCAGTCTACATGCTAGTGAAAAGAAGGTCCTGGAACTCACCCGCCTACTGCACGAGGAGAGGAATCTCAACACTTACATCGCACCAAAGAGGATGCGCAATGTTTTTTTGCCTTGAGGAGTCATTTTGTAATATTTGGCCCATGGGGCATTTATGTACTAACGAATTTCTCCTTATTAATATGATGTGCGTTCCTTTTTGTCTGCAACAAATTTTGAATATTCTAAATCCTTGAATGCATTGCATACATACGCATTCCATTGCACCATATGCATAGCAGGTACCCTATTTCACAGGATGCTTAATCTCCTTCGCTGTTTATTTTGCACAGTCATCATGAATCCAGACTCATCCAGTGAGCAAGCAATCAAGGCCCTTCAGGCCCAAAATGCACAGTTTCAAGAGATGGTCCTAAGCCTAGCCCAAGGTCAGCAAGAGTTGAAGACTCTACTCCTGAAGAAGAAGAAGAAAAAGAGGACTGCATTGTTCAACACCGGACGCAGATTTGGGAACACACTCCATAATGAAGCTGATCCAACTACTTCTTCTGCTGAGAAAAACAGTCCCCAAGGGGGAGGAGCTCCTAGTCCCGCAGTCTCCGACAACGAGACGGACTATAACGACGAACAATACCCACCTGCTGCTGACAGATACAAGCAATTGGAGGACCGCTTGAGCGCCATGGAAATTCAGAATGTGCCGGGATTGGATTTCAGAGATTTGGGGTTATCTTCTGGGGTAGTAATTCCACACAAGTTTAAGGCGCCTGCCTTCGCCAAGTATGATGGGGTCTCCTGCCCAAAGATGCATCTAAGGTCGTACGTAAGGAAAATCCAACCTTACACGGCAGATAAGAACCTCTGGATCCACTTCTTCCAAGATAGCCTCTCGGGGTCACAGCTTGAATGGTTCTACCAATTAGATGGAACCAGCATCCGACACTGGGAAGATTTGGCAACCGCATTCTACAGACAATACCAATACAATTCTGATCTCGCTCCTACGCGTACCCAACTTCAGGGTATGTCTCTAGGAACGGGTGAAGGGTTCAAAGAGTATGCTCAAAAATGGAGAGATTTGGCTGGCAGGGTGCAGCCTCCATTGACTGATCGTGAGCTGGTTGATATGTTTCTAGGGACGTTGTCTGGTCCGTTTTTCAATCATTTGGTTGGTAACTCCTCCGCTGGGTTTACAGATTTGATATTGACGGGAGAAAGAATTGAAGCTGGCATCAGGTCAGGCAAGATAAAAAAGGCTGCCTCCACAAGTGCTGAGAAGAGGCCGTTTAAGAAAGAAGCAAGTGCCGTCTATGGTACTAGAAGACAAGTCAGGCCTGAAAGCCGCCAAGCTGTCAATGCTTTGGTCATCTCAAAACCTGTTGCTGCTCCTCAGCAGTACAATCAACAAAGAAGCGAAAGGCCCAAGAGGCAGTATACCCGACTGAGTATGACCTTATCTCAAATTTTACCCCAACTGTTATCCACCAACTTGGTGACCCTCAAAGAAGCTCCTAAGGTCGTCAACACTGCGTCTCCTAAGTATAACCCAAATGCCCGGTGTGCTTATCATTCTGATAGTCCCGGACACACTACTGATGATTGCTGGGCCTTGAGAAACAAAGTGCAAGATCTGATTGACGCAAAGGAAATTCAGTTTGAAGCGCCGGAGAGACCAAATGTTGTAACTGCTCCTATGCCCCAGCATAGGGTAAATGCCATTGAGGAAGAAATGTATGCTATTTCGGTAAATGAAGTTGTTACCCCTCTGAAGACCGTCAAGAAGAACCTACTGCGGGCCGGTTTATTTCTGGGTTGCAGTGAAGGTTGCCTGTTCTGTGCTGTTTCCCTATCTGGTTGCCCCTTGCTGAAGTTAGGTGTCCAAAGCCTAATGGATAGTAAGGAGATCCTGTTTAAAAAGTCTGCTGTTCAGTTGGTTCCGGTAAAAGAAGTTTCTGTGGTTACCATCTTCAATAATCCAATCAAGGCTCTCCCGAAGAAGCCTGTTCAAATCATGACTGTTGCACCTGTGGTTATTACTGTTCCGGGGCCTCTCCCCCACGTGTCTGATAAAGCTGTCCCCTGGCATTATGGGGAAGACGTGTATGTGAATGGAATCAAACAAGAATTCGACACTGGCGCCAGTATCTGCGATATCACTGGTCCAGCCAAGGTCACCCGCAGTGGCAGGCTCTTCTCGCCTGACATTGCACCGCCCACTATTCGAAGACCCCTCCTTATAACACCTACAAGTTTACCTGTTCCTGCTACTGATCAAGTTGTTTCCCCTGCCACCGAGTCATCTAATGCTCGGGGCAAAGGGATTGAAGAAGAGCCTGCCCGGATGGAGGCACCAATACCTATAAATGCTGAGGCCTCCCAACAAGAAGTGGAGGAGATCCTGAAAATAATAAAGAAAAGTGATTTCAATGTTGTCGAGCAGCTAGGGCGTACGCCCTCCAAGATCTCCATGCTCTCCTTATTGCTATGCTCCGAGGCCCATGCTAAGGCCTTGATCTCATTTCTCAAGACAGCCCACGTGCCACAGGAGACGTCTGCAGTCCAGTTCACTGATTGCGTAGCAAATCTGACAGCAGACAATGGCTTGGGCTTTTCAGATGCTGACCTGACTGCGAAGGGAAGAGACCACAATGATGCCCTGCATGTCTCTATCGAATGCAGGGGCACTACTCTGGCGCATGTATTGGTGGATACTGGTTCTTCCTTGAATGTTCTACCGAAAAAGGCTTTAGACCGTTTGGATTATGAAGGCCTAGAACTGAAGCCCAGCAATATCATCGTCAGGGCCTTTGACGGTTCAAAAAGGATGGTTCATGGAGAGGTTGACATCCCTATCCGTGTGGGTTCTCAGGTGTTTGACTCTACTTTTTATGTGATGGATATACGTCCATCGTACTCTTGTCTACTGGGTCGACCTTGGATCCATAAAGCTGGGGCAGTGACCTCCACCTTGCACCAGAAGCTGAAGTATCCCGTCAGGGGGAAGATCGTCACTGTGCAAGGAGAAGAGGAGTATATGGTGAGCCATTTGAATTCCTTCAGATACATTGAGATGGACGGGGAGTTTATTGAAACCCCCTTTCAGCATTTCGAGGAGGTACATCCAATTTCAGCAGCAACAGAAACAGCAGTCGAAGAGAATGTTTCCTTGAAGATGGCTTCCCTAAGGGATGCCCGGGCTGTGGTTCAGAAAGGCAATTGTGCAAACTGGGGTCAGCTTCCTGACTTCACTCAGAAGAACGACAAGTTTGGGCTGGGCTTTACTGCAGAGGCTCAGAGGGCTGTGCGCAAGGAGAAGGTCAGAAAGGCTCCGGTGTTTATCTCCAGCTCAAGGGTGAATGCTATCGAGGAGGATGTAGAGGAAGCAGAGTTTGACAGTTGGATCTACCCGACTACCAGCGACGGACCAAGCAACTGGACGGCAAAGGATTTTACACCTATCACATTTGTCACGCAGTAATTGATTTCTTTTGATTTCCAAATTTGTAACAAACAATATGTTAAAACTTTGTTGGCTCGGTGTCCTACCCGGGGCATCGTAGCTCCATTTGTGAGGGCTTTTTTGTATGACATTTTCATATATCATCAATCAAAACATTGGACGTTTGTTGCATTTCGAATCTTGCGCTCTTTTCCTTTCTGTGTTATATATATTGCAAAACAGCTATATTTACACACACTCACTTATACAGGTTTCAATCCACTCTGGATCTCACTGGTAACAGCTCTGCTACCGCCAGTTATGACTTCGAAAATCCGATCAACTTGGCCGAAGACGAAGGTGAAGATGATTGCGAAGTGCCTGGTGAACTCGCAAGACTGCTACTCCAGGAAGAGAGGGCTATTCAACCACATGAAGAGTCTGTGGAAACAATCAACTTGGGTACTGAGACAGATAGGAAAGAGGTCAAGATTGGTGCCAATCTAGAGCTCAGCGTGAAGCAACGATTGATCCAGATGCTACAAGACTACATGGAGATTTTTGCTTGGTCCTATGAAGATATGCCAGGTTTGGATGCCGACATTGTAGTTCACCACCTACCAACCAAGGAAGATTGCCCTCCGGTAAAGCAAAAAGTCCGACGGATGCGTCCAGAGATGTCTGAAAAGATCAAGGCCGAGGTTATGAAGCAGTTTGATGCCGGGTTCCTTGCAGTGACTTCTTACCCTCAGTGGGTTGCCAATGTGGTGCCAGTACCGAAGAAGGACGGTAAAGTCAGAATGTGTGTTGATTACAGGGATCTGAACAGGGCCAGCCCCAAGGATGACTTCCCCCTACCTCACATTGATGTCCTTGTTGACAATACAGCTCAACACAAGGTATTATCCTTCATGGATGGTTTTTCAGGGTACAATCAGATCAAGATGGCTCCAGAGGATATGGAGAAGACTACATTTGTGACTCAGTGGGGCACCTTCTGTTATAAGGTCATGCCATTCGGATTGAAAAATGCTGGGGCAACCTATCAACGTGCCATGGTTGCTTTATTTCATGATATGATCCATCATGAGATTGAGGTATACGTTGATGACATGATTGCAAGGTCTCAAACTGAGGAGGAGCACCTTGACCATCTGAGGAAGTTATTTGACCGACTCAAGTTGTACAAGCTGAGATTGAATCCCAACAAATGCACCTTTGGGGTAAGATCCGGAAAATTGCTAGGTTTCATTGTGAGTGATAAGGGTATTTAGGTGGACCCTGCCAAGGTAAAAGCCATACAAGAGATGACGACTCCAAGAACAGAGAAAGAAGTCAGAGGTTTCCTAGGACGACTGAATTACATTGCCCGATTCATCTCACACCTAACTGCTACTTGTGAGCCAATCTTCAAATTACTGAAGAAAGATCAAGTAGTACGCTGGAACGATGAATGTCAGGCCGCCTTTGAAAGGATAAAGGAATATCTCCAAGAGCCACCCATTCTTATGCCACCGGTGGAAGGAAGACCTCTGATACTATACTTGACAGTGCTTGACAATTCAATGGGGTGTGTGCTGGGGCAGCATGACGAGTCTGGCCGAAAAGAGCACGTTATTTATTACTTGAGCAAAAAGTTTACCGACTGTGAGTCTCGTTACTCACTGCTTGAGAAAACTTGCTGCGCTCTTGTATGGGCTGCTCGCTGGTTGAGACAGTATATGCTGACTCACACTACTTTATTGATTTCAAAGATGGATCCCATCAAGTACATATTTGAAAAGCCCGCTCTGTCTGGAAGAATAGCGAGATGGCAAATGATCTTAACAGAATATGACATCCAGGATACAACTCAGAAAGCAATTAAGGGAAGTGTACTGGCAGATCATTTGGCACACCAACCTGTGGATGATTACCAATCATTGAACTTTGATTTTCCGGACGAAGACATCATGGTGGTAACCGACTGTGAGGTACCTGGACCGGATGAAGGACCTGAGGAAGGATCCCGATGGTCTATGCATTTTGACGGAGCCTCCAATGCTTTGGGTAACGGCGTCGGCGCTGTAATCATATCTCCCAAAGGAACTCATACTCCACTCACCGCCCGATTATGTTTCAGCTGCACCAACAACATGGCAGAATACGAGGCATGTATCATGGGTCTTCAAGCTGCAATCGATTTGAGGATAAAGTTTCTAAGTGTCTTTGGAGATTCTGCTCTCGTGATCAATCAGATCAAAGGCGAGTGGGATACGAAACACCCGAATCTTATTCCTTACAAGGAGTATGTGTCGACCTTGCTCCCCCATTTTGAAGAGATAACTTTTGAGCACTTCCCTAGAGAGGAGAATCAGCTAGCGGACGCCTTGGCTACGATGTCTTCAATGTTCAAAATTAAATGGGACAATGAGGCTCCTCGAATCATTATCTGGAAGATGGATGAACCAGCAAACTGCTGTGAGCTGGAGGCTGAGAAGGTGATTGAAAAACCCTGGTACCATGAGGTGAAGAGGTACTTGGAAGCTCAGGAATACCCTGAAGGTGCGTCTGTCAATGATAAGAAGTTCATGAGGAGGTTTGCTGCAAAATTCTTCCTCAGCAACGGCATTCTCTACAAACGGAATCATGATTCAACTCTGCTACGTTGTGTGGATAAGGCTGAAGCAGAGAAAATTATGATAGAACTGCATGAAGGCACATTTGGGACACATTCCAGTGGACACACCATGGCTAAGAAAATCCTTCGGGCGGGATATTTCTGGTCCACAATGGAAGCCGATTGTTACCAACACTCCCGAACTTGTCATAAATTCCAGATCTATGCTGACAAGGTGCATATCCCTCCGGTTCCTTTAAATGTCCTGACGGCACCTTGGCCTTTCGTAATGTGGGGCATCGATATGATCGGGAAGATCCGATCGACGGCATCCAATGGGCATCGCTTCATCTTGGTGGCAATCGACTACTTCACGAAGTGGGTTGAGGCAGCTTCCTATGCCACGGTAACCAAGAGCGTCGTGGCACGTTTCATCCGGCATAATCTGATCTGTCGGTACGGCGTCCCGGAAAGAATCATTACGGACAATGGTACCAATCTCAATAATTCAATGATCACTGAGCTCTGTGAACAATTCAAGATACAGCACCACAATTCTTCTCCCTACCGGCCGAAGATGAATGGGGCTGTAGAAGCGGCCAATAAGAATATCAAGAAAATTGTGCAGAAGATGACAGTGACCTATAAAGATTGGCACGAGATGTTACCGTTCGCTCTTCATGGGTACCGCACCTCAGCAAGGACGTCAACCGGGGCAACTCCTTTCTCCTTGGTCTATGGCATGGAGGCAGTCTTGCCAATTGAAATCCAGATACCCTCTCTCCGGATAATGAAGGATGCAGACTTGAATGAAGATGATTGGATCCAGACTCGACTTGATCAATTAAATTTGATTAACGAAAAGAGGCTCACTGCTACCTGTCATGGTCAAACGTATCAAAAACGGATGATCAGGGCATTTAACAAGAGAGTCAGACCACAAGAGTATCAAGTTGGGGACCTGGTAATCAAACGCATCATCCTTCCTCAAAGTGATCCCCGGGGCAAATGGACCCCTACATACGAAGGGCCATTTGTGGTTAAACGTGTGTTCTCAGGAGGAGCCATGATCCTAACCACCATGGATGGTGACGACCTTCCTCACCCCGCCAATGCAGACATAGTGAAAAAATACTACGCATGAATAAAAGACCCGCTAGGTTGACATACCTAGGCAAAAATAAGGGCTTCCCGGCGAACCAAAAGGGTTCGGGCAAAAATAAGGGATGAAATGAAAAAAAATCTGTACACCCGGCAAGTCGAAAACCTGAAGAGGCGGCTTGGGCAAAAATGGGTATCCCGGTGGACTGAAAACCCGAAAGGGCGGTCCAGGCAAAAGTTAGGGATAAAAGCGTAACACTATGTTTCATTGGATCACTTCGCATCCGGAATTCGGCATCAACTATCTGGCTCCAGGTTTCGGCATTGACCAATCAGCTTCATCTTCAACTAGGTAGCAAAGCGATGAGACGTTCGAAGACATAAGGGCGATAGCAGAGTTGGAACCCAGTGGGATTGTTCACATAGCTGTTTTGTTTCCTTTTTCTAATTGTAAACTCTATGTTATTCGGCGGCGTCCTCTTACTAGGATGTCAGCCTCTTGTACAAAAAACGCCTATTCACAGGCAAAGTTTAAATCAATACAAATTCACTTGTCCATACAAATTACCATTGTTTTCCTTTTTTCTGTTTTGTCTTGCGAAGAACGTCCAATGTTCATTTTTGATATATGCATTTGACATTAAATTGCTGATTCATAAATGTTTACATATAAAATAAGAGATTGATTACAGGTGACATCAGAAACAGGGGAAATGTGAAGTTGTTTAATGCAGTCTGGTTGTTTTGTCCGCCAAGGTACCAAGGTAGGTTCAACTGAAGAATGTGGCCAAATCATCTCAACTCCCCGCAGAGTAAAACAAGATTCAGCAATACTTTCCCCAAGCGGAGTTAACTCTCCAACAATCCTGAAAAGGCACAACATTCCCCGTTAGGTCTTAAAGCTCATCCCCAGTAGATTCTGAAGCTTATCCCCTGCAGAGTATGGACGTCTCTCCCGAGTTTTATTTAGAGTTATTTCCTCACAAGGACTTATAACTGGGTTATCCTCAGCTAAAAACCACGGAAGACCGCCCTCGGCAAAGTTCCTTCAAATCCCCAGCGGAGTTTATCATCATTATCCCCAGCGGAATCCATCATTAAAGTCCTCAACAGGCCTCTCATCAAAACTTCGGCCAAGTATCTCTTCCACGGAGCAACTCCCCAGCCGTTCGTCAAGGATTTATTTTCCTAAGACGAAATTACATTCATAAACATTTCACATTTTCATACATCTTGCTTACGTATATGATGAAGTGCATACAACAGCATCTCATGTTGGACATCATGACATCATGCATATCATACATCATGACATTGCATACAACTTATGTTTTTGCCTTTTCAGGAAAAAGACAATCTCAATAAACAACTACCTTCAACTGTCACAATTCCAGATCCGATACCTGTATCTAGTCAGGGCACATCTGAGAGTGATCAATTTCCAGACTCGATTCCTGTATCTAGCCAGGGCACGTCTGAAGAGTTCGAAGATTCGATTCCTGTATCCAGCCAGGGCATATCTAGCAACTATCGCAACGCCAGATTCGATTCCTGTATCCAGCCAGGGCATATCTGTTGACCACGTTTCCAGACTCGATTCCTGTATCTAGCCAGGGCATGTCTGAAGAGTTCGAAGATTCGATTCCTGTATCCAGCTAGGGCACATCTATTGACGACTATTTCCGGATTCGACTCCTGTATCCAGCCAGGGCACATCTGTGAGCAACCAATTGTAGATTCGATACCTGTATCTAGCCAGGGCATATCTGCATAAGGAGACTGAAGATCAAACACCTGTAACAAGCCAGGAAAACATCTGTCTTTCTCAAATACACAAGTTCTCGCTAAGGAATCTCTTATGCGATCGACACTTCCAAATGGCATCTATAAGCCCATTCCCGACAAGGTTCTGTCACATCTCCAGATGGCATCTACAAGCCCATCTCCCTATCCACTACCTCTCCAAATGGCATCTGTAAGCCCATTCCTGACATCACATTGCTGATACTTCAACATGCGAGTGCAAATTTCTGGGCACTCTAGTGTCCAATCTCCTTTTACCCTCGAGTCACGAAAGGCAAACTTGCCAATCTAACTCTTCAGGTCCAAGAAGATTGAACAGGGGCAACTGTTGTACCCCAAAATTTGCCCTCCCATTTCCTCAACATTTTCTCATCACAAGACCCTTGAAGATCAAGATCCAGTTAGGGTTTCCTCTGCTCAAGACTTCTCCTTGCACTGTGGACTCAAATTAGGGTTTGTGTTTGCCCAAGGATGTTTTGACCTAAAATGCCTAAGATGGCTTTCATGCTTCATGTTGGACTCCCAAGTTTATCCATACCAAGTTTCAAGTCTTGATTCCAAGTTTTGCCCAGTCAATTGGACAGTTGACCTAGAAATCAGTTGTATCGGGGAAAAAGTCAACTGTGGCCAATTGACAGTCAAACCTCATGATTTTTGACCCACATCAACATATTGAACTCATATGAACCATTTGATCAAGTTTGGATCACAATTCCACAAGAAATTTGATCAGATCACCAAAAGGGCAAAATGGTCATTTTTAGGGTTTTGACTGCACAAAGGCAATTTTTGACTATTTGACCTAGCCAATGGAAAATCAAGCTCACATATGGCCTCAAGGACTCAATGAAATGGTTTTGACACATTCATCAAGCTCAAAAGATCCCAAGTACACAAGATTGACAGTTGAATTTCCCAGTCAATTGATCAATTTTGACTATATACTGAAAAGTCAAACTTTGACTTTTTGGTCAAAATCAAGAGTCAAGATTCATTTTTCATCAAAATATGCCAAATCATGAAACTTGTTCACCAAGAAATCACAAAATGCAAATTAGGGTTTTAAAATGGAATTTTTCATAACTTAGAATTTTTCTAAGTTATGAAAAACCCTAATTTTTTCCCAACTTTGCCCCATCTTTTCACCAAGATCCATTTGGATTCAAACAAAAGTCAAAACATGAAAGTTGTAGCTTGTTGCATAATCTACAACTTTGATTCACAAAGTTTTCTCATTTGAAGCTTGTATCTCAAGTTACAAGTTTTTGAATAAGGGCACTAAACCATTTCTAACTTAGTGATATTTTAACCTATTTTGACAAGGTTTTCTACCCCACTTCAAGGCCATTTTTCATACCCTTCCACTTGGAGTTTCAACTTGCATTTCAAAGATGGACTGTAGTACACATTCCAAGCTTTCCAAAATGTCCAATAACTTCTCAAACAACCTCATAACTTGAGAGATTCGAATTTCACAAGTTGGCAAAAATTCACTTTTCTTCTTAACCAAGACATGTTCATAATCTTGCAAATTTGAACTCAGCTTGCTTTATGCTTGATTACAGGTCCTTGAACCATTTCATACTCAATAATTTAATGCATATTCAATGTTTTAAGGTGTTGTTCTTTGAGTGCAAGCATTGTATGCAAGATTAATCCTAAACTAGATAAAGTGCTTTATCCATTTTTGTAAAAAGCTAGCTTTATGTCAAATTGAAATCCAAGCAAGTACAAGCAAAATCCTTTTGGCACAAGATTATGGACAAGTTTCTCTGATCAAGAGAAGATTATGCAGCAAGATTAGAGGCCCCCTACTGACCTAAAACACCAAGTGACCATTGCTTACTTAAAATTCAAGTAACATTGCATAACTTGTGCCAACTTTGATCTCAGCTTACAAACACAAGAAAGAAGTTATCAAACACATTACACATAACATATCCAAGCTTTGGCACGAGTTCTTGACCTCTCAAACACTCTCATTGCCATAATCACCTTGAAACTGCTCAAACAGGGCAACCCCTGCAGATTAAGTGCTATCTCTCAATCCCTTCAAGCATTCTTGCCCAAACCTGTTCCTCTACCTTCCTTACAACCTATGCAAGCTAACCATGACTTGAAATCAGACCTGTAACATCTCCAAGCCACTTCACCATTTTTAATTTTCTGTTTTGCAGTTGGAGTTCACTAGCTCGATTCAGGGAGTTTCAAGACAAAGTAGGACTTGGAAAAGCATCTTTACACTTCAAGGAAGCTATACAAGTCATCATTTCACTCTGAAACATCCTCCATTGCAAAGCTCGATTCCAACTGAACAGGTAAGTTCATGAAGTTCTATCTCTCTTATTAGGCATTGTTAGCTTTAGATTTGTGAAGAAAACATGTCACAATCATTGCCCTGAACATGCTCATATGATTAGATTTCATTTATATTTCGTGTGCTTAGAGAATTTTATGTCTGAACATTGATAAAAAGTTAGGTCAGAAATTGGGGGAGGAGAAATTCTCCCTCATCTTAGAGAGTTAGGTCAAGTTCTTTACATGGTTGAAACCGTCTCTTAATGCTCTACACTTTTCATGTTATGAGTTTTGCTTGAAAGTCCAGGAATCCAGAGATAAAAAACGCGTGTTTGCTTGAAGGATGTTGTTCAGAGGTTGAAGAAGACAGGTCTTCTGGGCTGGGCCTGAAATTTTTTCTTATTTGCACCATATAATTACTCATGAACCCCCCAAGCCCATTTGTCTTATTTTTAACTCTTTTTGACTTTTTCTTTTTTGATTGACTTTGTTTATTTTTTTCTCATGATATAAAAAATATAAAAATATTTTTTCCATCTTTTTTTGAATTTATGGCATATTTATTTGATTTATTTCTTTTGTTTATACATAAATATATACATATTTTTATTTAGAATAAATACAAAAATAGTGTAAATACATTTTTTATTTTTATTTACCTTCTGAAAATATTTCACATAAAAATACTTTTATTGATTTTATTAAAAAATTTAATTATTATTATTATTTGTATATAATGCATATTTAGAACTTAATATATATATATATATATATATATATGTTTATTAATATATTTAGGTTAAAATATAAAAATACTTGAATTTTTCATTTTATTAATATTTGATACAAAAAATACTTTTTCCATAATATACTTCATTTTATTTTTATTTTTGTAAATAATAAATAAATGTTTGTATTAAATCAATTAATATCCATTTTCATTAAAATTAGGGTTTTTGCCCTAAATTCAAAATACTCCAAAAAATAATATATTTTTATTTTCTTTTCTCTTTTACATAAATAATGTTTTTTCATACATATACAAAACATTTCTTTTGCATCTTACATTCTTATTTAATTTTTGTACATTGATTAAATTGCAAATATTCAAAAAAATGATGTAATAATTTAGATTTACATTACTTGTCAATATCCCCATTTGAACATTTGTACCCCCCTTCCCATATTTGGTTTTGTAATAGCTTAGTAAATTTATTTTCGCACTTTATTGCTTTCTAATGATAACATGTTAGAATTAGGGTTTGTATGCGAAAAAACGATAAAAAATAGTTATGACCTAATCTCAAGATAAACAAGCATGAAAATGAACACACATCTCACACTTGCACCCCTAGGGTACTCCACTTTGTTGCCTTCAAATAAATGGGCCATATTGCATGTTGAACTTCTTTGGGCAAAGCAAACAATTTGAATGATCATAGTCCCTCGATAAAACTTTTCAAAACAAACAAAAACAAATGATCAAGTCCCTTAAAGAAAATTGCCCAAAGACATTTAACGCCGTTGCAATTATGGTCTAAACGATGACCCGCGCCTGTCCCTTTCACATCCTAACATAAGGTTGTCCACCAAACACAATGGTGGAACAAACTTGTTAAAAGGGTTGAAACATAGCAATAATCTTTTGAGAAATTTAGGAGTAGATAACCTCTTAGTTACTTGAATCAAACTTTTCAAAACAAAACACTTGCCTAATTTCAAAACCACACCTCACAACACTTTCAAAACAAACTTTCAAAAACAAATGAAAACTTTTTCAAAAGACATACACCTTTGTATACATCCCCACATGGATCATTACAAAGGTTGCCACCACATTGGCCTCTTTTCAAAATATTTTCAAACCCACTCACACTCAAGCACCATTTAAAACAATTGGAAACAAAAAGGCAAGTGATCTAAGCAAGTAACTAAGAGCCCATGGATAACCATGGATAGAAAGGGTGCTAATACCTTCCCTTTCTATAATCTACTCCCCGAACCCAAGAAAACATCTCAAAAGGTTTTTGCTGTGCTTTTTTAACCTTTCCTTAGGATAAAATAAAAAGTCGGTGGCGACTCTTGCTCAACCGAAACATTTGCGAAAACAGACGCAAAACCTCAAGTCAGTTCTCCCACCGTATCACACATTCCTATGGAATCAAAAGACAGTGGTGGTTCCTTATCTCATAGGCAGTCAATCTCTCAAAAGAGAAAAGCCCACTGAGCCAAAACCTATAAAGGAGGCTTAAGAAAGTTGGGGCATCCCGCTGACTGTAATCTCGAAAACAGGAACAATCAGGCAAAAGTTAGGGATAACAAATCAAAAGAACGAGGTCGCTAAAAATCCTCAACAACATGAAAAATGTTGCAAAAATGACTTCCTTCCAACAAAATATAACTTGTGTGAACCATCACCAAAACGTCGTTCCAAATTCGAATAGAGTTCGACGCACAATTAACTGAGTTTAGGATTGAAGAACATCACGAAGAGCGGGTGGGTACAAATATACTTTGAGCCTTTATCCGTTGTTTCTTAAACCGTGAACCAAGCCACGTTACAACCCTTCAAAAGTCCTAATTGAAGCATGGGTTAGTTCAAAAGCATACTGTTACAAAAGGTATCTTGACTCCTGTAAGGCTTTGCCCTAAATCTTGTGTTGAATTTGTCTTATAAAAAGTTTTCTGCTAAAAAACGCATTTTTCAAACTTCGAGACAAGCATAAACTTTGCATTATTTGAATATCACTGTTTGCATTTAGCTATTTGTTTGACAACAGAGAAATTCACACAACGAATATACGATGAATGAAAGCCCTCTCAGTGAACAAAATCACTTCAAAAAGGATGAAACTTCCATTGACAAATCTCCTATCAACAAGGGGACTTGACATGTCACTATCCAGCACACCTGGGGCAGTCCAGTCAAGATTTCAAGAAATCTCTGAAGAAGTGCAGAATAACCAGGGGCAAGTCTCCATCTCCGTTGCTTGGGGCATTGAACATCAATTTCAGTGAAGGGTTACATACAGTCAAACATTTCCAGGCAGTGCCACAAACACTCGCTACTAGGGGCAGTGAAAAATCTCCCCAAAATCCTTCTCATAGGATGATTCCCCAACAAGAGTTTAATCTCTGAAAACCTTTCCCCAGCTGAGACAACTTCAACGAAGTCGTCACCTCTCTAGCAGACCGGCAACAGGGTTTATTTCTCAAACAAATGGCAGAAATCCCCAACTTAAGTTTGCCTCGCCGACTACTACAAATTAAAGGACTACAACTCCGCTTCCCCAGTAGACTACTCTACAATCCCCAACAAGTTACTGTGAAACCTGGACCCGACCGGATGTCAGTTTAACTTTGACTCCCCAGTAGAGAAACGAACAACCGAGACTCTTGAACTTGTTCCCCAAGAATGAATCAATACTCTCCACAGAGTTCACAACTCTCCCCAACGGAGTTCTCCTCAACAAAACAAGGATCCTCAGTGGAAACATTCTAAGCAAAGTTTGAAGACATACCTACTCTTCAACAGCAGTCCAGGATTTAATAACTCCCCAACACTTGTCAAGAATTTATTCTCCAAGACAAAATTACATTTCAATAACATTCATAGCATATGCATAAAAATACATATAACATGAATCTCATTTATTTTGAGAACATCATTACACAATGCATACATCATGACATTACATACAACCAACTCTTTACCTTTTCAGGAAAGATCGATCAACAGATAAAAGTCATTACCTTTTGGAGTAGCAGTCGTCAAAGGTTCCTTCATCATCCTGCTGAGGTAGTAGTCATCCAAGATTCCTTCATCATCCTACTGAGGTAGAAGTCATCCAAGATTCCTTCATCATCCCGTTGAGGTAGTAATCGTCCAAGATTCCTTCACCATCCCGTTGAGGTAGTAATCATCCAAGATTCCTTCACCATCCTGCTGAGGTAGTAATCATCCAAGATTCCTTCATCATCCTGCTGAGGTATTAATCGTCCAAGATTCCTTCATCATCCTGCTGAGGTAGTAATCGTCCAAGATTCCTTCATCATCCTGCTGAGGTAGAAGTCATCCAAGATTCCTTCATCATCCCATTGAGGTAGTAATCGTCCAAGATTCCTTCACCATCCCATTGAGGTAGTAGTCGTCCAAGATTCCTTCATCATCCTACTGAGGTAGAAGTCATCCAAGATTCCTTCATCATCCCGTTGAGGTAGTAATCGTCCAAGATTCCTTCATCATCCTGCTGAGGTAGTAATCATCCAAGATTCCTTCATCATCCTGCTGAGGTAGTAATCGTCCAACATTCCTTCACCATCCCGCTGAGGTAGTAATCGTCCAAGATTCCTTCATCATCCTGCTGAGGTAGTAATCCTCCAAGATTCCTTCATCATCCTGCTGAGGTAGAAGTCATCCAAGATTCCTTCATCATCCTGCTGAGGTAGAAGTCATCCAAGATTCCTTCACCATCCTGCTGAGGTAGTAATCATCCAAGATTCCTTCATCATCCTGCTGAGGTAGAAGTCATCCAAGATTCCTTCATCATCCTGCTGAGGTAGAAGTCATCCAAGATTCCTTCATCATCATCCTGTTGTTGTAGTAATCATCCAAGATTCCTTCATCATCCTGCTGAGGTAGAAGTCATCCAAGATTCCTTCACCATCCTGCTGAGGTAGTAATCGTCCAAGATTCCTTCATCATCCTGCTGAGGTAGAAGTCATCCAAGATTCCTTCATCATCCTGCTGAGGTAGAAGTCATCCAAGATTCCTTCACCATCCCGCTGAGGTAGTAATCATCCAAGATTCCTTCGTCATCCTGTTGAGGTAGTAATCGTCCAAGATTCATTCATCATCCTGCTGAGGTAGTAGTCATCCAAGATTCCTTCATCATCATGCTGAGGTAGAAGTCATCCAAGATTCCTTCATCATCCTGCTGTTGTAGTAGTCATCCAAGATTCCTTCATCATCCTGCTGAGGTAGAAGTCATCCAAGATTCCTTCATCATCCTGCTGTTGTAGTAGTCATTCAAGATTCCTTCATCATCCTGCAGAGGTAGTAATCGTCCAAGATTCCTTCATCGTCTGTTTGGAGTAGCAATCGTCTCGGATTCCTTCATCACACATCATTATCAAAAAAGATCTTCTCTGGTTAGATTTATTTCTTCCAGTTAAAACAGGCAACTAAAGACCTCCTCTGGTTAGATTTATTTCTTCCAGTTAATGACAGGCAATCAGAGACCTTCAAATAACAGTCCAGATACGATCCAGATTCGGATGTCATTCTGTCACTCATTCAAATACATTTCAGATACGCTCCAGATGCAGACACAATTCTGGCAATCATCCAGTTCCAGTTTATAGATACAGTCCAACAATCACTCCTGCAGATGGCATATATAAGCCCATCCTCCTACCAACAATCTCCAAATGGAATCTGTAAGCCCATTCCCGATGTCATAATGATGATATTACACCATGCGAGTGCAAATTTCTGGGCACTCTAGTGTTCAATTATCTTCCACCTTCGGATCACGAAAGTATCTAAAGCCAATCTATATCCTCAGGTTTAAGAAAATTGAACAGGGGCAACTGTTGCACCTCAAAATTTGCCCTCTCATGTTTTCCAAAGTCTTCCCCCTGCATGGTTGACCAGAAACCCTTGCCTAAGGAAAAAGAAAATATTTGAGTGGTGCTTTAAGTACCTTTCGATTGGCATTCTGAAAGACCCTTCGATTGGTATTCTGAAGGAGCCTTTCGATTGGCATGGATAATTCCCTTCGATTGGAATTATGGACAAACACTTCGATTGGCATTGTGTCAAGGCCTTCGATTGGAATTCTGAAAGACCTTTTTGTTTGGCACCCTGGGCCAAGCCTTTCAATTTGCATGCCAAGGGATCCTTTGATTTAGCATTGTGTCAAGGAAGCTACGACAGACATGTTAACTATGTCCTTCGATTAGCATGAACACCACCTTTCGATTGGCCTGATAACAAAGCCTTTCGGTTGGAATTTTAACAAGTACCCTTTGATTGGTATAAGGACAAATACCCTTCAATTGACATTTCAAAAGGTCCTTGGACTGGAACTTCAGAGTGTCCTTCGACTGGAACTTCAGAGTTTCCCTTAATAAGAACATCAGAACGAAATGACCTTCGAATAACATTACAGTGCAGAGTTTCTCTTAATCTAAGATGCTCTGATGAAGGAAGTTCTGAACACTTCGAATCAGAACTTAGACTTATCACAAGGCCAACGGCTGGTCGAAGTTGTCTAATAGGGAATGTTCTAAATAGATTCGAATTGGACTTTGAAGCTGGCAAAGAAGGCCCATTCGAAGGGTACATAAGAAATCCATTCGAAGGAGGCAAATCAAGACCAATCGAAGAGCAGGGCCTGAAGGCATTCGAAAATCAAAAGTTTCCAGGTTCATTCAAGATTCCAAAGACACATGAATATTACAAAAAAGGAAATCTTTTAATATGTCTGATTCTTGTCTCATGGCTTTAAAGGTCTGGTTAAATGGTTGTCCCTTGCCATTTTCATGCACCCTCACACTCCTATAAATACGAGGCCAGTGACACATTACTGGGGGGAACAAAAAAACGAAAAAAGGAGAAACAGGGAGGATTTGGAGATACGTTGCCCACAAACCCACCAAAGGTTATCAGCACTTTCATAAGTAATCCAAGCCAAAGCAGCCATTCAGCGAACATCTCCACACCCAGAGCCACATATCATACATCTTTAATTGGTAAGGGTTTGCAAAACCAAAATTGCACCTTCAGGATATTTAAATACACATTGCATATGTATTCTTGTTATTACTGATTATGTTCCATGTAAGCTGAAGCGCAAAGATGAGATCGTACCATTGCTGGGGCACGATCTAAGTTTCTCCTTCGAATCTCAGGATAAAATAAACCCAGGCCCATATTCAGCAGATTCTAATTGAGGAAGGACTCGAATTGGGAGGAGATTCGAATCAGGGGGGGTAAAGTCCCCCCTGGATCTTTAACATTTGTCTCGTTTTGCAGGAAATATCTTCTTAGAATCTTGTTCAGAGCTTCAAAGCTTAGCAGCCTAGCTTCGAACTGGATCCAGGATTCCCAGATCGAAGGATGACATATCCAGATCGAACACCCCCAAAGTGCAGCCCCTCATGCACCTTAGATCAAGCCTCTTCACTAGATCGAAAGACAGCCCACACCTCTTTCGATCCAGGCCTCTAGAATTATACCTTTCTTGATTTACTGTCTGTTCCTTCGATTTCATCTTTGTTTTGACCATTTTATTTCTTTTTTTTTAATCAACATAAAATCAATTAAAAAAAAACCACAAAAACATTAGGCTAGTTTTTTCTATTAAATTAACTTTGTTAATTAATCATTTAATTATCTTAACATTTTCTCAAAAAACTAAAATTAAGAAGATTTAGATTTTTTTCCCAAAATAAAATAAAACAACAAAAAGATTTTATTCTTAGGATTTTTAGAGGATATTTTCAGACTCACGCGTGTTTATTTTATTGTAACTGCCTACTGGTTTGTAATAGCTTAACTAAGAGTTTTACACTTTACTGCTTTATTCCCCCAATTTTGGACATGTAAATAATCCCCCTCCCCGAAGCCTTGTAATAACGTAGGATTTACAATTCCCGCACTTTAAATACCTGTACATATATTAACTATTTAGATGTATGCTAACTAGGATTGCATGACAAGATCTATCTTGACTTAAAATCAACAGTAGCTCACCATGACATGTAAAGATAATATAAACTGAAAATTGACACACTCGCACATGCCACTCTTAGGGTATACCTCACTTGGTTGCCTCGAAAGTGGTCATTGAGTATAGGATGTTTTAGAGGTCGCCCTCTTGTCCAAAGATCATAAGTTGCCTCGAAACGGTTGCCTCGGATAAAATGATCTAAGACATTAGGGTTACCACTAAGGCGTCCTAACGTTGCTTTAGTGACCACACGTCCCTTAAATCGAATTGACCCGAAAACTCCAACGACGGTGCTACCTACTCCTCAATAGTGGGATAGTACTGTCTAAAGGACATTTGTACAGTTTAATTCCTTTTTGAGTAGGTAGATGTTCTTAAGTACTTGCTCCTTTTAAAAACAAAACAAAACTTTTCGCACTTACACCCTTTTTAAAACAAAAAACTCTTTTCAAACCCACAAACACAAAGAAAAGCAAACTTTTGAAAACATAGTGAGCAAGTACCTAAGATCCCGTGGATAACCACAGATAGAAAGGGTGCTAACACCTTCCCTTTCTATAATCTACCTCCCGAACCCGAGAAACATCTCGAAAAGGAATTTTTCTGTGCTTTTGTCCTTTCCTTGTTGGATAAAATAAAAGACGGTGGCGACTCTTGCTTAACGCGACATTTTGCAAAAACAAACGCAAACGCGAACCAGCATTCCAAAAACAGTCAGTTCTCATTCCCACCGATCACACCCCTGTTCCTGGAATTACGAGTAATTGTTTTTTGTTTTGCATGTAAATATTTATGAGCAGCAATTATTGTCAAATGCATATATCAAAAATGGTTCATTGGATGTTCTTGCAAAACAAAACAGAAAAAGAAAAACAATTTGGAATTTCTTGTGAAAATGAATTGTATTGATTTTGAAGTTGGCCTGTAATAAGCGTTTTGTACAAGAGGCTGACGTCCTAGTAAGAGAACACCGCCGAACGAACAGAATTTATACATTTTGTGTAAAAGAAAGAAAAACAACTATGTGAAACAATCCCATCGGGTTCCAACTCTGCTATTGCCTTTATATCTTCGAGCGTCTCATCGCTTTGCTACTTGGTCGAAGGTGGATCAAATTGATTGGTGTCGTCCGAGCTTGATAGTCGATACTGAAGTCTGGTTGCAAGATGATCCAATGAGACATAGTGTTACGCTTTGATCCCTAATTTTTGCCTGGACCGCCCTTTCGGGTTTTCAGTCCACCGGGATACCCTTTTTTCCCCAAGCCGCCTTTTTAGGTTTTCGACTTGCCGGGTGTACAGTTTTTTTATTTTCACCCCTTACTTTTGCCCGAACCCTTTTGGTTCGCCGGGAAGCCCTTATTTTTTCCTAGGCCAGTCGACCTAGCGGGTCTTTGATTATGTGTAGTATTTTTTCACTATGTCTGCATTGACGGGGTGAGGAAGGTCGTCACCATCCATGGTAGTTAGAAACATAGCTCCTCCCGAGAAAATGTTCTTAACCACAAATGGCCCTTTGTAAGTGGGGGTCCATTTGCCCCTAGGATCACCTTACGGCAGTATGATGCATTTGATCACCAGATCCCCAACTTGATATTCTTGTCGTCTGACTTTCTTGTTAAAAGCCTTGATCATTCGCTTTTGATACGTATGACCATGAAAAATAGCAGTAAGTCTCTTTTCATCGATTAAATTCAGCTGATCAAGTCGAGTTTAGATCCAGTCATCTTCGCTCAAACCCGCATCCTTCATAATCTGGAGAGAGGGTATCTGGACCTCGATGGGTAGGACTGCCTCCATGCCATACACCAGAGAGTAGGGTGTTGCCCCTGTCGAAGTCCTTGCCGAGGTACGATACCCATGAAGAGCGAATGGAAACATCTCGTGCCAGTCTTTGTACGTCACCGTCATCTTCTGCACAATCTTCTTGATGTTCTTGTTAGGCACTTCAACAGCCCCATTCATCTTCGACCGGTAAGGAGAAGAGTTGTGATTTTGTATCTTGTATTGTTTGCAGAGCTCGGTGATCATCGTATTGTTAAGATTTGTACCATTGTCCGTAATGATTCTCTCCAGTACACCATATCGACATATCAAATTATGTCGGATAAACCGCGCCACGACGTTCTTGATTACTGTAGCAAAGGAAGCTGCCTCAACCCACTTCGTGAAATAATCAATAGCTACCAGAATGAAACGATGTCCATTGGATGCAGTAGATCTGATATCGCCGATCATATCGATGCCCCACATTGCAAAAGGTCAAGGAGCTGTCAAAACATTCAGGGGAACTGGAGGTACATGCACCTTATCAGCATAGACTTGACACTTATGACAGGTTCAAGAATGCTGATAACAATCAGCTTCCATAGTAGACCAATAATATCCAGCCCGTAGGATTTTCTTTGCCATGATATGTCCACTGGAATGAGTTCCGAAGGTACCTTCATGTAACTCTTCCATGATCCTTTCTGCCTCGCTTTTGTCCACACATCACAGTAAGGTCGAATCATGGTTACGCTTATAAAGGACGCCATTACTGATGAAGAACTTCGCAGCAAACCTTCTTAAGAATTTCTTATCATTAACAGATGCATTATCGGGGTATTCATGAGTATCAATATACCTTTTTACCTCGTGAAACCAGGGTTTATTTGCTACCTCTTCAGACTCGACGTCATAACAATGTGCGGGTTCGTCCAACCTCTCAATGGTAATCTGGGGAGCTTCATTGTCCCACCTGACCTTGAACATAGAAGACATGGTAGCTAGCGCGTCCGCTAACTGGTTCTCCTCTCTCGGGAAATGTTCAAAGGTTATGTCCTCAAAGTGCGGAAGCAACGTCAATATATACTCTTTGTAAGGAATAAGATTTGGGTGCTTCGTATCCCACTCGCCTTTGATCTGAATGATCACTAGAGCGGAATCTTCGAATACACTTAAGAACTTAATCCTTAGGTCAATAGAAGCTCGAAGCCCCAGGATACATGCTTCATACTCCGCCATATTGTTGGTGCAGTTGAAACATAACCAGACGGTGAATGGAGTATGACAACCCTCAGGAGATATAATTACAACATCAATGCCATTACCCAACATGTTAGAGGCTCCATCAAAATACATAGACCATCGGGATCCTTCCTCAGGTCCTTCATCCGGTCCAGGTTTCTCACAGTCGGTCACCAATATGATGTTCTCATCCGGGAACTCGAAATTCATGGACTAGTAGTCATCCACGGCCTGATGCGCCAAATGATCCGCCAATACACTCCCCTTGATTGCTTTTGGGGTTGTGTATTGGATGTTGTACTCGATTAAGATCATCTGCCATCTTGCTATTCTTCCGGACAAGGCGGCCTTCTCGAAGATATACTTTATTGGGTCCATCTTTGATATCAATAAGGTGGTGTGAGTCAGCATATACTGTCTCAGCCGGCGAGCAGCCCATGCCAAAGCGCGGCAAGTTTTCTCGAGCAACGAGTATCGGGTCTCGCAGTCGGTAAACTTTTTACTAAGGTAGTAAATCGCATGCTCTTTTCGGTCAGACTCGTCATGCTGCCCCAGCAAGCACCCCGTTGAATTATCCAGTACTGTCAAGTATAAGATCAAAGGTCTTCCTTCAATCGGAGGCATCCGAATTGGTGGCTCTTGGAGGTATTCCTTGATCCCTTCGAAAGCGGTCTGACATTCATCATTCCATTTTACTACTTGAGCTTTCTTCAGTAACTTGAATATTGGCTCACAAGTAGCAGTCAGATGTGAAATGAATCGGACGATGTAATTTAGACGTCCCAAAAAGCCTCTGACTTCCTTTTCTGTTCGGGGAGCTGGCATCTCTCGTATAGCTTTCATCTTTGCAGGGTCCACTTAAATACCCTTATCGCTGACGAAGAAACCCAACAACTTACCATACATTACCCCGAAGGTGCACTTGTTCGGGTTCAACCTTAGCTTATACATCTTCAACCTGTCAAACAGTTTCTGGAGATGGTCAAGGTGTTCTTCCTCAGTTTGGGACCTTGCAATCATGTTATCAACATAAACCTCAATCTCATGGTGAATCATGTCGTGGAACAAAGCGACCATGGCGCACTGATAAGTTTCCCCAGCATTCTTCAAATCGAAAGGCATTACCTTATAACAGAAGGTGCCCCACTATGTAACGAAGGTTGTCTTCTCCATGTCTTCGAGAGCCATCTTGATCTGATTGTAACCAGAAAAACCATCCATAAAGGAGAAGATCTTATGTTGCATGGTGTTGTCGACCAGAACATCGATGTGAGGAAGTGGGAAATCGTCCTTGGGGCTTGCCCTGTTCAGATATTTATAGTCCACACACATCCATACCTTACCATCCTTCTTAGGCATCGGATCCACGTTGGTAACCCACTGCGGATAAGAAGTGACAGCTAAAAACCCGGCGTCAAACTGTTTCATGACCTCAACTTTGATTTTCTCGGACATCTTAGGGCGCATACGACGAACCTTCTACTTTACCGGAGGACAGTCTTCTTTAGTTGGCAGGCGGTGTACCACAATATCAATGTCTAAACCGGGCATATCTTCATAAGACCAAGCGAAGATCCCAACATAGTCGCATAGCATCTGTATCAACCGTTGTTTGACACTAGGCTCCAGATTCGCCCCTATCTTGACCTATTTCCTGTCTTCCTCTGTACCCAAATTCACTGATTCTACTGGCTCTTCATGAGGTTGTATGGTCCTCTCTTCCTGCAGTAACAATCTAGCAAGTTCTCCAGGTACCTCACAATCATCCTCACCTTCGTCCTCGGCTTGGTTGATTGGATTTTCGAAGTCATAACTGGCAGTAGCAAAGTTGTTATCAATGGGATCCAGAGTGGATATGGATCTGCATTATGATACGTGAGTGTGTGTAAGAGCATAGCTATTTTGATAAAGTGAGAGACAGAAAAGAAAAAAACAAGGAGCGTAAAATTTGTAATGCAAGAAACGTCCAATGTTTTATTGATGATATATGAAAATGACAAATAATAAGCCCTCACAAGCAAAGCCATGGGGCCTCGGGCAAGGCACCAGGCCATAAAGTTTCAAATTGTTTATTACAAACTTCAAAACAAAAGTCAATTACTGTGAAATAAAGGAAACATGTATGAAGTCTTTCGTTGTCTAGTTGTTCAATCCTCCATTGGTTGTTGGGTAGATCCAGTTGTCAACATCCGAGTTCTCATCATCAACTTCTTCTGTGGCGGAGACAAGCTCAATAACATTGATTTCTGAGTCGTGCTTGGGCATGGGTGCAGTTATGACGTTGGGCTTCTATGGAGCGTCAAACTCAATCTCTTTGGTTTGGATCAAGTCTTGCACCTTGTTCTTCAAGGCCTAACAGTTGTTTGTATCATGACCTGGACCTTCAGAATGACAGGCGCAATGGGAATTCGGGTTATATTGAGGAGAAGTGGTGTTGGGATTCTTCGGGGCTTCCCTCAGAGTTACCAGATTGGTCTTTAATAATTGTGGTAGAATTTGAGACAAGGTCATATTGAGCCGAGTGTACTGCCTCAATGGTCTTTCCACCCTTTGTTGGTTGTTGCATTGTGGAGCAACTGTGGGTCTTGATATCACTATCACATTTACTGCTTGACTGTGTTCAGGTTTGTTTTGGCCCCTCGGGCTATAAACTGCACTAGCTTCCTTCTTACCGACGAAAGGCTTCTTTACTGCACTTGACGAAGTATCCTTCTGTATCTTACCACTTTGGATACCAGCTTCTACTCTCTCTCCAGTCAAAATCAACTCAGTAAACCCAGATGATGAACTTCCGATCAGATGATTGAAAAACGGACCCAATAGCGTCCCTAGAAACATGTCAACCAACTCCCTGTCCGAAAAAGGGGGTTGGACTCTTCCAGCCAAATCTATCCACTTTTGAGCATAGTCATTAAAACCTTCACTTGCACCCATAGAAATACCCTGGAGCTGAGTACGAGTCGGAGCTAGGTCGGCGTTATACTGATACTATCTGTAAAAAGCAGCAGTAAGGTCTTCCCAGTTTCGGACACTGGCTCCTTCCAACTGATAAAACCATTCCAGCTGAGTCCCTGACAAACTATCTTGAAAGAAATGTACCCACAAATTTCTATCAGCAGTGTGGGGTTGAATTTTCTGGACATACGAGCGGAGATGGAGTTTTGGACAGGATACTCCATCGTACTTGGAAAAAACCGGAGCTTTGAACTTATGAGGGATCACCACTCCAGATACCAGTCCCAGTTCTCCGAAATCCAAACCAGGGATCTTCTGAACCTCCATAGCACTCAGACGTTCTTCTAATTGCTTGTACCTATCCTTGGCAGGAGGATATTGCTCCTCATCATAATCCATATCATTATCAGAAACTACAGGACTGGGGCCCTTTTCTTCTTCTTGGTTCTCCCCTTCCTTGGATGAAAAGGACAGGTCAGCTTGCTGTTTCAACCTATCCCCAAACCTTTTACCCATACTCAGAAGAATTCTTCTTCTTCTTATTCTTCTCTTTCTCTTTCAAAATGAGAGCTTTCAAATCCTCTTGCCCTTTAGCCAAGGTCAAGAATATCTCTTGGAACTGGGCATTTTGTGCCTGAAGATCTTTAATAGCTTGATCAGAAAACATTTATGCTGAAATAAACAACGAAGAAGATGAGAAACCTGTGATGGTACCTGTAGTGGCGTGCATGATAATGGAATGTGTATGTAATGATTTCAAAGACTTTGGGAGATTTAAATTTGCAAACCAGAAAATAAACAAACTTTATTAGATTAACTGGTAAAAAGGTTCAACAATGCCTTTGAGGCGTTACAAAGAAATAAATGGAAAACAAATCTAAACTAGAAAAAGCAAAATCAGAAATCCCATGGACGCTTCCCCTTTGTGCTGACGTAGTCATTGATTGTTCTTTCATTCTCGAGTTACCTGGTGAGCTTCAAGATCTTCCTTTCTTGCTCAAGGTACTTTTCCCGGTAGGTATCCCTCTCCTCTTTCAGCTGAATCTAAGACCTCTTCAATGCCCCAAGATCAGTGGGCATGTAGGGATAAAGGACTGTGTAAGGAATGCCCTCTTCATTGGTGGGATCCACAATCACCGGCAACACAGCTTCATAAGGCATCCCAATCTTCTGGGCTCGAGCTTAGACCCACTGGAGATAAGGCTGCATAGGGAGAGAAGTCCTTGGTCCTAGCTCTTGGGGATAAGATCTATTCACCATGCCCCAAGCTCGCATGAACCTTCGGCGGTGCTCGTCTACGTCCTCCTTGTAGTCGAATGCAATGTCTGTAAGAAGTAGCTCATGAGGACCGTCTCTCCGAGCACGACCGAATTGTCGCAAAGCTAAACAAGGACTGTAGGTTATACCCCCTCTGATTCCAAACAACGGGACATTAGGGTATCCCCCATATCGATCAATGACAGCAGTGCTTTCCATAGCTTTAGAACTCCAAAGAATGTCTGTATGGGCAAGTGACATTATCCTGTAAGACCATCCCAAACCTTCTTCATTCTTCAACATAGACTTGGGGAGGTGCGGAATAAACCACCTTGACAGCAGCGACATGCAACACATGAGAGTTCCTCTTCTTCGCAGTACGAGTGTAGAGGGCATGCAAGATATCACCCAATAAAGTAGGCACTGGATTGCGAGACAGGAAGATCTTAACCGCATTCACATTTATAAAGGAATCTGGATTCGGGAAGATATCTTCGAAAGCCTGAAAGTCCAAACTATCCCAGAATAGTTGAGCTTGATCTATCAGAAACTTGGCTAAGAAACCTTCAACTCTGCTTCGTGTCTCCCATTTGGATACTACATCAGCCCGTTTCAGATGCAGAGCTGAAGCAATGTCTTCTGGTCTAGGAGTCTCTTCCACACCTGTGAAAGGCACCTGCTCTAGGATGGATATACCTAATAAGTGAGAGAACTCCTCCAAAGTAGGAACCATTTGGTAGTATGGAAAAGTGAAATAATGATGCACAGGATCGAAGAACTGGAAAAGCACACTCATCATCTGCTCATCAAACTTGGAGTTAACCAAGCTAAGAAGCTGACCATGTCTCTTAATGAATGAAGAAGTCTCAGAAACTCTTGAGGCTAACTCCTTAAGTTGAGCAGGTATTTGCACAAAGTTAACTCGGATGGTGTTTCTGCGTACGGAAGCCATAATCTGTAAAAGAAGACAAAGATAAATCCCCTCGGTATTTGAAATGGTTAGTGTAATGAAGTATGGATGTTATGTTATGATGCATGATGTCATGATGAAAACAGCATGTATAGCAGATAACAGGCATGGTAAAGGCAAACAAGTCACACAAAAGCCC